>JAHRHZ010000200.1:0-106285 GCA_024137785.1 Ginglymostoma cirratum | reverse complement strand
GGGGGGAAGTTGCGGTCCGCAATAAATACTGGCTCCATCCCCGCCTCTTCGACTTGTCTGCCTCCTCTCCACCTATCCTCTCCTCTATCCATCCTCTATCCGCCTCCCCCTCTCTCCCTATTTATTTCAGAACCCTCTTCCCCTCCCCCATTTCTGATGAAGGGTTTAGGCCCGAAACGTCAAGTTTTCCTGCTCCTATGATGCTGCTTGACCTGCTGTGTTCATCCAGCCCCATGCTTGTTATCTCGGATTCTCCAGCATCTGCAGTACCTTTTATCTCTGAATGACATATTTATCTTTCTGGCAAAAAATGGCCTCCTTTCCTGAAGCTCGCAATGAAAGCGATGGTTTCCCAGGAAAAGACAGAAACTAAGTACGTGTAAATTAATCGAAGGCCAGGATATAGCTAGTGTTGTTCTATGGGACATATTTGATATATTGTTTATCGTTCTGTAAACTTTATTTGCAATGGAGCTGGGAGTGGGAGAGGGGGAAATTAAGGTCACCCATGACTATTGTCATCTCTTTATCTGTCACACACAATATCTGGTTTTTGTACGTTTGTTTTCACGTTGTGGTTACTGTTAGTCGGCTTGTAGACTACACCCACTGGTGACTTTTTCCCTCATTATTCCTCATGTCTACATCAACAGATTCTACATGCTTATCTCCTGATTAAAGCTAATCTCTAAACATTGTAGAAACGCCGCCACAACGTCGGCATTTCACACGCCTCGGTATGCCTTCTTGCAATATTAATTGATCCTCTACGTGTTACTATTGCATGTATTAAGAGAAAATAAAAGGGAAAACAAACACTGCCGTGATTCAGATTCGAGTCCAAGCTGCTGTGGCTATATGCAGAGTATTGGTCATTAAACGACTATGGCGCTTCACAACGAGGCACCAGGAAACGTACAATAAGCACACTGCTGGAGGGCATGCCAGGAGCAACACCAGAAACACAACAGGAATACTTATCAAATAGCATACTGAAATGAGTGGATAAAATCTATCGAATTCAGGGCCATGGAGGATGTCAACGTCCAGCATTCAGAGTATACAAAACTGAGATTGATAGATTTCGATAGATTAAACGTATTATGAAATCATGGGATGGTGCAGAAAAATGGCAGAGAAGCAGGAGTTCATACACAATTTCATTGATCAGCAAGGCAAGTTCACTGAGCTAAGTGGCTACATCATATTTGTTACGTTTCAAAATAAAAACATTACTTTCTTATATCCACTTGGCAAATGTAATTAATATTCTTGTGGAAATGAATTAATTCTTCCGAGCTGCGGTCTTGTATGTATTCCTCAATTGGAAATCGAGTTTTACATCGGCTGCATCAGCAGTTTCCTCACACAAGGAAGTAACCACTGCTGCAGAAGATCTTTTAACCCCAGTTCCCAGCCCTGGAATCAGAGAAATTCAGTGCTGCAACATTCTATATATGCAGGGTCAATCGGATTATAATCCTCAATCCCTATTCCGGTCAACCCCTGAAAAACTTGATAACCTTTGCTTCGCACAATATCTCTATATCTGCCTTAAATATATTCAAGAACTCTGCAGGTTGCAGCGGAGATTTACAAGAATGTTGCCAGGACTGGATAAGATGAAACTTTGCAGGATGTTTGGTTAGGCTGGCACTGTTCTCCTTGGAACTCAGGAGGCCGACTGGAGTTTATAATCATATAACAGCATTTATTAACATTCAATATTCTTAGGTGCCTTGACAGCGTAGATATGGACAAATGGTTTCCCCAAGCACGAGAGAGAAGGACGATAGGACATCATATCCGAATAAGGTTTAGCCCATTTAATTCGGAAATGAGGAGAAATTTCTACGTTCAGGGGCAAATGAACTTGTGGAATTCTTTCCCGCAGACGGCTGTAGAGTCTGGATTGTTGGGTATTTGTCAAATTGAGCTGGACAGATGTCTAATCAGTAATATGGTCAAGAGTTATCCAGGTCAGGCAGCAGAATGGAGTTGAAGATTATCATTGAAAGGTGCAGCAGACTCGATGGGGTCGAATATTTCTGCTCCTAATTTATTACTACTGCTGCTCCGTCATTTTGTCCATGGTCTTATTTAATCAATAGGTCCAACTTTGTTTGGGGGGGGTGGACTTGGATAAAATTATAGTCTTAGTTTCACGCTGTCACGCCTTGTAGCTAATCACGGCCCTTTCACTCCGCTCCCTCTGCATTTGTTTTCCACCGATGACATTTTGGATTCCTCCAACTGAATTGAAAATCATTCTAAGTAAGACTGACCGCCAGTATCACTCCACAAACACTCAACGGCCTGGTTTATCTTTGTTAAGAAGCCCTGTCCACTGTGACTACTCACACAACAGCAACACGGAGTTATTCTCTGTCTGAATTTTAAACCAAGGCTAGAGTGGAGAAAGCTCCTTCCTAATGACGAGAACATTAAAGAAGCTGCAACTTAACAGTGAAAGTTGGTTCATCAGCATTTCCTCTGCCTTCTTCCTTATTCCTTGTGTCAGTGAATTAAATGTGCCTCTCAGTCTGTCGCAGACATTTACTTTTGTTGTTCTTACAAAGTTGTGCCTTTACACTTAGAAAATGTTGGGAATACTCACAATCTTTTCGCTCCCTACCCGCGAATAATCATTTCTTTGATCGAAATAAAACATGTCACACAGGAAGAAGAAATCTTCAGTGTCTTGGAAAACCTTCAGGAGGAGTCCTCTCAGTTCTCTGCTGTAATCTTAGCAATAAGATCATCCTCGCTTGGATTCTGTTCGTCACAGAGAGTGCAGGGAGAGCGTGAAGATCTGATGCATCTTCAGGGCGTCCTATTTCTTGATTTTCAAAATTAGGCGATTTTCATGTCCTGACTTTAGACTCATTGTTCTGTTGTCCTGGCAATACATCCACATGATATATATTTCCTGGAGACTTTGCCTGTAACTCACGCAACAATCAGGAAGCGGTCAGCACCAACCAGCATTGGAACTGAACTCATTGCCTGCCACTGGATTTTACCGACACAGTCTATAAAACTCAGAATCGCCGCTAATGTGAAGAGGGGCTGTGGGACGGCAGTTTCCTCTCCTGCTGTTCAATAAAGATCATTCCAACGGTAAAAGAAATTGTTTTTGTTTGGAAACATTTCTTCCTGATCTCACTGCAATCTGCTTTAACAAGAGGAGCTGAAATCTCCTTATAGATTGAAACGTAAAGTTGCGTGTTTACAAATTAAGTGAGAAAATATTTGTATAATTTTAGCAGCATCGCATTGTTACTGGCTGAATGAAGCGGCTGCCCAGAGGGAGGCGGTTGTGTGTTTAAACGCAATGATGAACATTGTGTTTAGACAAACAACATCCCTGCAACAGTGTTCCCAATATAAGACTGACAGTAAAGTACTGCACGTTATTCAACAGCTTCTGAATAGGAGAAACGCTATCAAGCAGCAGCCCCAAACAACAATCTCTGCTTCGATGTAGAGGAGAAGCATTTTACTGAGCCGAGAGAACATAAGCCTGATGTGATTTGAACATGCAATTTTCTGAATTGGAGTCAGACACGCTACCACGGCACCACAAGCTCACAATTCAGAACAGCCCTGCTGTGCAGAATCAAATGAAGTCATCATACCCCGATGAGAAATTATTACGAAAAAGGGAGGAAGGAAGGTCACGCACATTCTGCATCTTCTCTCCCCGCTCTCTCCGCTTGTCCCCAATCTTTTTTCACTCTTCACCGTTTGTCTGTGCCTTTTTCTCCCTCAGCCTGTCCCTCTCCACCACATTATTTCAGCCTCTCTCTTCTTGCCATTTAAGTTTCTCGTTGATACATTCTGCTCGGAACTGGGGAGATTGATTCCAGTCTGTGTGTCACAGGTTGGATCCAGGAATTACTCTCGAACCTCCATCAGGCAAAACGAGAAATGAACGATTTGGTTGTGGGATGGGAGTGCGGGTTGATTCCAAAACAGATATGCTCAGGCATTTTGCACAAATGTTCTTGTGAGTAAACGACAAAACAAGTAACTGACTGTATTCCTGCATTTGAATCATTAGAAACTTAATGTTCTTGATTTCAAACAAACCTGACTCGCTTTCTTCAAGTCTGTCCGGAGTAGCACAATGGATAACGTAATGACGTCTGTTTAGGGATCAGGAGAATGTAGCTCTCTCTCTGGTCCTGTGCAAGTCATGATTTCTTTATACTTCCAAATTATTATTTCTCATTGGCCTGAAGCTGCGATGAGGCTTGAATTTCTGTTGCACACGAACGAGAATCCTTTCACAGTCTAAGATCAGTAAATGCTATCAAGAACATCAGAGTGAATGTGCCAGCATAATCAAAGGAGTGGAAGCTGAAATAGTCCCATAAGCTCCTCATGGGCACCTTTCCAATTCCGAAACCCACTGACCCAATCATGCAGTTCTTGGCAATGGCAAGGAAACAAAATGGAAAACCCAGTGTCAGCTCAGTGAATCTTTAGAAACACTTTGGGAAGTGGAATCAGAGGAGAATTAAAGTTGCACTGTCCCACTGAGCAGAGACGGTCGTCTTTAAGAATCTGATGCATTGACTCATGTTACTGATCCGAGACATTGAAAGGATTCCTGTCACAGCTGCTGTGCTTCTGCTGTTGTCACTATCAAGAACAATAAATCCTAGTTCCCTGAACAGGAATGGAGATAGGGCGTGGCGATGAAAGCGCCGAATCCTAACCACTAGTGGGAAGGAATCAATTATATTTGCATGAACATTTCTACTGAAATTTCGTCAAATTCCCACTTTTCCACATGTCTCCGTTTGACGTGAGAATTTTATCTAATGGAAAAGGAACGAAAAAATAACTCTGGTGGAATTCGAACCTACTAGATAAAAGCAGGAATTGCGTCTCCAAGAGACGGTTCACTTCCTAATTACTAGTAATTAGGGGATGACTTTCCTTACCAATCAGAAAAAAAAAACTCAGATCAATTGATGATGCTTCACAGGGAAACATACGCCAAACATTTCAAAACCATAAAAGTATTTATACAGTCGATGCAATTCAGCTGCACGCATTCACGAAATTTATTTACATCTAAATTTCCTTTATCTAACTTTGAAAGTCATGATCAGTTGTGTTGCAATTCGTAATGGGCTTCTCTTTGAATAATATGCCGCACTTTTCAAAGCCACGAGTGTTTTCACACTCAGTCTTAACCATCTGTTCAGAAAATTTCTTTGCATCTGAAGTCATTCAAAATCGATTTCCCTGCCTAACCTTGCCCAGTCCTGCTCTGCTACGTACTATCCGGCACCCATTCCCCTCAGACCTGGACACTGACTCTCCCCCCTTGTAAAACTCACTTCTTGTATGTTTGCTCATATGTCTTTTAAAACACACAGGAATCAGCTTCTCCTTTTATTTCTGGAAAATCGTTGTCGACTTAAATAACTCTCTGAGTCAAAGAAAATCGACTCCAATGTTTTCTTTACCATTCACTGATATTTTTGAATCTCTGACCTCTCTGAAATTGATTCACTTGAAAGAGGGAATGTTCCTCCAATATAGACACTTTGAAATCCACATCGTCAGGAAAATCTCCGTTAGTTTACTTCCCAATTTTCCTGAGTTCAGCTGCAGCTTTTACAACCTTTTCAACATCTCGTCAATATAATCCTGCATCCTGTCTACCATCCCGACAAAATCGTCTGCATCTTTTCTAACCTCTATAGTTCTGATGAAGCATGACAACAAGGATTACATGCAATGCTCGAACTGAGGCTGAACTACAAACATTGCAGTTGTACGATTATCTCACTCTTAATTTACGCGATTTCTCCACTTATAAACTCAACTGACCCAAATTATTATCTAACCACATCATGGACATCGTCTCTTTGGGGACCAAATACTCTTGACTCACTTCTTTCGGTACTTTCATGGAATGTGGGAATGGCTTGTAAGGCCAACATCCCTAAATCCCCGTGACTCAAGTCACTCTCAGCTATTTCAAAAGGTAACAGATATTCAACCACCTCCCTGTGGGGCTGCACTCACTTCCAGTGCAGACTGGGTAAGGGCAGTTCGTATCTTTCACCAAAGGTCAAAGTGAAACTGAAATCTACGCTTGAAAAAAAGACTCTCCTATTTATTGTGGGTTGTCTTTTTATGTTGATGTGCCGTTTGTGCATTACTTCGTGCCAATCTGAGTTGAATTCTACTGAATGATTACTTTATGAATGAACATATTTTCCTCACCTCTCCTTATTCTAAACTCTATAGCGCACTGCCTGATATTATATGCATGGTCCTAAAGGACAGTTCTCACATCCCAGGGATGAATCCAGTGAACATTCCTGACGCGACCTTGAAGGCAAATATTTCCTTCTCCCGGCTAGGAAATCATTACTACGATGACCTGCAGTTGTGTACTCATTAAAACCAAGACAATTAACGCAAGAATTTCATCTTCAGCTTTTGCAATCTGATTACTGTAAAGGTTGATACAAATCGTTTACAATGATTTCCAAATTTGTCTGAACACAATCATTCGCCATTCTCTCTTAATCATCCCGCTCTGTATTTGAACATCAAGTAATTTGTCAGTTTATCTTACTTTTCCAACAATTTCAAAAAAACACACTCTTAGTTAACAAACTGATAGAAAGTAGCAGTTTACCAACGGAGCAAAACAGGACTCATTGGCCAAGTGGGAATGTGTTGGGTTCGCAAACTAAAGATTGTGGGTTCCATCCATACATGTGCCTAGCAGTGTATGGGTTGCTAATTTCACAAAGTGTCTGTCGTTGGCCTTTTGGACCCCGGCCATTCCTCAGAGTTACGGTGCAACTCAGTTGCAGTGATCTTTCTGTGACTGAGTTTCCCGTTTACTTTGATGGAGGGAAGGTTGGATCCAAGATGAACGTTTCAAACCTTAAAAGTGCAATGGTATCTGTTTGAAAGGGCTGAAGTGAAATGAAAAATTAGATTCAGAGTTGGCTCAGCATAGCTACAATAGTAGAGATTTAAGGAGATATTTCAGAATATTCAGAAAAAAATCTCCATTGTCTTTGCAGGTTTTCCTTCGCGTTTGAAGATGAGCACACTTTTATGCAGCCTGACTCTGGCTTCACAATTCCACTGCGTCACACCACCCAGAAGGTAAGCGTCAGGCACATAGACCACAAAAGGAGCAAACGCCTTTAGTGCAGCACAATGCCAGATAAAGCTCTCATGTGATATGCCACAGACTGAGATGGATTGGGATTATTTATGTGAAAGGATTCCTTGTATAACCTCTGTTACATAAAGTGTCCCCTCACGTTGGAAAAATCAATTCCCTACCGTAAGGTTCTGCTGAACAGTTAAATATTTGCCCTGCCACAGCACAACACTTTTAGAGGCAGTGACAGACCATCTTCTGTAGCAGTGGCCAAGTGAAAGGATGCCTATCAACCTGAATTCAATACATCAGATGTTTCCTGTGTACTCTGCAATGTATTTGTTGCTACGGCAAGCAGATTTCAATATCTTTACCCGATATCTTCCTCAGCTTCCTGCTTCCAGTAAACACTTCAACCTTGAACAAATCTACCATGCATCTTTTTAGACTTATTTGAGAAGAATTGTAGCTAGGGTTGCGGTGACATTGTTGCCTTGTTCGCCAAACTGGCTTGTTATCACACAGATGTTTCTTCACCACGCTAGGTTACATCTTCAATACAGCTTTCAATAAAGCGAAGTTGTTCTACTCCGCTTCATATTTATATGATCTGGTCTGTTGGCTGGTTTGTGTCATTTCCGGGTTTTTTTGCAAGGGTTTGTATATGGAGTCTAATTCCACATGTGTATTGATTGCCTTACAGGCGGAGAACCAGGCCTCTAGGAATTCCTGTGCATTCTATGGTTGACTTGAGCTAGGATGGTCACGTCGTCCCAGTTAAATTATGGTCTTCGTTGCCCAAGTGCACTGAAATGAGGGAAAGTTCGTTGTATTGTTTTGCTGCTCGCTGGTGTCCATATATCTTGATGGTTAGTTTCCTTCCTGTCTGGCCGATGAACTGTTCTTGGCAGTCCTTGCGCGGTATTTCGTGTAATGCGTTGGTCCTGCATGCCATGGATATGAGGTCCTTATGCGAGTTTGAGGTCGTGTGGATGTGGGTTTGTGCGCTATCCTGATCCCTCATGGTTGTAGGAGTCTCATTGTCAGGTCCGATACGTTTTTGACATACAGTCATGTGACCAGTGTATTAGGGCTTATTGCGTCTTCATTAGTGTTATCTGTCTAGCAGGCATCTGCGGATGAAGTTGGTGCAGTATCCATTGATAGAAAAGACCTTGCATAGGTGATCTTCCTCCTTTTTGCTGAGTATTAAACCATTTCCATCCACTTGCAAGCAGTGTTCGGGGCGGGAAGTGAATATGCGCTCTTCTGCTTCCTCCCAAACACTTGACGGAGCGATTGGTTACAGACATGCTCTGGAAATCAGCGACTTTGGTTGCAACCTTCCTCCAAATGTCTGTTATCCGAGACAGAGAAAGAAGTTGAGCTGCTGGGAAAGAGAGAAATGGACGCCGTAGACTTTTCCCTCAGATAAATCAGTGAGTTCTTTTTGTGCAGCCTATTTGGTTTTCAGGATTCTTCTTCGTACAGCAATCCCAAAGAAAGACCTTTGCAATGCTGCAGTCGGATTGTTTGCTGCGACCGAGCAAGGGTTAATACCTGACTGTAACTGTCTCAGATTAAGAGAATCCGAGTGAAACTCAGACTCATGGCGCCATCCCGTGCAGAAAGAAGCCGTTCAGCACATCAAGCCCACTGAGACTCTTTGTCGCTTACATCTCTCTGCTCTTTTTCAGGAACGGTCATATCTGTCCTAAGAATGGTGTTTGTGTTGTGCTGCTGTCTCTGATAGGCTGATCCTTGAGTAGATTCGATTCGATTTATTATTGTCTGGTCGTTTTGTTATTCGCAACTTCCCATGTGACATGCAGGACGATGCTGTCTGAAACAACATGGGGAATACTGTTGGGCGCCCTGGGCATTGAAAACACTGCAACGAGTGTATTTCAACTTCATCAGCTTTTTGTGGAGAATCTTTTTTACGTCGAATCGCGTGGACCAACACCATGAGACACGCTTTTTTTCACTTTCAGAGTGCTCTTTGCTTTGCCCCTTTGGCCGCAATGCCACCTCTGCCTCATACCTCCTTCGGGAAGTCCGACCTCATTGAACATGGATTTTTTTTTTCCGGAAAGCTGATCGGGCGATTTCACAAAACCAAAAACAAGCAATAAGGGCACATCCAGAATTTGAACCCAGCACTTCTCGCATATCCAAACTATACAATCCCCACAGCGAGAATCATATACCTTGCCCAACGAGACTCAATCAAAAACACTTGTCCACCCCGAACCAGCTGAAACTCACTCAAAGTGAAGTGCATTTCACGTTGCGCCTGGGATTCAAATAATTTCAAGATATGCAATCTTCTCTTCCTGTCTCCGTGCGCTCAATACTGTTTATAAAATTCAGGTTGACTGTTAATGTGGAGAGGGGCCGTGACACTGTTGTTCCCTCTCCTGCAGTTGAATAAAGATCACTGTAACTGTGTCCAATGGGGGGAAAGGAATTGCTTTTTTTGGAAACATTTTTTTCTGAACTCACTGTCACTCTGCTATAACAGAAGAGGAGCTGGGATCTCCTGATAGATTGAAAAATAAATTTGAATGTTTATAGATTTATAGAATGTTTATAGATATGAACAGCTTATGTTTACTTCTAACACTGGGAGAGCTGAACATTTACCCAAACAATGCACATCACACACTTGAACCATTGTTCCTATGTAAAACTGAGAGGGAAACTTTGAGAGCAATCGAAGACAACAGGAAAGAAGATTTTGGTCAACATGCATCATCACCAAAACTTCCGTCGTAATATAGGGCTTAAGGGAAATGATTTGCATCTGAGCAGCATTAGCCTGACGTGATTTAAACACTCAACCGTCTGATCTGGAAACAGATGCGCTAACTTTACATCACAAGCTCACACTTGCAGTTCTACTGCTGTACAGAATTAAGGGAACTGATCGCACAGCAAAGATTTTAAACTATTTTTAACAAAGGAGGTCAAAAGGTAGTGTTCGTTCTTTGTTAAACCATCACCTCGCCTCTCTCTCCATTCCTCTTCTTTCGTTCTCTGCCTGTCTATCTGTCCCTCTGCCTCCTTCATTACGTTCTTCTCTACTTCATTGTCCCAACTTCTCTTTCCTCCTGCTTTAACTTTTCCGTAGTACATCATGCTCCGAATTTGCAGGACACCGGGGAGATTGATTCTGTACGTCACAAGGTGAATCCAAGACTTATTGTGGACACTTTTTCAAATGCAACGAGAGAGGATTTGTCTGTGAGCGACGAAACAACCGACAAGACTCTATACTCTCCTTCGGATATTCTTCAGTAAATTCAGCCGCCAAGAATAAATATTTCTCCAATTTCACGAAGAACGCCCAACATGAATATCATTAATACAAATATGGAATCCCAAGAGTTGTTTAGTTTGAGGCCAGACACGGAAGGGCCTGAGATTGTAATGTAGAAATATAAATATCAGGAGATGTCATTAGATTTCATTGAATGATTCAGTGTCATGTGACACTCGACTAACTCGTATTCATATTCCAGGAGTCAGCATCATCAATGCGGCACAATAGTTGAAGTCCATCGCCACACATGCCTAATGACGTCATGGGTGCAGATGAAAGCCCCGCAGACAGTTTATTAAAGAAACTTCACTGAGTGTCAGACTGCCCTGTGTCGGTAAGCATTTGGAATGCCAATCGCAATCATTTCAAATGTTTCAAAACCTCCAAAATAAACTGGCTCTAGGCATTTGCCTTTCTTCTCAATTAGAGTTCAATAACCATCAAGCGAGATAATGATTTATGTGGGCTGTTGATTACAGTCCGAAATGATGAGCCGCGATGTCAAAACCATTCAAATGGAACAGATTGCCCCCAACTCCCCTTTGAGTTATAAACTCATTGGTTGATCACTCGACCAATGCCGAAAGCAGAGAAGTTCCCATGAAATCACAGCCCAATTACAACAAAGACTCAATTCGGACCATCATTTTGTTATCACGAAATGAGGCATAAATCACACTTGAACTTCAACCGAGGAAATTGGAGACAGTCTACAGAACCAGCTTGTATGTATCCAACACACACGGCTAGTTCCTGGTGACATGGTGGTGGCTGAGGGCAGACTTTCCTTATGTCTCCATAATGAATGCCCTCGCCTTTAATTTGGAACAGTAAAACTGATAGAGGAAAATTGTCACTTTAGTAGTTGCAATATG
Source organism: Ginglymostoma cirratum (assembly GCA_024137785.1). Lineage (NCBI taxonomy): Eukaryota > Metazoa > Chordata > Chondrichthyes > Orectolobiformes > Ginglymostomatidae > Ginglymostoma > Ginglymostoma cirratum. The sequence continues at coordinate 94,932 of JAHRHZ010000200.1, read as the reverse complement.
AAGTTTGGACTGGCTGACACCAAGCTTTGGGGGTCTTACAGATAATTTCACATCAGCCTCTGTATTGCATTTAGTCAACACGTCCAGCTGTTAACTAATGTATCTTGTGAGTTGAAATTTTCGCTGTTTCCTGGCCATACATACCTGACCCGTCAAGTAACTGTTCGAAAATATTCTGCACTCTGCGAATATCTAGCACATTCAGGCCCTGACGTCTTATAACAATATTCTTTCAAACTCAACATGAAAAAAAACTTAACCGAACATACACCAATTCATAATTTATGAGAAATCTACCGAGCTCTTTGTTACAATCAAAGCCGCAAGTACAAGACCATCAATATTCCAAACTCATACACTCCAATTACCCTCTAGCAGCGAAAAGCAACAACTGCAGCTTCTATTAAAGACCGATTCTGCTGCTTCTGATCGTCCACACCTCCCCATCGATGCTTAGTTCATTGAGATCTTCGACGTAGAGGTTGTCATGACGGGGTTGGATAGTGTTGTGGTCAATGTTGTCCTGAAGGCTGGGTAGTTTGCTGTGAACAGTGGTGTCTTTAAGGTTTGGGACTTGTTTCAATGCGAGAAGTGGGAGTGTGAGGAAGATGTTGTGCTCATTGCCATTGATAATGTGTTGAAGGCTGCAAAGAACATGGTGTAGTTTCTCTGCTCCCGGGTAGTACTGCACGACGAAGGGCACCTGACGCAAACACACACACACTTCCTCACACACACGAATCTATGGGATGAATTTACATTTGCAGATTCTTTCTATTTTGTTCAATTTGGGGATAGTTTGGAGTCAGTCAGTCAGTGCAGCATTTTGTAAATTCCTACTATCGAAATTCAACAGGTCTGACTCCAAACCAAAATGCAAACAGATTCTAAACAAAGTCTCACACCTAACAAGCATTGTTTGACCCAAAATATCACCTCTTCTTTCCACAATAAAATCTTTAGTTAAGAAGAACAAAGAACAAAGAAAACTTACAGCCCAGGAATAGGCCCTTCGGCCCTCCAAGCCTGTGCCGATCCAAATACACTGTTTAAACCTATCGCCCAATTCCTAAGGATCTCTATCCCTCTGCTCCCCACCTACTCATGCATCTGTCCATACGCACCTTAAGTGAATCTACCGTGCCTGCCTCTACTACCTCTGCTGGCAACGCGTTCCAGGCACCTACCACCCTCTGTGTAAAGTACTTTCCGCGTGTATCCCCCTTAAACTTTTCTCCTCTCACCTTGAACGTGTGACCCCTAGTTATTGAATCCCTCACCCTGGGAAAAAGCTTATCTCTATCAACCCTGTCTATACCCTTCATGATTTTGAAGACCTCAATCAGGTCCCCCTTCAATCTCCTTTTCCCTAATGAAAACAATCCTAACCTACTCAACCTCTCTTCATAGCTAGCACCTTCAATACCAGGCAACATCCTCGTAAACCTTCTCTGTACCCTCTCCAAAACTTCCACATCCTTTTGGTAATGTGGCGACCAGAACTGTACACAGTATTCTAAATGCGGCCGAACCAAAGTCTTGTACAATTTTAACAAGACCTGCCAGCTCTTATACTAAATACCCCGTCCGATGAAGGCAAGCGTACCATATGCCTTCTTGACCACTCTATCCACCTGTGCAGCCACCTTCAGGGTACAATGGACCTGAACTCCCAGATCTCTGTGCTCATCAACTTTTCCCAAGGCTCTTCATTTTACAGTATAGTTCGCTCTAGAATTAGACCTGCCAAAATGCATCACCTCACACTTGCCTGGATTGAACTCCATCTGCCACTTCTCCGCCCAACTCTCCAATCTATCTATATTCTCCTGTATTGTTTGACAATCCCCTATGCTTTCTGCTACTCCCCCAATCTTCGTGTCATCTGCAAACTTACTGATCAGACCACTTATGCCCTCTTCCAGATTATTTATGTATATCACAAACAACAGTGGCCCCAGCACTGATCCCTGTGGAACGCCACTGGTCACCTTTCTCCATTTCGAGAAACTCCCTTCAACTACTACTGTCTGTCTCCTGTTGCTCAACCAGTTCTTTATCCACCTAGCTAGAACACCCTGCACACCATGTGACTTCACTTTCTCCATTAGTTTACGATGGGAAACCTTATCAAACGCCTTACTAAAGTCCATGTGGATGACATCTACAGCCCTTCCTTCATCTATCAACTTGGTCACTTCCTCAAAGAACTCTATTAAGTTAGTAAGGCATGATCTCCCCTGCACAAAACCATGTTGCCTATCACTGATAAGCCCATTCTATTCCAAATATAAATAGATTCTATCCCTCAGTACCTTCTCCAGCAACTTTCCCACCACTGACGTCAGGCTTACTGGTCTGTAGTTACCTGGAATATCCCTACTACCCTTCTTGTACAGGGGGACAACATTAGCAACTCTCCAGTCCTCCGGCACTTCACCTGTGTTTAAGGATGCTACAAAGATATCTGTCAGGGCCCCAGCTATTTCCTCTCTCGCCTCCCTCAGCATCCTGGGATAGATCCCATCCGGTCCTGGGGATTTGTCCACCTTACTATCCTTTAGCCTACCCAACACATCTTCCCTCCTTATGTCAACGTGATCCAGAGTAAACAAACTTCTATCTCTAATCTCAACATTCATCATGTCCCTCTCCTCAGTGAATACTGATGCAAAGTAATCATTGAGAATCTCACCCATTTTCTCAGGTTCGACACAAAACCTTCCTTCCTTATCCTTTAGTGGACCAACCCTTTCTCTAGTTACCCTCCTGCTTCTTATATATGAATAAAAGGCCTTGGGATTCTCCTTAATTCTGTTGGCTAAAGTTATTTCATGACCCCTTTTAGCCCGCTTGATTCCTCGTTTAAGATTGGTCCTACTCTCCCGATATTCCTCCAAGGACCGTTCTGTTCTTAGCTGCCTGGACCTTATGTACACTTCCCTTTTCCTCTTGGCTCGTCGCACGATTTCTCCTTTCATCCACGGTTCACGAATCTTTCCTTTCCTATCCCTTGTTTTCAAAGGGACATGCCTATCCTGCACTATCAGGATTGAATCGAAAACAATTTGGAGATTTAAATATATATATTAATCAATTAAAACCTTCTAACTGATTAAAGATTTAACGGTATCTTAGGTTTCTTCAAAGCATCTCATCAACGATCTGACCGTTTTGATATGTTACTTTTAAATCCTGTGTCTGATATTACCTCTCTCACTAACACCCGAAGAAGAGAGAGGCTCCTAAAGCTTGTGTTCTCAATAAAACTTGTTGTATTAGAACCAGGTGTCATGTGATTTCTGACCTTTAACTATCAGAGTTTTAAGTTTTGTGTGGCTAATCTGGTATGCAAGATTTCAAAATACTGACAGCAGACATATGGGCCGATATTTTATCTTTCATTTGCTTTTTCTTTATTAAATCGGTTGATTGGACTTAGATACCAATTTGTAATCTGTGATGCCACCGCCCTCAGAAGCAAGCAGACATTATATTTTGGGTAACGAATAGAATATTATAAATTGTAATGAACGCAAGCAATTTATTATTTCAACTACAATGGTTGTATAGAGAATTAGATGTTGATAAGCAAGAGCTTATGTGGGTAGTTAATGCATTTGTTCCATTGTCATCCGAAAGCGTTCTTCGAAAAAAAATGTGGAAAGTGATGATCAGACAACCAATTTCCAGGAAAAAAACTACCCTGCAGAATTCTAAATAGACAGAAATGAAAGAAATGTTTATTTGTGGAAGCATGCAAGTTATATATTAAGTTCAACTGGGAATATCGCTTGTTTCTTGGAGAAAAAAAATGAAAGCAGGAAAGCAAGAATTCAGATTCATACAATTGGCTAATTTCATTTGAGATGAGGTGGACGTTCATGGCCGAAGTGTTTAAATATTTTCGAAAGCTTTAGAAAGAAAGATGTTTGGAAATATAAATGCTGCTGCCAAGTCGAGGTGATCTTCAAAGTGGCTACCTAGTTTGTGTTGTTTTTGCCAATGTAAGTGAGCCTTTTCAATATTACACATGCACTCTTACGCTTACATTCCTGTCCTGGGCCTGCTGCAATGCTCTAACAAAGCAAAACAGGAATTTAAGGAACGACGCCTCATTTTCTGCCTAGCCCCTTTGCATACTCGAAGCCTCCATATTGAATTGACAAATTTCAAAAAGTCATCACAATATGGCTCTTCTCCATCTTTTTCTTTTATTTTGTGACCCTTCCTACCCCCCGCATCTTTGAAATGTTTGTGACAAAACAACACACAGAAATTGCTGAAAAAAAAGCTCAGCAGGCCTGGCAGCATCTGTGGACAGAAATAATCGTTAAAGTTTTGGGTCCAGTGCTCCTTGGTCAGAACTGATGGCAGCTGAGAAACTATTGGTATTTATGCAGAAGTTAGACATGGCAAGGCGTAAATGATAGGTGAAAGTAGAGTCCAAAGAGAAAGCAAATCAGTTGTACTGACAAAGGAATGTATAAAAACCCACTTAGAAGAATGAATCGCTGCTGCTCGAGAGTATTAGTAGCTGACAATAGGCTGGGTGTGGGAGCAGCCCAGGTGATAACATAGCTTGGTGTATAAGGATGAGTACACGAATGCCATCTGCTCTCACGTTCTCCACATCTGCCTCTGAAGGGTTTAGGCCCGAAACGTCAAGTTTTCCTGCTATTATGATGCTGCTTGACCTGCTGTGTTCATCCAGCCCCATGCTTGTTATCTCGTATTCTCCAGCATCTGCAGTACCTTTTATCTCTGATAAAAATAACACTTTATATTTACCTCTATTTACTTTGAGTTCCGAAAAAGAATAAATTAAAACTAGAAAGATTAACTTCTATTTTTGTCTACAGATGCTGACAGACCAGCTGAATTTCTCCAGCGATGTATATTTGTGTTTGATTAGTATTCTGGAGGTTTTGATTTACATTCAACTAAGGTATAATTTGAAATTTTAGGAAATATGTGGAATGCAAAATCTACCCAATTTACGACCATGTAACTATTGCCCTGGTCGGACAAGAAGCAAATGTTTTTTATTTCATTTTTGGGAAGAAAAAATTGGTATCCTTACATTCGCAAGTCAGGCAGTATCTGTGGAGAGAAAGAAGAGGTAACATTTCGCGTTCAGTAACCCCTCTGCAGAAGTCAGTTAACTCTGCTTTCTCTGGCCTACCTGGCCTATCGTGTTAATTTGTTCCCCAGAAATTTCAGTATCTGTGGAGAGAAAGCAGAGTTAACTGACTTCTGCAAAGGAGTTACTGGACTCGAAACGTTACCTCTTCTTTCTCTGAACGAGTGCAAACCTGGCCTATCGTGTTTTTTTCCCCAGCAATTTCTGATTTTGCTTCTGCCTCGAGTTCATTCTTTTCTTCTTTTGTTTGTTTGTTTTCCATCCTTATGTTGTCTGCCCAACGTGTGACTTCGGATTCACCATAACTTGCATTCACCGATTTATATCCGAGAAGGGTCTGACTTTTTCCCTGCAGTTGAATAAAATAAGCAAATCCTGACGCAAGTCAATTTATATGCGCTCATCAGCTGCTATAAGCTCTCGTTTTTACCCTGAAAGTCAGAGGCTTAATGAGTTCGCTATTTTTCGTTGTGCTGTATATCCTGCAAACAAGTTATACAATATGTACAAGGAAGACAGAATAACAGCACGTTATGACAAGCAAACAAGATCAACTGACGTACCCTGTGAACATTGGCTATCGAATTACTTTCTTAGCTTTTTTTTCTCCATCCATACAATGCATGTATTATTATTTGCGAAGAAAGAACTTTGCATTGATGGGAGTAGATAGAGGACGAATGCAAAATAATTGAATTTGACCTCCACAGAACAAACACAACGTAATGATTGTGTGGTGGTGATGGGGTGTTGTTCAATCTCATACCTCGTTCTATTTACATTCATGGAATCTAAGCACATGCTTCAATGTTTGCCCCTTTAACAAATAACTGAACAATCCATCATTATAATTGTTCTGATGTGTTTAAAGTGGAGACAAAGTACATGTATTTGTATCATTCCCGCTCAGGGCAGTCTTCCCTTTCCAGAATTTTTTTTTAATGAAAAGTATGTGAAAAGTGGATTAGCTGGGAAATGTAGTTTTACCTGTCGCAGCTATTTTGTGAAAGGAACAGATATCGAATTAATACGGTGACAGATACTTTCATTTAATTTACTGGAGTATCTGAGTTCTTTGAATGTGGTCTCGGAAATATCTGGAATTAAGAGTGTACTGATGACTGTGAATCCATTGTTGGAAAAACCCATCTGGCTCACTAACGCCTGTTAGGGACGGAAACAGAAATGAAGGTACTCGGCATTATCATTTTTGGAAAATGTGGCTACAACAGATGCAGCAATTAACTGTAATCATATAGCAAAGTGATAATATCAGATAAAAATTGAGAAAAGGAATTAACTTAATAAGGCTATTTTGGAATGCCCTGGTGATTTTTTAGGTAGCGGATAAATTAAAATCTCTAAGAGACATGCATAGTTCAATAATATAGCAAAATTTTAATATAGTTGCCTGGTGACCGATTTTGGAACCTAATAATTCAAAGTTTGAATTCTCACCAGAAAAGAAAAGAATGAAAAGCAATGTTGTGTAGTTCTGGTAGTAAAGAATAGTATTGTAGCAAATGACCAGTAATAACTTCGCGCTAAGAAAATAAACGGGCTTGAAAAAATGCAAAATAGAATTGTGGTGGTTCGAGACAAAAGAATAACAAAGAGAAGATATAGCGGATCAAAGCCTTCAGTTGTTGGATTTGTAATTTATCCAAAGCAATACAGAAACTCAGAAGCGTCTGAATTTTGGCAAATGCTAATAAAGCCACAAAAAAAGGATCCACCGACGTCGCATTTGCAACACAAAGTTCACCTAAAAGAACCGAAAGTTTTTAGGCTGGCAGGAATCTGGAGAAAGAAACTCAACCATTTCCTTTCTCGATAATGAAAGAGGTCGATGCTGTCCTTCTCAGTGTAAATGTCTTATGTTTGCATGGTCCCTGGAAAAGTGACGTACGTGTCATGACGACCACAGCAGGTCAAAGGATCAGAACTCTCAGTCTATTAACTCATCGATCTTCAAACTGCCTAGGTTGCTTTTATAATCATATGAATTGAATTGGAACTTTGTAGAAGCAAATTTCTCATCGCTGACAGTACTGAAAACAAATGATGTAGAAAGCCAATACGTATGGAAACGTCTTTGGAGAGAGAAACAGAATTAATGTTTGATTCCACTAAGTTTACTTCAGAAGCCAATTTGAAATGGCAACTCTGTTTCTCTCTCTGCAGATGCCGCAGGGCCAATTCATTTTCTCCAGTACTTTCTATTTTACTTCAGATTTCAGTCATTTCCAATATTTTGCTCCTTGTTATTTCACCGAAAGTAAGGTTGGCAAGCAAATAGAGTTTGTGAAAAATCTCACATTGAATATCGAACCCATTCCACACAACAGATGTTGGGTAAAATCGGATCCGAACTGTCTGTTGAGAACAGTGACTGATTGATCGGCTAGTTGCCCACTATGCTATCTGGACAAGATCACAGATGTGTTGGATTATTCTTATTTACATTGGATGGAACCGAGCTGACTGGGAATGATCCCACACAAATTAAAAGCGCAAAACAAGCTGTATACACTTTGAATACTAACAAGTAGAAAATAAACTCTTGATATACGAGGTTAATACACAGATCCGGTGTGTTCCTTACGAAGTATCAACTAATTCACTGTACTTGCCACTGTAGAAAGTAACTAATCAAGACTAAATTAAAACTTGTTGAATTGTATGATTATCCCTGTGAGTTGGTTGCACATGATTGCTCCTGACCACCGCAGGTGTATGGCCAATACCAATGAAAATGCGCTGTATACTCCGATGGTATCCATGGTGACTGACACCACACCACAGACAGTAACCATCTTGAAAGTGACACCTGCACACAGCAAATAACTCAATCGACCTCGACCTGTTCGACACTCATGTAACTGTGCTCAGCCAGGTGCATCTCTACTGTTTGCAATAATACTGAATTTAACAATCTATGCTCAAGGCAACCTGGTAAACAGAAAAATGTAACAAAAAAACACAGATTTTCTCAAGCCTGCCATATTGTGTTGGAATATTGAGCACATGGTCAGCTGCTTGGACACTGCTCCACACATTCAGAGAGATGTGATTTCATGTGCAAGGCATCTCATTGACAGCAGCTGAATAATCTACAAAAGTGAAAGCTACATTGCAATTTTTATCGTATCAAAATATCTCGGATTATTAATTCCATTCAAAGCTATGCAGGTCATCACCAGCAAGTTTAAAGTTAGGTATTACACAAGTGAAAATTTCACTAAATCCATTGCTAACCGAATGATATTTTTGCATAGTTTATGAAGGACTGCTGTCTCTGTTTAATTCACAGTGGAGCTTTAACATGCTTCAGAAGACCATTTGATTTCATCATACTGTAAACATGAGACTAGATATGATGTCGCTAATCATTTATTCAAATTAGTGCAATTATTTAAACGATGAAAGTATCTAATTATCTCCCTAAAGTCTGACACCAGGTATAAAACCGTGAATATTTCAGTCCAGTTGAGGTCACGCCGAAAGCTTCCCACAGAAATGCATGTATCACTCAAAGGGCTGATCTTTTCCATTTACTATCCTGCTCTTGCCACTGTCGGAATTCCAGGTAGAGTATTACAGTAAGTCATTGTTGGTATCACTGGTTTTCTGCGTTATTCTCATTATTATTCTTATTAGTAGTAGTAGCAGCAGCAGCAATTTCAACATTTTAAATGAACGTTCTCCTTTTGTCTTTAAGGGGTTTTTTTGTATCTAACTTAATGGCAAGTATTCTCTGAATTTCGAATAATTTCTCCCTTTTTCAAGCATTTTTTTCTACAGTGAACGTTATTAGAATTTAATATTCCTTACTTTTGATTCTGGTCTCCTTTGGTGACATTCTTTTAAACTTTAAGAGTATTGTTTCTCCATTTTAATGTTCACTTACCTTCCCATTTTTTTTAAAAACAGCAATCCCTAAAGAGTGGAAACAAGCCATTTAACTCAACAAGTCCACATCGAAACATTGAATTGCATCCCACCCGAGCCCATTCCCCAACACTGTACCAATAACCCAGCATTTTGCCAATGCTAACAAACCTAACCCATTCATACCTGGGCACTAAGAGCAATTTAGCATGGTTAAATCCACCGAACGTGCACATCTTTTGACTGTGGAAGGAAGCATGAGTACCTGGAAGAAACCCACGCAGACGTGGGGAGACCGTGCAAACTCCACACCGACAGTCATCCGAGGGTGGGATCAAACCCGGCCCACTGGTCCTCCAAGGCACATGTGTCTAAGCACTGAGCCACCATGCCACCCCTTCAACGCAGTTTAAACACTGCCGGTCTAATTTCTGTTCGATGGTGGTAACATTTTCTTTTAACCGAAGTAATTTGTTATGCTTACTCTTTTATTTTCAAACTCATACTTCCAATCATGTAATTTCGCCACTTGCTTGTGCTACTCATTGTATTATTGCCACTGTCAGTATGGAAATGTCGCAATGTTTCACTGTAATAAAATAATTCAATTCTGTTATTGATATGTCGACTGCATGTAAAACTAACTGTCATTTTGAAGTTCATGTAGTTCTATCATGCTACTGACATTACTGTTGTTAGCAAACTCTTGCAGCTTTCATTGTGTAATGTGATTCCATTGTATCACCGGATCCGATGCTGAGGATGAAACTTTTTTTTCTCTGTTATCGCCTTGTAAAAGTAATTCTGTTGCATTATTAACTATTTTACATCTGGTAAACATTCATACTGCATGAACGGTGTATATTTATTCGTGATTATTGCAAAAAAAAAACACTTTTATACTGATTGTTATCACGCTAAATAGGCTGATCTGCATTTACAGGATTGAAACTTTTCAGTTAGTAATTGATTCTAGCCTAATTTTCATAAGTACGTCAATTGAAAGGTCTGCAGTTGTTGAATGAAATATAAACTATGCAAAAATTGGCTATTTTACAGATGAATTTAATTATTAATATTCACAGAATACAGTGCTTCTATTTTCAATCTCGACAAGTTGTCAGTTAATGCCTACTCTCTATCGGAATGGCCGTCGTGGTCGACTCTGCATTGTCATTGTTGTGTTGGTGCTATTTTGATTTTCTGTTCAGAGCAGCTGGAAATCTTCATGTCTACTCACGTCTTTATTCCTTCCTCTATCTTAATTAGCTGCATAGCTCGAAGCATCTCCAGCAACTAGGTAAAAAGTATCCATTGCGGTGTAAACTTATCATTACAACCAACAGTGCAGCACTCAACTGGGAAACAGTTGCAGTGTAAGCGCGACATGACATGAGTGAAATGTGATCAACAATCGGTTTTGTTTATTCACACAAGCACTAAATTTAATAGGTTTCTTCCTTGTGAAGTTGCTGGTGTTAGCACTGCACTGTCACCTTTAGCCCCTACCTATGGTCAAAATGACTGAACTAGTCGATAGGAGGTAGTAAGGGCTGCAGGTGCTGGAAGTCAGAATCGATAAAATGTGGATCTGGAGAGGGACAGCAGATCAGACAGCATTACAGGAGCAGGGAAGTCGACGTTTCTGTTGTGGAACCTTCTTCAGGACTAAACTAATCATCCGCTTCTCCATTTGTTAAGGTTTTCTAAGATTGTGAAGAAGAGTCACTGAATGAGAAGCATTAACACTGCATTCTTTCCATAGATGTAGCGAGACCTGCTGAGTATTTCCAGGAATTTCTGTTCTTCTTAAAAATTATTTTAATTTTTTTTATTACTTTACTGCTGACATCCTGCTTTGTAATCAGTTGCAACATCTCACCCCTTCATTTCTACAAAATTTCCGGGATGTTCTGACTCTTGCATGTGAAGCTTCACCACCACCACGCCCACAGTGACTTCAATGCATAGATTCATACTCACATCTCATTGAACTTTCACACCATTTTAATTCCTCTGTCGTTAACATGTGCTTTGTTTTCACAACGTAGGTCATCCTTAGTCGACACAGAGACACGTTCTTACATGTAAATGACAGTAAGAAGCTTTCAACTTTCTCAGCCACATTAGGGGCATTTAAACAATCCTTGGATAAGCATATGGATGATGATGGGATAGTGTAGGGGGATGGGCTTAGATTAGTTCACAGGTCGGCGCAACATCGAGGGCCGAAGGGCCTGTTCTGCGCTGTATTGTTCTATGTTCTATGTTCTAACTAAGTTTTGAAGTTGAGCAATTCACTTCTAATCCTCAATAGAGCTATGTTGTTTGCCCTTAAAATTCCAATGATCAATTGGAATGTCTGTCGTCTCGTTTCTCTCAATCACATGACACATTAATACTCTCATATTTTCCACAGTCATCGTCTTTCTTTCTTGCAGCGAACTTGGCAGTGATTGCAATCCTCTCCCGAGGAAGATGTGGCCTCTCCAGATGTATCATGTATTACATGATGTCCATGGCGGTGATGGATCTGTCGCTCATGATCTTGACAGTGATATTAAACAGGATTGCTGGCATTTATTTCCCAAATAGTTTCTTGTCTATCACACCAATATGTAGTCTCCGTTCTGTTGTGAACTATGGAGTTATAGATTGTTCTGTGTGGTTAACAGTTGCCTTCACCTTTGATCGATTTGTGGCCATTTGTTGTCAGAAGTTAAAAATAAAATATTGCACGGAGAAAACGGCAACGTTGGTCATAGGAGCTGTGTGCACACTGAGTTGTATAAAAAACAGTTTCCTGTACCTTATATATGAGCCTGTGTACATAATTGACAACATACCATGGCTCTGTGGAATGAAATCAATCTTTTATACATCACCATTATGGATCGCTTTTGACTGGATTCATCACATTTTAACTCCTTGTCTCCCATTTATTCTGATTTTGCAGTTCAATGCTCTCACTGTGCGACACATTCTGGTTGCCAGTAAATCCCGTGGGAGACTGCGCAGTCAGAGAAATGGAGGGAATCAGAGTGACCCTGAGATACAGAAGCGAAAGAGATCCATTGTTTTACTATTTGCTATCTCAGGTAGCTTCATCCTTTTATATTCACTGCTTCTTATAACTTTTCTCTATGTACGGATTGCAAGCATTAGTTATTTCTCTGGTACAAATTTCGATGAATCGAATTTTATTCTGGACGAAACTGGATTCATGCTTCAGCTTTTGAGTTCCTGTGTTAACCCTTTTATTTATGCAGGAACCCAGAATAAATTCAGAGAGGAGTTAAAGAATGGTATCAAGTATCCATTGCATCTAATTGTGAAGTCATTTAAACGAAGATAATAAAAACAGATTTGAGATTCTTAAGTACTATGTGGCTGGTATACAGTTTCAAAAACGTTACTTAGTTGCTTAACTCGGTGATGTAATTTACGCTCCTTTTGTTTCCAGTTCTCTTCCCGGTGTTCACTCAGAACTGATGCATTTCCACCTACTCTGACCAGGAATATCAAACATTCATGTAGGAGTCGCAGTCCAACATCTTTCTGTTTATGTATACTGCTGTTAATGTTCCAATTAAGAGTCATCAACAGGACGTTATGGGATTGAAAGTAACGCATCGTATGAAATAGGAAATTGCTGTAACCAAATTTATTGATTCGAAATCGTTGATCACCAGCCAACAACAGCATTCCAGTCGAAATAAACACACACACACACAGACACACACACACGCAGACACGCGCACACACACACGCACACGCACACACGCACACATACACACATGCACAGATACACACAGCAATTTACTCTGTGAAGAATCCAATACACCACCTAATTCAGAGGGTCACAATTCTGAAGCAGATGATTAAAAATGGCTTCTTCCCAAAAATTATATTTCATTGAAATTTCTCACATCTAGCCGATCTACATTTTCACCATTTAACATCTTCCATCATACCCCCAGATTAGTCTGCTCCATAGAATGAACACGAGATGGTTTTTTCACCTCAGAAGTTCAGTTTTGCCCTGACACGATGAAAAATTTGCTGTTGTCCTACCGTATTGGAGAAAGTGGAGTAAGTTCTCCTGGAAGTCGTTATTTCACCCTTTAGAGTCCTTCAAGCAATAACGAAGTCTTCCCTCTAAATCTTATATCGCAATGAGAGCATTTTGACTTTATCGATTTGTTACTCATATTAAGGTGGCAGAAAAAAAAAATCAAACACTCCCATTGATTAATCTGCTCGTTCAATAGTTGTACAACGCTGATGCGACCATAACAGTGTCAAGGACACTGGTTCGATTCCAGCCTTATTCTGTCTGTGAGGAGTTTGCACATTCTCCCGGTGTCTGCATGGGGTTCCTCCGGGTGCTCCAGTTTTCTCTCACAGTCCAAAGATGTGCAGGGTAGGTGGATTGGATGCTAATTTGCTATGGTGTCCAGAGATGTTTAGATTAGATGGGTTAGACATGGGAAATTAGGGGAATAAGTCTGAGTGGCATGCTGTTCAGAGGGGCGCAGTGGACTTTTTGGGCCAAGTGGTCTGTTTCCACACTGTAGGGATACAATGATTTTATGATAGTTGTACTGAGTAGTCTCTTAACAATGAGACACAATGGCATTATATTTCACTCTCAACATTTACATTTGAATACTTTTAATTTCTCCCCACAGTTTCATAATGACAAAAGTAGGTGGGATGGCAAGTCGTGAGGATAATACAAAGCATTTACAAAGGATATAGGCAGGATAACTCAATAGATGAATACTTTACAGATGAAATTTAACAAAGGAAAAAGTGAGAGCATGCACTTTAATACTTAAAACGCAATGTACAAGTCGTTTTTTCCCCTAACTATGCAAAGAAAACGAGATTTAAATTTAAAGAAAGATATATAGTTATTCAAAGGTTAGACGATTTGATAGAGTACAGCAAACACAAAAGGTTTGTTCGCAAGAGTATGGGGAAAAGTCAAACAGGAAGATTTTAAAACATAAAATGCGCTAAAAGAAATGTTTAAAGACGGAACTAATTTGTACAGTGACTTCTGACCCAAAAGCAAAATTAGACTGCAGGTATAAACATGGGAAAAACATGAAATTACTGATAATTAGAAGACCATTACTCACAATAGAGGATATAGTATCTCAGAAGCACAATAAATGAAGAAATGGAAAGGAAAACCATAAATGCCAAAGAAGTGGCACTGAGCAAATTGTTGGAGAGATGTGCGGAACAGGATTTTCGTACCAAGAAGTCCAGACCGACTCTGCGAAGAGCATGCCACGCAGACACATCTACTTACCCCTACTCCACCCCTGCAGTTCCCATGGTCAATCCACATCACTTGCACATCTTTGGACTGTGGGAGGAAACCCACACAGACATAAGAAGAACAAAGAACAAAGAAAACTTACAGCCCAGGAACAGGCCCTTCAGCCCTCCAAGCCTGTGCCGATCCAAATCCACTGTCTAAACCTATCGTCCAATTCCTAAGGATCTGTATCCCTCTGCTCCCCACCTACTCATGCATTTGTCCAGGCGCACCTTAAATGAATCTACCGTGCCTGCCTCTACTACCTCTGCTGGCAACGCGTTCCAGGCACCTACCACCCTCTGTGTAAAGTACTTTCCGCGTGTATCCCCCTTAAACTTTTCTCCTCTCACCTTGAACACATGGTGAGAACTTACAAGTTCCACACTGACTGTCTGACTTTGGGTCCCTGTTCCTATGTTAGCCATGCCATGCTAAGCACTGTGCCACCATGCCACCCCGAATCAGTGTTATTATAAAGACTTAACGAAAGCAGCAACTGAGAAGTTTGCTGCATTGGTTTTGTTTTCCAAATGCCAATTATTCAGGGAAGTTCTGTTAAGTTTGAAAATAGAGCACACAGCTCACTTATTCAAAAATGGAGGTAGCCTGAAATCAGGAAACATCTGCCACATAGAAAAGTAAGAATTTATTACTGAGATAAAAGGTACTGCAGATGCTGGAGAATCCGAGATAACAAGCATGGGGCTGGATGAACACAGCAGGTCAAGCAGCATCATAGGAGCAGGAAAACTTGACGTTTCGGGCCTAAACCCTTCATCAGAATTTATTACTGAATCGGTTTTTCAGGATGATTGAATAGTTTAAGGTATTCATGTCAAGTCGAAGTGGTTTTCTGAAGGGACAATTTTTTTGCTTATTTATTGCATTTCTTTGGAGAGGGAGTACGTGATTTGGTTAAAGGGATCATGACAGTATACTGTAATTAGATTTCCAGAATGCATTTCTTTAAGATGCCAAGTCAAAAGCTGCTGCAGAATATAAAAGCTCATGGTGTAGGAGTAGAATACTGCGCTACAGAAATGTTTTCCTGGCTAAACGATATAAAGTGTCATTGCAGTTGTATGTTTTTCAGGTTGGCAGAAATTATGAATAGAATATCACCTGGATAAACAAAAGCAAAAATTGTGGAAATGAACTTAACTGGTCGATAGTATTTTTGGGAAGAAAATAGGATGAACATGCCGAGTCCAGATCTGAAGAAGGCTGATCTGACATAAGGAGGGTATGCCTACTTCTGGGCCATAACATTTGGGTTCCGACCCCACCTTCTCCAAGGGATGTCATAACGTTTCTGAATTTGCTTGTTAATATCTAAAATTTGATTCTCAAATAATTCATATCGTTGTTGCCAATGTCTTCAAGGATTCTATCAATGGTTAGTTAGGTAAGTTGTCATCCAAAGTTGTGGTTTCAATCATTTCACTATTGGTAACATGATATAAATTTCATCAAAAGTGCTTTGTGGTGACCTCCTCACTTATGCTCAATTATTTTTCTGCAAGTCCCACTCAACTCCTGACATCCCAACAATCTTATTTCAATCTTGGACAAAATATTTGAACTTCAGAAATGATGTAGGATCGGTTGCTCATAGCATCAAAGTGTAGAGGTAGATGCTTGTAATATATCGAGGTCATTCATACACCGTATCCCTGCGAGAGTTCCTCATAGTTTTGTCTTAGGTTCAGCTATCGTAGAATGATAAATTTCTAACAGTGTGGAAGCAGGCCATTTGGCCAATTGAGTCCACACATATCTTCTGAGGAGCAGCCCAACAACACTGGCACATCTCCTACCCTCTCCCTATGACCCTGCATTTCCCATAGTGAATCCATCTATCCTGAACATCTTTGGAATCTGGATGGAAATGGGAGCAGCTGGAGGAAACCCGCACAGATACGAGGAAAAGTACAAACTCCACGCAGACAGTTCTATGTTCCCTAAGTTCTAGAGATACAAGGCATAAAGTTATGGCTGTAATTGTGGGTGACATCACCCTACATATAAATTGAGCAAATCACTTCAGCAGAAACACGATAGAGGAAAAATTATTAGCGTGTACATGGTACAATTTTTGAATCGATATTTTGACGGAGCAGATGGGTATTGGGAAATGCGAAAGGAATATTGACAATCAAGTTGAGCATGGGCCCTTAAACATGGAACATAGAACAGTAGAGCGCAGTACACGCCCTTCAGCCCACGACTTTGCGCCATCCTATTATCACATTCTAAAATAAAAACTAACCTTCATTTTACTATCATTGGTGTGCCTATCCAAGAGTCACTTAAATGTCCCTCATGTATCTGACTGTACTACCACCGCTGGCAGTTCTTTGCATGCACCCACCACTCTCTGTGTAAAGAACCTACCTCTGACATCTCCACAATACCTTTCACCAATCTCCTTAAAATTATATCCTACCGTGATATTCATTTCCACCCTGGAAAAGGCCTTTAGCTATCCACTCTATCTTGGTATTTCATCATCTTATACACCTCTATCAAGTCACCTCTCATCCTTCTTCTCTGCAATGATAAAAACCTTAGCTCCCTCAAACTTTCCTCATAAGACCTGCCCTCCAGTCCAAGCAGCATTTTGGTAAATCTCTTCTGTACCCTCTCTAAAGCTTCCACATCCTTCTTATAATGATACGACCAGAACTGAGCACAATATTTCAAGTTTGGCCGAATCAGGATTTTATAGAGCTGCAGCATAACCTCGCGCTTCTTGAACTCAATACCCCTGCCAATGAAAGACAAAGCACCATACATCTCCTTAAGAACCCTATCAACTTGGGTAACAACTTTGAGGGATCTCTGGACGTGGACCCGAAGATTCCTTTGTTCCTCCACACTGCCGAGAATCCTGTCATTAACACTGCATTCTGCATTCAAATTAAACCTTGCAAAATGAATCACTTCACATATTTCTGGGTTGAATTCCATCTGCCACTTCTTTGCCCATCCTGTCAATGTTTCCGTTGCAACCTACAACATCCCTCGACACTATCCACAACTCCGCCATCCTTCTTGTCATCACGAACCTCACTAACCCACCCTTCCAATTCCTCATCGAAGTCAGTTATAAAGATCACAAAGAGCAGACGTCCCAGAACAGATCCCTGTGGAAAACCATTGGTCACCGAGCTCCAGGCTGAATAGTTTCCATCTACTGCCACTCTCTGTCTTCTATTGGACAGCCAAATCTGTATCCAGACAGCCAGATTTCCCTGAATCCCACACTTCCTTATTTTCAGAATGAGCATACCATGGTGAACCTTATCACATTCCTTACTAAAACTCAAATACACCACATCGACTAATCTATCTTTATCAATATGTTTAGTCACATCCTCCAAGAATTCCATAAAGCTTGTGAGATTGTGAGGCTTGTGAGGCTTATGGAAGAGTGATCACAATCAGATAGAATTCTTCATTCAGATGGACAGTGATCGCATTGTTTCTGAGACTAGGATCCTCTAATTAAATGAAAGCAGTTATAATGGTATGAGGTGTGAGCTAGTTGTGATACATTATCGATCATTATTTAAATGGATGATAGGAGATGGGTAATGGCAAGCATTGAAAGAGGGCATGGGCAAGCTATGGACGTTATTCATTCGAGTCTGGCATAAGAACAAAATGGGAAACATGGTCAAACCATGGCAGAGAAAGGGAAATTAACGGGTATTAAATTTAAGAAAACAGCATGCAAATTAGGATAATTAAACAACACACCTGAGGTTTGGTAAACATTTAGATTTCAACAAAGGGAGTCAAATGGATTAAATAAGAAGGAAAACAAAAGAATATGAGAGTATGCTTGCAGGGACCTTACAAACCAACAGCATTTTTCTTTCAATCGTTCACAGGGTGTGGGCATCGCTGGATGGGCCAGAATTTGTTTCCCATCCGTGATTGCCCAGAGGGCTGCCAGGAATCAACTGCATTGCTGTGAGGCTGGAGTCACATATAGGCCAGACCAGGTAAGGATATCACTTTCTTTCCCGAAAAGGTATTAGTGATCCAGATGGGGTTTTCCTGATGATCAACACTGGTTTCATGATTGTCTTTAAACTCTTAAATGAAGGTTGATAGTAAGAGTTTATCAAGAAAAATGTGGTGTCTCCATACATTCAGAAACGGAAATTATAATGGCATACAAAGCGATGGCAGACGAATTAAATTTTTCTGAGATTTTCAAAAAGGAGGACACAAATAACATCCCAAAATTAAGGGGATCACAGGGTTTAATGGAAATGTAGAATTGAAAAAAAATTAGTATAAGTAGGAAAATGAAGTTGGGATAACTAATGGGATAACAGGCAGCTAAATCCCCAGAGATTGATAACCTTCATCTCAGAATACCTTACAAAGTGGCTTTATAGGTAACAGATGCTCTCGTGGTTTCTATAGACTCTCAGGGTTCCTATGGATTGGAGGGTAGCTGATATAACTTTAATAATTAAGAAGGGAGGCAGAAAGAACACCGGGAATTTGTATAGCTCTGATGGTGGCAAGAAAATGTTAGGTTCCACTAATAAACATGGGATAACAGAGTACTTGGAAGATAGTGACAAGATCAGACAGAGTCAGCAGAGCCTTCTTTGATGCTGTAGATTTCTGAGACTCTATGTTGGGCATGAATTTCCTCCAAGCCACTCCCCAACCTGACTTGGAAATATATCGCTATTCATTCCGTGTTGCTGGGTTTTGACCCTGAATTCTCTCGCTAACAGCATTGTGGGTCCACTTACAGCTCATGGACTGCAGTGGTGTACGAAGGCAGATCACTACCACCTCTTTAATGACAATTAGGCTCAACAATGCTCCCAGGAAGGCCAAGTGGGAATGCGGAATGGAAGCCGAAATAGATCAGCTTTAACCTTTTAGAGGCTTGAGGCGCAGGATGAATTACTCTTGTTTCTATTTAATGTGTTTTCTACCTCCTTCTGACAAACTGCATCATCTCAGCAGGAATGGTGTATTCCCTGCAATTCAGAAGGATGAGGGCTGATTTGATTAAAATTTTCCAGATGTTAATTAAAGCTGTTTGGGTATATAGAGAGGCATTAATCCACTATATGGATAAAGTTTGAGCTCTCACACCCTCCTCGCCCCCAGTAATCAGACAAGACTCAAGTTTCTTTGATCCCCAGTTTATTCGAGCATATGAATGTGGAACAAGAGCCGGCCACTCGGCCCTTGGAGCCTGCTCTGCGACTCGAGGAGATCATGTCTGATCTGATTTCAACCTCAGCTCTGTGTGCCTGCTTATCCCCGAACATTGTTCATCATCTTAGTCATCAGGAATCTGTCTGTCTCTGCCTTAAAAAATGTTTGAAGATCCTGTGTCCATTGCCTTTCACAAAGGACATTACAAAGATTCTCAACCCTCTGAGAGAAAAGTTCCTCACCATTACAAATGGACTCAGACTTACCTCTAAACAATGACCCTCAATTCTAGATTCTCCCACAAGAGGGACAGTGTTCACAACATCCACTTGGTTAGGTCCCCTCAGGAACTTTTATGTTTCAATTTAGCCTCCTCTTTCTTTTCTAAATTCCAGAGGACTCATGCCTAGCCTGTCTAGCCTTCCCTCACAAGGCAATCCACTCATTCCAGTTATTAGCCCATTAAACCTTCTCTGAGCTCATTCCAACGTATTAACAACCTGCTTTAAGTACGGTGACCTGAACTGAACACAGTACTGCAGATGCAATTCTCGCCATTACAAAGGGAGATTGCATGTATCTGAACGTCGCCAATGAATTCCCACCTGCTTGCAGTAATGCTTTTTCAATAAGCTGTATCATTTAAGCTTATCCAATTCCATACTGACGTACGTTATGATCACAGCTTCTATTGTTACACAGACAGCATTCTTGTGGTATCACTCAAACGTCCCATTCTGCTGGTTTTTGAAAAAAAAAATATAATTATGGGCCCTGCAGCCGATTCGCACAGCCTGATTTATCCTGTATTTTCCAACTTCTGTCCTTTCAAGGACATTGCTGATTCGGGGGGGTTTTTATTTCTATCCAGAAGCTTTCATCCCACTTTTGACTGTTTTAAATTTATTTTACAGGAAATTAGAAAGGGAGAATTTACAGACAGGCAGCTCAAATCAAAAAAAAATGATCAAGAGTTGCCAGTAACACTTAATTCTCAGGAGTTTTCAACATTGAAGAAAAAAGGATCGTTCACAGTGAGGAGAAACCATACACGTGGCCTGTGTGGACAAGCTTTCAGTCAATCGTCTGATCAATCAAGACATCAACGCAGTCAAAACAAGGTGACAAAAATGACATCAAGCAGCACTTGCTTTGCAATATCATGGGCATAGATCTCAGTTTGAGCTATTCAAGGGCCCCTCAGCTCCTGATCTCCTTACATTCTTGGTGCAAACATGATTCAAACAGCTGAATTCCAAATGTGGAAGTGACTATCCACTATTGCATGGCTCCATTTGACAGAGTTTTGTATCAAGGAATCAAAGCAAAACTAGAGTAAACGGGATTCAGAGAATATTATTGTCCCTTTGATCGCGCGTTTTTTAAAAAGATTGCGTCTTCAGACTGAAGTGAATTCTACCAAGGTGAATTTATTCAAGCTTTACATATATGAGGAAGAGATCTCTAAGTCTAGCTCCGATACACATTGCCATTTAGAGCTCAAAACAGCATATGAAGACATTTTAACGTTACAATGGTTGCATGCAAACTTTGGCATAAAATAAATTATATGTCAGTCATTTACTACAAGAACATGATGCTGCACAGTTTCTCGCAAATTTCTGAGACCTCTAATTTTAACAGGACTTCCACTTCCACGTATCTTCAGAGGTTCTCTTTCCCTCCCAACAGATAACAGCACACAAGCCTTCCCTTATGAATAATACTTACGTGACCATCTTAAGCTAAACGGATGGTCTCTGAACCCGAAGTAACTGCTGACGGTTCACTGTTATGGATGTGCAGTTAAACTACCTGAGCCACAATAACTATGCCCTTATATGTTTGTATTTGACTCTTAACCTTACGTTGTAGTGCTAGTCCAAGCTTATTTCCTACTTGTTCCGTAATTTAATGCTCCATTCCTTTCCTTTTTTTATTCCCCTTGTACACTTTCTTATCCTCCTTAACCTACTTCACCCTGGTTGGATAATACTGAATACAAAGGAAGGTGTTGTGCTTGTAGGAAGCCAGCCATCTCAGCTGGAGGAGTTCCTCAGTGTTGTAAAAATTTTTATTTCTATTTTACCAACAATGAGACTAGACTCCAGCTCCCATTCGAAGCAGTTTGTTTTCTTACTTGATACCAAGGAGAGTGAGTGTTGATCTCCACTGGCACCCGACTCTCTCTATACAGAGAATAACAATCTCCTTTATACCATTAACGTCAGAGCAGGGTGTTCCCGTGACATCTTATGTTTGTTGATTCATTCATTGTAAGTTTAAAGAAAACAGACACTGCTCGAGATAACCGGAATGCTGTTTTACAGATGCTTTAATAATTACTTCTTCAAATGACTTTTGGCATGCAGCTAGCATAGGGACTGCATTACAGTTTGATTGAAACTCTAGCTTATCAGTAACTAGACTCCACGGGGATACAAGGAACACCTCTACTTCAGCCTAAGACCTTGGTATGGTGACAATACATCAAAAGATGCTTCTCTAACTCTAGCTAAGATGACATACACATAGTGATAACACTGTCTGAGTAACTACCTCCTGACTTCTACTAAGCTCGTTAAAATCTCACATGCTAAACTAATTAGAATTCTTTCTCTAAGTCTTCAGTTTCTCCCATGGCTGCCCTTTCTGTCTTGGCCTAAATTCCCATCTACCTTGCGATGTAAAATTTTTCTTCCACAGTTTCCTCCTTGTTGATCTTTTCAGATCAACTCTTAAAATTTTACATCTCTCTCTTGTTGAAAAGGGAGCTCATATCCCTCTGGGTAAGGACGCATGTTTAAACATTCCTCCTCATCATAACTATCATCATCAAAAGTCTTGATCACTGTTCTAAAATACATCAGCTCCATAGGTCGGTGTCCTCCTATCAGGAATAACATGTTGCAAATAAATCCAGCAGCTACTACGCAAATAACCACCATGATAAATATTATATCATAATGTGTCAGAGTTCCCTACCAGTTACCGAACATCCACGAACCTTTGGAGGGATTATAATTGTGAAACTGTTCTCTTAATTTTTAATTCTCTTAATCCTCTTAATTTTCTCGGCCGACTTTCTAATGTGACCAGCCAGGTTGGTAATGTTTTCTGATTTTTCGGGAATATAAATGAAGCACTCTTGTACTGTAATGGCTCAGGTACCTCCTTTTCAGCCAACACAAAATCCAATGCCATCGTATTCTGCAGTGCCACAGTCCTAACCGCCACCAATTCTACTGTAACTGCAGATAGGGCTTGCTGTGTCTCCCTGAAACATTCTGCTGTTTCATTTGCTAATTTCTGTAATGCAGAGACCATATTTATTAACTCCTTGGCTGCTTTTCCAGTTCCCTAAATGGGAAAAGCTGTCATCCCAAACCTCTCTGCTTCAGTTATAGCTCTCCTTCGTACATTAGTGCCGGAATTGTCTATGCCAGGTACCCAGGGATGTTGAGTTCGAGACTCAAAGTGTCGGATCTGGGTATGACATGTGCTAGATAACAACAGCCTGTCCACAGGAGCCAAGGGTAGACTTTTAACCTGCATACCCAATATGCTCCATTCAAGGCCCACATCAGTGTGTGGTTCAGGGTGTTGTTAAATCCGCAGCGGCTGCTGCCCATAAAGGTAGCATTAGGGTGGTCTGGCTGCCATATGCACTCATTGCCTACTTCAGCCCTTTTTACTGTCAGGCTGGGGGTGGGGGGCGTGCTAGACATTCTAACATATCTCGGCATGTACCAACCATCAAAGGTGAGTTCTTGTGATCTGTTCACACAAGGAGGTAACAAATATTCCCATATCTTACCGGCTATGGGCACGTTTCCTATCCAGCAATCCACCGTTCTGATGCCTCCATCCTTTCTTATATGATTTTTAAAACGTCTCCAGGCGTACATGTCACTAAAGCTAAAGGGGATTGACCTTAAAGGGATGCCCCCTTCCCCTCCATGGTGAAGGACGAGAGTGCACACCCAGCAAGCAGAGGCACTACTTCTATCAGCACACCCATGAGCCATATGCAGAAAGGTGTTTATCACCTTTCTTCTATGCAGTCTGAAAGCATATATCAGTCCAACTGCCGCAGTCAGGATTTTACTTCTTCGCATGCTGTGTCTTTTCATTCTTGGTGATGTTTTCTTTTCTTTTCTGGAGGACATTATTCTCCTTTTTCACAGTAATGCAACTTGCACCTAGTGGCGTGGATCCAGTCGGGTTTCTCCTTCACTTTAACTGACGTGTGGGTCGTTAGCAGCGCCAGGTAAGGGTCTTTCCACCTGGGGGAAAAAGAGATTTTATTCGAGATAAAAGGTACTGCAGATGCTGGAGAATCCGAGATAACAAGCATGGGGCTGGATGAACACAGCAGGTCAAGCAGCATCATAGGAGCAGGAAAACTTGACGTTTCGGGCCTAAACCCTTCATCAGAAATGGGGGAGGGGAAGAGGGTTCTGAAATAAATAGGGAGAGAGGGGGAGGCGGATAGAGGATGGATAGAGGAGAGGATAGGTGGAGAGGAGGCAGACAAGTCGACGAGGCGGGGATGGAGCCAGTAAAGGTGAGTGTAGGTAGAGGGGTAGGGAGGAGATAGGTCAGTCCAGGGAGGACGGACAGGTCAAGGGGGCGGGATGATGTCAGTAGATAGGAGATGGGGGTGTGGCTTGGGGTGAGAGGAACAACAGGTCAGGGAGGTGGAGATGAGCTGGGCTGGTTTTGGGATGCGGTTGGGGGAGGGGAGATTTTGAAGCTTGTGAAATCCACATTGATGCTATTGGGCTGCAGGGTTCCCAGGCTGAATATGATTTGCTGTTCCTGCAGCCTTCGGGTGGCATCACTGTGGCATTGTAGGAGGCCAAGGATGGACATGTCATCTGAGGAATGGGAGGGGGAGTTGAAATTGTTCGCAACTGGGAGGTGCAGTTGTTTGTTGCGAACTGAGCGCAGGTGTTCTGCAAAGCGGTCCCCAAGCCTCCGCTTGGTTTCCCCGATGTAGAGGAGGCCACAACGGGTACAGCGGATGCAGTATACCACATTGGCAGATGTGCAGGTGAACCTCTGCCTGATGTGGAAAGTCTTCTTGGGGCCTGGGATTGGGGTGAGGGAGGAGGTGTGGGGGCAGGTGTAGCACTTCCTGCGGTTACAAGGAAAAGTGCCGAGTGTGGTGGGGCTGGAGGGGAGTGTGGAGCGGACAAGGGAGTCGCGGAGGGAGTGGTCCCTCCGGAAGGCAGATAAGGGTGGTGAGGGAAAGATGTCTTTGGTGGTGGGGTCTGACTGTAGATGGCGGAAGTGTCGGAGGACGATGCGTTGGATCCGGAGGTTGGTGGGGTAGTATGTGAGGACGAGGGGGATTCTTTTTTGGTTATTGTTGCGGGGACGGGGCGTGAGGGATGTGTTCCGGGAAATGCGGGAGACACAGTCGAGGGCGTTCTCAACCACTGTGGGGGGGAAGTTGCGGTCCTTGAAGAATGAGGACATTTGAGATGTGCGGGATTTTATTCATCGAGTTCACGTATATCCTCCTGGTTTAAACGGATACATAATACTTTCCTTCAGCGGTGCTTGGGCCTGTCGGACTCTTTCATGTAACTTCCCTGCCTCCTGATACAATGTCTGTGCATACTTTAATGTTTTCTCATCATTCCATTTTAAAGCTACCCATTATGGGGTCATGGGATGCCTAGTTCCTGTTGACAGAGGCCGTCCCATTAAAATCTCATGAGGGGTGAGTCCTGTTTTTCCTATTCTTCTGATTTCGCATAGTGTACAGTACTAAGGGTAGGGCCTCTGGCCACTTGAGGCCTTTTCGCTGGCAGACTTTTGTTAGGGCCGTTTTTATTTCTCCGTTTATTCTTTCCACTACAGCCGTGCACTGGGGCTGGTAGGTGATGTGCAATTTCCACTGAAATCCTCGGGCTTCCTTTAATCCCTGCACCAGTTTGTTGTTGAAATGGGTCCCTCTGTCACTATTTATTCCCACTGGAATACCAAATCTAGGCATGATTGTTTACATTAATATATTGATCACAGTTCTAGCATCATCCCTCCTCGTTGGATAGGCCTCCACCTATCTGGAGAACATGCCAACTATTACCAACATATACTTAAACCCCTTCCCAGCAGGCATGTGCACAAAGTCAACTTGCCAATTTTCAAAAGGCAATTCTGGTTGGGGTAAGTGGTCAAAAGTAGCGGCTGTCCTTCCTCTATTATTCTGCTGGCATACCAAGCAGGTCCGTGCTACTTTCTCAATGGTTACTGTTATCCCGGGGGCATACCATTGTTGGGTGATAACATGCTGCATCCGTCCTTTGCCCATGTGAGCCTGGCTATGGCCAGGTGAGCCAGGGGCAAAACTAAACTACGGGGACACTTCACACGACTGTCCGGGTGGCGCCACATGGAGCCAGATTGATAGTATCCTGCCTCGTGCCAGGTGCTCTGCTCCTGGCATGAGGGAACCTCCGAGCCTCTTCCAATTGTGGCGCTTCAATACACACAGGGAGCTCCCTACTCCCCGATTCAACCCGTGGTGCCTGCAGCAATGGAGCCTGTCGAACAGTCACTGCCTTCGCTGTTTTGTCAGCGAACCTCTTCCCCTTAGAAACGTCATCCCCGGCAGAGGTATGCGCCTCGCTTTTAATAATCGTTACAACCTGTGGCAGCTGTATGGCTTCTAAAAGATTCAGTACCAGGGTAGCATGCTTAATCGGTTTCTCCGATGAGCTGATAATCCCCTATTCTTCCACAGTTGCCCAAAGTCATGCATTACCCTGAAGGCACACCGTGAGTCATTATAAATGTTTACTGTTTTGTCCTTAGCCAGAAGGCAGGCTCGGGTGACTGCGAATAGTTCAGCAGCTTGTGCCAAGGTTCCTTCGGGCAGGGCGTACATCTCCATCACTTCGTGTGGGGTGAATATAGCATACCCAGCTAACAGAAAGGTGTCTCTTGGGCGGTACAAGGAACCATCCACAAACAGGATAAAACCAGGGTTTGTAATGAGTGTGCTCAGCAAATCTGGCCGAGGCTTAGTGATAGCTTCGACAGTAAGTAGAAAAATGTTTGATGCCTTCAGGAGTTGGCAAAGGGATACAGATGGCAGGGGTGATGGCCGGGGACCTCTTGTATTTATAGTTGGAGCGAGAGAGAAGAATCACCTCGTAGCCAGTTCGTCTGGCAGTTGTAAAATGCTGAGTGGCAGCAGAGTTCAGTAACAGCAGAACTGTGTGGGGAACTCTCACCGTACACGGATGATCCAACACAATGGGGATAGATTTTTCCACCATTACGGCAGTAGCAGTGACCGCCCGTAGACGGGTCGGCATGCCCATCATGACCGCGGGGAGCGTCGCGGAATATCCCATGTTCCTGACACAGGATACCCGTGGCGAATCCTTGCGATTCATTCACGTATAGTTGGAATGGCTTGCTATATCTGGGGACACCTAATGCTGGTGCACTGATCAGTGCGTGTTTTAACTCCTTAAATGCCTTATCCCTGTCAGCCGTCCATTCAACTACAGCCAGTCCATGTTGCAGTGTGGTAGCTAACAACACAGCGTCTTGCTCCCTATACTCAGGGATCCACTGCTGACAGTATCCCAACATGCTGAGGAAAGAGAGGATATCCTTTTTTGTCTGAGGGGTTGGAACCTGCTGAATGGCCCTTATACAATCCTCCCCCAATCTTCTCCACCCTTTCCCGATGTGAAACCCTAAATACTGTACGGTCTCCTGGCAAAATTGCATTTTTTCCAAGGACACCCTATGTCGTCGATTGGCTAGATGTGTCAGAAGGGTTAAGGAGTCAGCCAGGCACTGAGGGCCTGTGGTGGAGGTGAGCAGGATATCATCCGCGTATTGGATGATAGTGGAATATTCAGACAAGTGGCACTCATCCAGGCCATGTTTAACAGCTGCGGCATAAACTTTCAGTATACCCTTGTGGCAGGCGTGTCTTTGTATACTGTTGGTTTTTAATAAGTAAATGCGAACAGGTACTGGCTGTCATTGTGTAAGGGAATAGAGAAGAATGCTGAACATAGGTCGACGACCGTAAACACGCTGGCCTCCGCAGGAATAGACGTCACTATAATATTGGTATTGGGCACCAGCGGCCCAATGGGGATCACAACGCTCTTAATGGCCCTTTAAGTCCTGCACAAACCCCACTCATTTTCCCGACCTGAATTCGGAATGGGCAGTATAGGGGTGTTACATGGACTCTGTGTCTTCATTATTACCCCTTGTTGCAGAAGTGCGTCTATCACCGGGGCGATGCCGTCCTCTGCTTCAGCGGTTAAATTGTACTGTTTAACACACGGCAACAGCACATTCTTCTGCAGGGTAACCCTGTGCTCCGATGCCGTGTGGGCCTTCCCCACATGATTTTTGAGCTGTGCCCATAGATTTACCGGCACCTGTGCTAGGACTGTAGGGAGGAGAAGAGGATCTTCTTTTGGTGGTTGCTGCCTTTCAAAAATGGTTCTCCTGACCTCGGGGCGTATAGCAATCCTCCCCTCCCCTTCGTTAAAAAACTCGATGCGTGTTCCTTGTCCCAACACGGACAGGGCTATCGTGCAGATGATCTTAGTTTCAGCTACCATGCATTTTATCATCATCCCGATAACTCTAGGCTTTGCTGGTGGTTTCACGGCTACTTTCAAGTGGGGCATTGAGGAATTTCCCATTTTGAACCTTTCTTCCTGATCCTCTATTAGTTCCACGAGGACCCCAAACCCTTCAAGACCAAAGTAAATGTACTGTGTCGTTTTCAATTCTTCTTTTCTGTTCAGATAAGGGTGTATCAATTTATCGTAAAATGGGTCAGCCTGCACAGTACTGTAGGCCGTGCAGTGGACCCTCTTCTTTTCCCGACTGGCCCTGATTAAAAAACACAAATTCTGGGCGCAGGGTCTTAAGAAATTCTGCAGAGCAGTCTGCATTTGCCGGTGTCCTGGGGTATAGGGGTTTCCATCCAGCTGCCAATAGTATAATATAGGCTCTGTTTCGCCTAAGTTTGGCTCATCCATCAATTTCAACATCCGGGGAACCCTAATTTTGGGGAGCTCCATGTATATACCTTCGGTTGTACAATGTAATGTGGCTCCCAGTTTACAAAGAGTTTGTCGGCCCAGTACGGGGTTTGGGGCTGTCTTAGAAGTAATAAAAGTATCCGTGACATCTCTTTCCTTTATTTTCAACTGAGCTGGCAGGGAAAGGGGTCCCACCCGCGGGACGCCACGATTTCAATTAGGCTGCCACTTTCAAGGGCGTCCGCAGAGGGGAGGACAGAGGACATGGTGGCACCAGTATCGATCAGACAGTCCAAGTATTTATTTCCTTTTTTAATAGTAGTCATAGGATTCTCCCTCATAGTTTCAGACAGTCTGATGACGGCCACCTGTACCACCCTCCCCTCGCGGCATCTCTATGCCGATGGATTTGGTTGACTAAAAGAGAAGGGGGCCATCTCACCTCCTCTCATGCCCTGGCCTCGTCCTGATCTACAGTCCTGGGCCCAGTGATCCTTCCTTCCACTATTGTTACAGTGGTCTTGGGATTTATCTCGAGACCACTTTTGTCTCCTTCCACCTCATCCTCTCCTATTGACCTGTGGATATCCTCTTTTTTGATAAAGTTGTCCCATCGTTTCGGGCTTGCTGTCCTACTGGGAAACGAAAAGGCCCTGTCTGTCCATATTCATTAATGAAGTGACCACTTCTCCCCATTGTTGATTCTGCCAATTTAGGTATGCCAATTTGTAAGCCTGCACCTGTCGTGGTAGCATACAGTTTAGTAAAGTTCGGACTGCCAGTGGTCCATTCTCCAGGGGAATACCTGCATGTTCTTCCCATTGACTTCTATACCTGGCTATAAAATCTGGGATAGGCTCCCCTTTTTGCTGCAGGCAGCAGGTTACTTCCCCTATATCACTATGTTTTCATGCTCCTCTCGTTATAGCTTCCTCCCCTCTTTTCTCAAGCCAGTGAGACAAAGACTCATTCCCGATTGCAAGTTGGTCATCATTTGGTCTCCAATCTCCGTTTTCACCGGGGGGAATAGTGAATCCCTCTTTTAGAGATGACCACGAACTTCCATTTGCACATCTCAGTAGCATCTGCACACCCCCAGGGAGAGGGGAGTAGATCGTATATATTTGTACCAGCCAGTTATGAAAAGCATTGGGTCTCTTTAAGGGATCCGGGGCTTTGGATACCATGGCTCAAGCTTCTGCCGGAGTCCAGGGTTTTAGTATAGGAACATCTCCTATCATAATACGGGGAGCTTGTAAAACCTCCTCCTCGCCTCTTATCTTATCCTTAGCTTTTCGGCTAGGCTGTCTTCGGAAGTTGCTAGTGCTACTAACTGTCGACTCGGATTCCCCTGTGCTCAGGGATTCCTCGCTTCCACCGACAGCCTCCTGTGCCAACGGGCCCCGGTAGGGTGAGGGTAGGGATGCAGCAATTAGTATCAATTCATCCACTCCGCCCCCACGAGGGGGAGGGGCGCTAGCCGGGGCAGGAAGGCGGAGATATAATCCCACTACTGGGGGTTTAGTTTCTATTTCCTTTTTAGCTACTGACGCTATTTGGTCCTTTTTATTTGGGGGGTTTTGGTGGCTGGCCACTTCCTTCCACCTTTCAAAACACCCCAACATGTAGTCCACATCCCATTTTGTGTCGCCGTCCCCTTTTCACGTGACATTCTCCCAAGTTTGAATTAGTTTTAAATTAAAGCTTCCCTCATAAGGCCACTGTCCGTCCAGCCACCCATATAACAATCACTACTAAAGGTATACCGATCATCTCTGGTTTCTTCAATTACAGTATCAGCTGGGGATCTTGGTGGGACTAAGGGGTCCCCCAATAGTTATAGCTTTCTTAACTTTCTTTATCTTTTTTAAAGTTTTCTGTCCTACCTTCAATGGTCCATCATGTTTACCTCCAGCGTTCCTCCGCTTGTCAGTAGGACAAGCAGAACGTGATCGGCTGCTTCTTTTCCCCATCTTCTGTTATCGGCTTTGTCTCTTCTACCTCTTTCCTGTGAAAGTAAAGGTTATACAAAACACTCCTACTCTATAACCCAAATATTTACACTGAACACTCACCAGTTTTCCTGCCTTGTCAGGAGCCCTGGAGTCGAGTTATCATTCACCTTAGTTGAGATGTCTGAATTTGATTTCCCTGGCCCCCAATTCTTCCTCGCCCTCACCCTGTTCCTCAGTCCTCGGGCGTCTTGGTAGTTTTCTCAGACTAGGTCACCGGCCA
Source organism: Ginglymostoma cirratum (assembly GCA_024137785.1). Classification (NCBI taxonomy): domain Eukaryota; kingdom Metazoa; phylum Chordata; class Chondrichthyes; order Orectolobiformes; family Ginglymostomatidae; genus Ginglymostoma; species Ginglymostoma cirratum. The sequence continues at coordinate 64,085 of JAHRHZ010000200.1, read as the reverse complement.
GGCAGTCTTCTTAAACTGTGGGTGGCCTGGAGCAATCCTCCTTTCAGCTAGGATTTGCTCAGCTCAGTCCCCCTTTCAGCGAGAACCGGCTCAAAACTGTCCCCCTCTTTGTTGGACGGTCTAGGTTTCAGACTCCAGTGTCTCCACTCAGGTGATTCCATTCAAATCCTATTCTGTGGAATCCTGCCGGCTACGCCAAATTGTTGTAGAATTTTTTATTTCTACTTAACTGATAATGAGACTTGACTCCAGCTCCCATTCGAAGCAGTTTATTTTTTTACTTGGTACCAAGGAGAGTGAGTGTCGATCTCCACTGGCACCCGACTCTCTCTATACAGAGTATAATAATCGCCATACCATTAACGTCAGAGCAGGGTGTTCCCGTGGCATCTTGTGTTTGTCGATTCATTCATTGTAAGTTTAAAGAAAACAGACGCTGCTCGAGGTAACAGGAAAGCTGTCTTAATAATTACTTCTTCAAATGACCTTCGGCATACAGCTAGCATAGGGAGTGATGTACAGTTTGATTAAAGCTCTAGCTTATCTGTAACTAGGCTCCACATGGATACAAGGGACATACGTAATTCAGCCTAAAACCTTGGTAAAGTGACAATATATCCTTCTCTAACTCTAGCTAAGATAACATGCACACAGTGATAACACTGTCTGAGTAACTACCTCCCGACTTCTGCTAAGCTCATTAAAATCCCGCTTGCTAAATAATTAAAATTCTTTCTCTATGCCATCAGTTTCTCCCATGGCTGCCTTTTCTGCCTTGGCCTAAATTCCTATCTACCCTTGTGATGTAATTTTTTTTCTTGGCCTAAATGCCCATCCACACTTGCGATGTAAAATTTTTCTTCCACAGTGGACAGGGGAGAAGGTTATCTGGGAATACAGCGAGACCTTGATCAACCATGCCAATCCTGTGAGGAATGGTAGATTGAGTTTACTCAAGATAAATGCAAGTCGTTACGATTTGGTGGTCAAACAAAGACAGGACATACACAGTCAATTGTAGGGCTCTTGGGATTGTTATCGAATGAAGAGCTCAAGCAGTGCAGATTCATGGTTCTTTGAAAGTGGAGTCACAAGGTAGACAGGGTGATGAAGAAGGATATAGGCATGCATAATTTCATTGGTCAGAGCATTGAGCGTAGAAATTGGGATGTGTTGTTGCAGCTGTACAAGACATTGGTAAGGCCACATTTCGAGTACTGCATACCTAAAACCTTGGTATAGTGACAATATATCAAAAGATCCTTCTACAGGATCTACAGAAAGGGTTCAGAAAAGAAAACATTAGGATGTTATGTGGACTGGAAGGTATGAGTTAAAAGGAGAGCTTGCGCAGGCTGGGCCTTCTTTTCCTTGGATTGTCGGAGACTGAGGGAAGGATCTCATCGAGTTCGATAAAATCATGAGAGGCAAAGATAAAGTTGATAACTAATAGCCTTTCCCCGTTGTAGGGGAGTCTAAAACTAAAGGGCGTAGGTTTAATGTGAGAGGGGAGCGATCCAAACGATCTAGAGGGCATTTTCTTCACACAGAGGGTGGTGAATGTCTGGATCGGGCTGACAGAGGTAATGGTGCATGTGAGTACAATTTCGACATTTAAGAAACATTTAGACAGGTACGTGGATGGGATAGGTGTGCAGGGATGATTTGCCAAACAGGCAAATAGTGTTAGGTTCGTTTTTGGAGACCCTCACGGACATGATGCAATAACAAGACACTGACCTGTTTAGAAAAACACAAATCCTTTATTACAAAGCAATTACAAGCAATGGAGGGTCACTGTACTCAACCTGGCACAGAGTGCAGAATCTCGTAAACAATTCTCCCCGAGCAGCGGACAGTCCCCACTTTTTATGCCTAATCGAGTGCATAGTACATTAAGCAATTTTACATCTCACAATAGCATGTTACATGAAACAATCGCTACATCGGACAATGACATGATAAAACAAACAATTACTACATTGAAAACATAAAGAAAGCAGGGTACAGTATCTGTTGTTCACAAAGTGACTGCTAACAGCAGGAGGCGATTTCAAGTTGCCGAAGTGACAGAATGTAATTTCAAACTTCTGAAGTGTCTGGCTTGAACAAAGGTCAGTGTCCTGGCCCCTTTAGCAGAAACAGAAGTTACATTCTTTACAGGATTTCAGAAGTCTCACACCTTTACAAACGTCGCCACCTAATCTTATTTGAGACAGCTTCCAGATACCCCTGTGCAGGAAAATAAAGATTTACAAAGTTTATACATAATTCTGTTCAGGCAGGAAGCTTAAGGCAGTGTCTTTTCTGCTTATGTATAGGAAGATAAGGATTTACAAAGTTTTACACCTCATTCTATTTGGGCAGGAAGTTTTAAGGCAGTGACCACATCCCTCTGTGTAAGCAGATAAACAGCATCAATCTATACAGAATATAGAAATCAATGGGATGTTATCCCAATAACATCTCAATAGGACCTGGTTAATTGTGAAAAATTGGTGGCATGGACATGTTGGGCTGAAGGGCCTGATTCCATGCTGTAGGGATTCTAATTCTAATTCTAAAAAAGACTATCCCGCAAAGGGGAGCTTCTGTTCAATGTCCACCCATTTAGCATTTTCTATACCTCAATCAGATCCCCACTCATTCTTCTGAACTCAAGCATATTGACGATCAAGTTATTCAACCACTCCTTGTACAACAGCTCTTTCAGGCCAGGAATCAACCTGGGGAACTTCCTCTGAGATGCCTCCAGTGCCACCACATTCTTCCTCAAGTAAAAAGACCAAATCTGGACACAATATTCCAGGTGTGCTGTCACCAAATCCTTATATAATTGTAACAACACGTCTTTACTTTTGTAATCCAACCTTTTTGCAATAAATGCCAGGATTCCGTTTACAGTTCATTAGAAGAGGAACAGATAGGGAGACAGAGAATGACAGCCGTTGATTCCCCTTTCAATGGGTTCACCACCAAAGCAATAAAGACTGCATTGCTCAGATTCAGACACAGAGAAGCACACAACCATACATACAGGCGTCAGCACTCTAACATCAACAACAAATAAACTAACACACACCCACAGAGGCATATACAGGCACATTGTCCATAAACGGCAAACAAGCTCTGATTTACTGCAGGATGTTGGGTTCAAGACTGGAGTCATTGAATAAGTCACATGGAATACAGGCTCCGCCCTTGCTGCAGAGGAGCCCAGTTTCTTGAAGAAACACAATCGAGACGATAGTGGGATTTCCAAACCCTGGAGCTGTGAGGAGTGTGTATGTATAACTGAGTATCAGAGAGAAGGAGTGAGAGACAGAGATGAACCAGATAGGGAGAGATCGAAGAGGAAAAAGAGACAAAAAGTGGAAAAGAGCATTTGATAAAGGGAGAGAGACTACGAGAGATGGCGGGGGTGGGGAGTGAGAATGAAAGAAAATTTCAGGAGCAAAAGAAAAGGAAGGAAGAAGAGAGAGGATTGAAGGAAGAGAGGTACGGAGAACATAAGGAAAGTGAGAGAGAGAGAGAGAGTTAGGCAGATAGAGAATGCCGGGGGGAGAGTGAGGCCAAGAAAGTAGTGAACTGAACTGGGTCATGAAGGGACAGTGAAAGCAAATAAGAAAGTAGGAGGACGATCGCAAGAGGAGAGAGAAAGAGAGAGAGAGAGCGAGCATTCGACCGTGGTTGGGAGGAAGATATGGAACTTGAATTTTGTGTCACCAAAGGCAAAAGGAAGTACAGAGTTACTTTGACGCAACTTTTAGCCTTGGCACCTGTCCCACCTTCACTTGAAGACGCGCTCTTTAGGCTTAGGCTGTCTCTCTGCAGCTCAGTATCTTAAATAAAATGAAAACAAAACGATAAAAATGCTGTTGTACTGCTTGGCAACATTTAATAAACATTTCTGTTGTTAACAATTTGCAGTTGTAAATACTGTAATTCAAGTTGTGCCTTTTCACACTGGGCCCTGAGTTTTGAGAAAAAAAATGAAACTCGCCCTGTAACCTGTGTGATATGGTTGGACAAGTCAACACTACCCTCAAGTCTATTGTCATAACGATAGGCTGCTTCATTGCTGACAATTAGAATTGTAATGAGTAAGTACTGAATTGATTGGTTAATTAGTGAATTATTGATCGGTTAATTTGAGTGAAAAGATATTTCAGCACATTCTTCAGCTGTTGCCTGAACTTTGTCTGGGTCACGACATAAATCACCGTGTTTGTGCAGCAACTGAGGAGCTTCAGCATGAAGCCCAATCCATCACGAAGGGATCTAGACTGAAAAATGTATACCCAAAATTAAACATCCAAATCCATATGGAATACACCATTAACATTGGCCATAACAGGATGAAATTCGCTGAGATCACAAACAATAAAATGATGGATTTCTTTCTGCTGTGCATTTCCGTGTCTCTCTGAATCTTCCCATTGGTGTGAGCCTACAGTCCCTTGCGGGCTCTGCTGGTCACTAAAATGTGTCTGAAGGTGAAAACATTGAGCAGCAGAATTAGGATAAATGGGAGAGCCGGGTTTAAAATGTAGTGAAGGAATTCGATTGTGACCCAGACCTGAGATTCATTAACACTGTTTGACGCATCACAAAACCAATGGACGTTCCACAGTATATACCGACGTGAGAACATAAAATACCAGAAAATGTTCTTTAAACAGCTCAGCACAGTCACTGTTCCCAGAACCACAGCCGCCGTATTCTCACTGCAATATTTACTTTTCAGCTTCTGGCAACAAATGGCCACAAATCGATCAAAGGTGAAAGTGACGGTGAAACAGACAGAACAGTCAGTGGGTGCGTAAAGCAGGACGGTGTGGATATTACACACGCGAAAGTGGAACAAGAAAAAAAAACTGTTCCTCATAAACAATGGGAATGTGTCTCAATATCAGGTCGAGGATGATGACCAATAGATCAGCCAATGGCATGGGCCCCAGTTAACGTCTGACACATGGAGACAACCCACAATCTTTATAAAGCAGGACGAAGATCGTTACGAAATTCGCTGTGTGAAAGACAAACAAACAAATTATACATCAGCCTGGAGGCAAATTTACCAGATCAAATGAGGACCAATTGAGGTTTTCAAACGAGTCATTGTATTCAGATATTGATTGAGCTGATTGGGGCTGAAATAACAAAAAACAAGGTTTGAAATATTTCAAATAATATGACGTAAAAACAGGAAACACAACATTTTCGAGAGAATGCAAATACATGGATGAGTCTAAAGGAGAAACAGTTCACTTCTTTACAGTTCCTAATATGGACAGTGAAAATGTTGCCATCCTGAAGGATTCTGTCCCAGTTCCTTGAAGACGTTGGGAATTTCTTTTTTTTTGTCGTCGCATTCATTCGCTGTAGTGAAGAAATGTAGCTCAGGGTAATTTTATTCCTTCCTGTCATTGCCTAGAGTGACTTCAAAATGTCTTCTTCTCCCTGGAACAGGATTCCTTCCCTCAGAATCTTTTGTTGAATTAACTGTTGTCTGATGTTCAAAAATGGTGTCAGTTACAGAATAACCCAGTAATATCTGTTATAGAATATTATCACATCATTGAAATGCAGAGCTGAGACAATGTCCCTTTAGCCCATCAAGTCTATTCCACTCCAAGACAACCACCTAATCTCTAAATACCCTGAGTAAGTGACGCATGAGGAGTAGCAAAATCCATTTGTTATAGTCACCAGAACACATGATTCAGAGGCACAAGTCGGTCATTCAGTCCTTCAAAACGGTTTCACCACTAAATAGGATCAAGAGTGATTGATTGTGTCTCGAGCTCTGCATGCCCACCCACTAACTGATAAGCATTGGCTCCATTTTTATTCACAAATCTGTCCGTCCATTCCTCAAAAAGATTTCAAAATTTCAAAAAAAAACTTCGAGTGAGTGTCCCAAAGATGCACACAACAGGCTGGCAAAAGACTACAAATCTCCTTGTCTCTGTAATAAATTGAAGGTACCTACTTCAGACAAAATGTGCCCTCTAGCTCTAGTCTCTCCGTTTTCCATGCCTCAGTTATAGAGTCATAGAGATAGACAGCACAGAAACAGCCCCTTTGGCCCAAGCCGTCGGTACTGACCAGGTTTCCAAAACTGAATGAGTCCCAGTTGCCTGTATTAGTAATTGGGTACATTGTTTGACTGCATTTGTGAACCACGGGTGTTTCATCTTCTCATTGAGCAGATGAGACCAGAATAAAGTTTGTGCTGAGTGTAAAGAAAGAGCTGCTTAAATGCTTGCCACTGTTATTGAAAGCAGAAAGCAAAGGCTCCAGATTTTGGCCAGATTCTGCCCATCGAGCCCTCCATCATTAGATTATGGCTGATATGTTTTTAAACCCCATTTTCCTGCTTTCTCCCCATTCATCAACTGACCTTCCACTGATTGTGTTTTTACATCCAGCTTCAGATAATTTGTAAGTCAGTTGCTGCAATTACGATGCTGATTCTTTCCATCCTTCAGGGCTGTGTGCTGTTGACCACATGATCAGCTGAGAGGGGATGTATTCTCCCAGTTTCTCCTCATCCCTCAAACCTGTTCTGGTGATGCCGAATTTCCTCAGATTGACACTATCATGACATACAAGAGGAAATTGGTGTCCCCCAACCCATGTTGCATGTGTGGGCATGGACAGCCTGTTGGATAGGGAGGTGTACAGCAAGACTTCCTTTTCCCCCAGGACACAATTTAATTTACCCTCAACCAAAAGTCCTTTCCCTCTTCCATGCTGGTGGACAGAGCCTTTAGCTATTAGTGTCCCATCTCCTCCACTTCTGCACTCATCCATTACCCTCTTTTCCAGAACAATTCGTACGTTATGACTGCAGTACACATGATCCTTGTATATGTCAAATAAAACAAAGAAATATCCAGTGCTGGAGATGTGAAACAAAAGCTGTTTGGATAAAGAGTCACTGGACTTGAAAAGTTAACTCTGCTTTCTTCCCACAGGTGCTGCCAGACCTGCTGAATTTTGCCACTTTGGAGCGTTCACAAAATACGAACTTCAGTTTTCACTGTGAGCTACAACTTTCACCAAGAATTGCTCCTCCTTCCTCTTTCTAAGATCCACTGAAACTGATTCTGGGTAATATGAACAACTTGGGCTGCAATGAGATTAATGATAGGTTCAGGCAAGAGTTTCAGCAACACTGATCTTAATGTTGAGATCATCTCACGACCTCTTGTTTGTTCTTCTCAGCATGCCTGGTCAGATTCTCACTGGGTCTCCCCTTGCACTAGTGGAGTGGAGAAGGGCAATGATCTCCCTACAGTGCTGTACATCCCCCCATATGGCTGAGGTTGCCCGAACCCAGGTGGCAACTTTGGAGCAGTCTGGCAAGGTCTGGTATTATAGCTTCCACTATTGGTTGTGGGGGAAGAGGAAGTCCTAATTGTACCCTGCCTGACCCAGGAGGAGGTCCTTGAGTGTGCGCGCAATGCAGGGTGGGGAGCACCAATTTTCCTTGTCTGCAATGCACGCAGCAAATTTCACGGACTATGCAATGTACCTCTGGGCCATCAGAGGTGGTTCAGGTGCACAATAGATTTTGAAAGATGGTACTGGTGCCAGGGATGCTGGTTAATTCAGGATCTCCATTGAGCAGTGACTTGTTCTGGGAGCAGCGTGCAGTAAGATGTTGAAGAAACCCAACATGATTCCCATTGCAACGGCATGAATGTGAACTAATGAAGCGAGTTTGGTGAAATTCACTGAGCCTCACAGAGCAAACCACTCCCCAAATTTGACTCAATTTGCACATTGCTAAGAAAGAGACAATATCTTGGTCATTTGGTGTAAGATTCTCTTTTATGAATTTTGTGATGTCATCCTTTATTAAGATAGCTACCCACCTCATTTTCATTGTTGTCCAACCTCCTAAATGTAGAATATCCTGCACAGTGAGTCCCCCAGTTGCCAAGTCTCAAATGCCATTGAACCAAATTATTACCGCAATTTGTGTGTTCAAATCCATAACCTTTTTAGAGTCACAACACCTGTTCAGGTAGATGCCTTTCAGCTTTTTATACGATTATTTCCTTATCAATTCTTACCTTTATTCCTCATTTTGACTGGTAAATGGTTTGGCATCATGAAAGAAAAAAGTCATACCATGGACAGTATCTCATCACCATCACTCATCTATCCTGTGAAACCGCAGGACAGATCTACCCGAGTTAGAGGCACAGTGGTATATAGTCAGAAAAGGAATTTTCGTGGAATTACTCAACATTTACTCCAGAACTCAAGAAATCTCATGGCAACAAGTCAAAGATTGTCAAAGAAACATCCTGACGATCAATATCCACTGCCTTCGTCAGCACCACTCAGCTTATAAATCAGTTCTCCTGGACATTATAAAAAAAAACTTGGAGGAAGGATTGAGGATGGCAAGGACACAGAGCACACTCTGCATGTGGTATTTTGTTGTCCCTGACCAAGAGTGTCCCCATTGGTTCACCAGTGATTGAGCTGGTAAAGGCATAAAAACCATAGCAACTAGAGTGTGAAAAGTGATGAGTGCACAACAGAGGGAAAAAACATCATATATGAATTGACGCGCCCAATCTACTGATTACAGGTACATGACTGTATCTGTAGGAGTGGCCAGCAGTTCTAGTGGAGATGAAGTCCCTTCCTCCTACTGCAGATAACACACATCCTGTTATGTGGCACTATCTCCTACGAAATGGTCCATACTTCAAAATGGTCTAGTGAGTCAAAGCTGCACATCCATGTGGCAGTGTGGACCATCAGCATCAACAGAACTATAGTCAACACAATCTGTAAACTCACGGGCATGCATTTCCTCCACTCTACAATGATCAACAAGGGTCATTGTTCAATAAAGAGTGCTGGAGGGTGTGTCAGGAGCAGCACCAGACATAGAATCATAGAAACAAAGAGCTGTCCTTCGACTCCTTGAGCATGTACTGTCATAAATACACTAAACCTGCACAAGACATACTGTCCGGCACTCCACACTTAGCCTTGACTGTTATGACACTTCAGGTGCTTGTCCAAGGATTTTTTTTTAGGTTGCCAGGTAACATGCCTTAACTACCCACGCAGGCCATGCATTCCAAACACCTACTATCCACTGGGTGTAAACAAAATTCTTCATCAACTAACCTCTTATTCTCCTGCTTTCACCTTAAAAGTGAACACCAGGACCATTCAGCTCCCGGTTTCATTACAGCCTTGGTTCAATTGTGTAAAAAAGAGCTGAGTTCCACTGGTGATGTGAAAGAGGCGTAATTAAGGTTACATGTAACTGAATGTGGTATCAAGGATTCTTGGTAAATCTGAGGTCAGTAGAAATATGGGAATGTCTTTCCACAAGTCTGAGTCATACCTGGTGCATAGGAAGTTAGTTGTTGTTATTGGTGATCAATGATCCCAGCGCCAGGGCATCAATACCCCTTGCATATGTGAGTAGTGCCAGAGAACTGCATGGTTCTATGCGTTCCATCGTGTTTATAAAAGAGACAGAAATAAAACCTGGAACTACTGCATGAAGTTACTGATGGGGAATTTATACAGAGCAGATTCTAGGACGATAAGTATTGTTTATTGACTTTGTGCAATAGTGCTGGCATTTTAAATGTCCTGTTATCAAATCCTTTCAGAGCCTTAAGACATCATTCAAGTATAGAGAGTGTTACACAAGAATGGGGAAAACCATTCTCTCCCCATCTACCTGTTATAGGAGGATGGAGGGGGGTGCATTCATTTCGTATTTGGAAGAGCGGAGAGATTCAATGTCAGTACATATTGCAAAGCAAATCATTTATAAGTTCAGGGAAGTGTTAGTGCAGCTGTACAGATTCTTAGTGATAGCACGCCTGGAGCACATTGTGTAGTTTTAGTTTCTGTACCTGAGAAGGCATGGGTTTCCAATGGATTTAGTTCAATGAAAGTCCACTCGACATGTTCTAAGTATCATGTGTCTGTCGTATCAGGAAAGATTGGACAGGTTTAAGCTAAAAGAAAATGGAATTTGCAAGAAAAGGACGTGGCATTCATGAAACATACATGATCATGAAATGTCTTGACAGGGAGACTGCTGAGAGGATATTTACACTTCTGAGCGACGGGATAATGGAATTTGCGAACAGTTCAAAAATTAATTGCCTACAATTTCAAGAAGTGATGAGAAGGAATTTCTTCCTTTAGCTACTAAATAGCGTTTGACATTTGAGCTTCAGAGATGTTTATTCAACGTAGAACTCCAGGTTTCTGGAGAACACGGGAGAGAAAGGCCACGGGCGGATTAGAAATTTTGACAAGTGGAACAGGCTCAACAGGCCCAATGGCTTATTGTTGCTCTTAAATCATGTGTGATGCTATCATTCGGCATCACAAACCTGTTTAAAAACTACAACAGGAGCCCATTCAGCGTATTTCATGGATTGGGAAGAAGTCATTCAGTTCCTTGTGAATGTTACACAACAAAATGAAGTGCGCATTTTATGCCTCGTGTATGTTATACAGGAAAATGAGAAGGTCCTTCAGAATGAGAACCTGTTACATTAATACAGCAGCAGTCCCTGAAAGCCCATATAAGAGAATGAGCATGAGACAGTTATTCCACCTAACCGAGTACACACCACAAAGTGGATATCATTCCGTCCCTTGAGACTATTATATATAGAGAATAGGTTAGTTGAAATGACTGGACACAGTGTAAAGATTGCTGCTTTTCCATTTAATAGGTATTCCTTTTCCTCCTCACCAGGGTTTCATATTTGTCTTTCTCTTATCCAGAAAGCACGGAAGGCTGCATTATTGAAGATTTTCAAGGCCAAAATCGACAGATTTATGATGAACAAAACAGTCAACGTTTAACAGGAGCAGAGAGGAAAATAAATTTGAGACACTATCAGATCAGATTCCTTTCCGAATGGTGCTGTGGGCCCAAGTGTTAAATGGCCGGCTGTTGCTCCTAATTCGTTTAATGTCTCGAGCTTGTTACAAAGGAATAGGAGGAAGAAATTCACCTTCTCGTATCTGTTACAGAGGAACAGACGAAGAGGTCATTCAGCCCCTTGAGGCTGTAAAAGAGGAAAAGGTGGAGGTCATTCATCCTCCCAAGCTTGTTAAAGAGGAACAGGAGGAATTCAGTGTCGCTATGTGGTTTCCTGCTGTTTCTTTGTATTTGGGATTTATGGACTGATTGGCTCTTAACACTCCTGTCTTCGAGATTGTGTCAGTGGAAACATACCACCTATTCCATCAAACATCCTCAAGAACTGAATGATGCCTTCGCTCTCCTCTGGAATTGGGCCAACAAGCTAAATAATTTCATCCTCTTCTTGTGTATTAGATTCCATATGCTGATTAGCCTGATCCTGTTCCGGTGTAAAATGTTTAATACTCTCAGTGACATGCATTTTTACCTGTGTAGCAGTATCAATGGGTTGCAAGGTCTCCTTCTGTGCAATAGTAACTCCCCCAACAGATTGAATGGCCTCCTGTGTTACAAGAACTGTGTGACTTGCACCTGTTAGAATGTAACAGACTCGAGATGCTGAATGACCACCTCCTGTTCCTGTGTAACATGCCTTACAGGCTGTCAATCCCACCAATATGATAAACAAGAAGAGATGGAGAATGGCCCGTTGCAAACAGAAACATATGAACAAGGCGCTCAATCCTGCTTCACCCTTGAATACGATCATGGCTGAACTGATTGTGGCCCCCTTCCTCCCTCTTTATGGAGAATCACCACTCTGCATCCTCTGGTCCATTTGTTGGTCATGTTACAAGACCAGATGCTGTAACTACAATCTCCACGCATCATTAAAAGGAATCACTTTAGCTTCTAGTGTCCCGGAATGTACGCAGCAGTTCACAACACAACCTCCAGAAAACCATTCCCTGCAGCCCCATTAACTTTCCAAGGCCAGCAGTTAAGTCAAAGCCCCTCAAATGCAAGTTTGACAATGGGTCCGATTCGATAACAGTCGAGGCATTCCTTGTGTTGCTGAACACATGATCTACTGAGAGTAACAAACACAGGTGTTCAGTGGGCAGACACAGACCAAGTTTCAAATACGTGTCATACATATGTCCTCACTGTCAAACACGGAGCACCATAAAGGACACAGTGCGAAGTGGACGAAAGTGCAATCCACACTTCATTTTTGTTTCTGTGCTTCATAATGGGAGATGCTTCCATTGCATTGAACCCAATGCTTCAGGGAGACTAGCACCAAAGACCAGGGAAAGATACAGAGGAAGCGATACATGCATTAAAATTGGACAATTACTCAATGGACAATGAGCTGCAGAAATATAAGGGGATGGGAATACAAGGATGAGAGAAGGGTTGGACAGTCCAATTACAACAAACGGGGAAAGGCATTGCCAGATTAACTGAAATGGTTAGTTATATCACATTTTCAATCCACTTCACAGAACACATCACAAACCAACGCATACACCATACACACAAATAAGACACCTGTCCATCATGGAGCATTGTGCAGACTAAGCTACTGTACTGCTTGATACAACCCAGCAACCTCTCCAGAGTGCAACACTGTGCAGACCACACAAGTGCATTGACCTATAAACAGAAACTAGATATCTGTCAATCATGTGAAGCTGCGCTGACCACCCCAATGCTTTGATCTATAAACCCGCAGTGCATATCTGTCCAGAATGGGGAGCTGTGCAAATCAGACTTGCGCATTGATCAATGAACACAAATAGATGTTTGTTCAGCATGGGCAGCTGTGCAGACCACACCAGTGTATTGATCTATAAACCTGATCAAGATAACTACCCAACATAGAGAGCCATGTACAGCACATAAATGCATTGATCTTTTAACCCAGGCCAGATTTCTGCCCAATACATAGGCCACTGACTGGTAAACCTGGACTTTTCTTTTATCTGACTGGTATTAAGACGATAAGATACAGGAGCAGAAATTAGGCTATTAGGCCATCGGGTCTTTTCTGCCATTCAATCAGGGCTGATAAGTTTCTCAAACCCATTCTCCAACCTTCTCCCAGTAACCCTTGATTCCCTTGACAATCAAAATCTATCTATTTCTGTCTTCAGTATAGTCAATGACCTAGCCTCCACAGCCTTCTGTGGCAATGAATTCCATAGATACACTACTCTCTGGTTGAATAAGTTTCTTCTCATTTCCGTTCTAAAGGGTCTTCCCTTTACTCTAAGTCTGAGCCCTTGGGTCCTAATTTCCCCTATAAAAACATCTTCCCAACATCCACTCTGTCCAGGCCTTTCAGTATTCTGTTCAGTATTCAATTAGATTCTCCCCCTTCAACCTTTTAAACTCCATCGAGTATGGACCCAGAGTCCTCAAATTTTGTTCTTATGTAAGCCTTTCGTTCCTGGGATCATTCTCGTGAACCTCCTCTGGACCCGCTCCCGAACCAATACATCCTCCCTGAGGTATGGGGCCCAGAATAGCTCACAATACTCTAAATTTGGTCTGACTAGAGCGTTATAAAACACCAGATGTACATCTCTGCTTTTATATTCCCATCCTCTCGAAATAAACACCAACATTGTATTTGCCCTTCTAAATACCACCCAACATTTAAGTTTCCCTCAAGAAAAACCTGGAGTAGATCTTCTCAATTCCCGCGCTCTTCAGATTTCTGAACTTTCTCCCCATTTAGAAAGTGGTTCATGCCTCTATTCTTCCTATCAATGTGCATAGCCTCACACTTTCCCACATTGTATTCCATCTGCCATTTATTTGCCTACTCTCCTAAACAGTCTAAATCGTTTTGCAGCCTCCCCTCCTCCTGAGTACTATCTGTCTCTTTACGTATCTTTGTATCATTTGCAAACTTAGCCAGAATGCCCCTTAGTTCCTTCATCTAGATCATTAAAGTGAAAAGTTTTGGTCCCAACACTGACCCTTATGGAACGCCACAAGTCACTGGCTGCCATCCCGACAAGGGCACTTTTATCCCCACTTCCTGTTTTCGGCCAACCAGTCAATCTTTTATTCTTGCTGGTGCCCTCCCGCTAACATCACGGCCCTTATCTTATTCAGCAGCCTCCTGTGCAGCACCTTGTCAAAGACCTTCTGGAATTCCAAGTAAATAATATCCATTGCATCTCCTTTGTCTAATCTGCTCATTACCTCCTCAAATAATTCTGGCAGATTTGTCAAGCATGATCTTCCTTTGATGAAACTCTGCTGACTTCGCTCTATCTCACCATAAACTTCCAAGTATTCAGAAATCTCATCCTTCAAAATGGACTCCAAAACCTTACCAACGACCGAGGTCGGTGTGATCGGCCTGAAATTTCCCACTCTAATCCCTTCTGAATCGGGGTGTTCACATTCGCGATTTTCCAGTCCTCTTGGACCTTCCATGACTCCAGTGATTGATGAAAGATCAAAACCAACTCCTCCACTATGTCTTCAGCTACCTCCTTCTGAAATCTGCGATGTAGTCCGTCTCATCCAGGTGATTTATCTACCTTCAGATCTTCTGGTTTTTCTAGCATATTCTCCTTAGTGATGGCCACCATTCTCACCTCTGCCACCGACTCTCTTCAATTTCTGGAATATTACTCATGTCTTCCACTGTGAAGGCTGATGCAAAGTACATATTCAGTTCCTCAGCCATTTCTTTGTTTACTACTTCTCTCGTGTCATTTTCAAGCTGTCCAATGTCCACTTTTGCATCTCTTCCACCCTTTAAATAGCTATACTTCTTATATATTACTGGCAAGCTTAACCTCATATTTAATCTTCTCCCTCCGTATTATTTTTTGTTGTCCTTTGATTCCATTTATAGGCTTCCCAGTCCTTTGGCTTCCTGCTGCCCTTCGCCACATTATATGCTTTCTCTTTTGCTTTTTTGCTGTCTGTGACTTCCCAATGGCAGCCATGGTTGCCTCATCTTCCTTGTAGTCTGTTTCTTTTTTTTTTCGAGGAATGAATTTTTGCTGTGTCTACTGAATTACTCCCTGAATCCCCTGCCATTGCTTTTTCACTATCTGTCCTACTATGATCCTCTCCCAGTCAATTGTAGTCAACTTCTTCTTGCCACTGTACTTGCCTGTACTCAACTGTAATACTGTTGCGTCTGATTCCACCTTCTCCCTCTCAAATCGCAGAGTAATTTCTATCATGTTATGTTCACTGCCTCCTTAGGATTCCTTCACCCTAAGCTCCCTTATGAAGTTTACCTCATTGTACAATGCTAAATCCAGAACTGCCTGTTCCCGACTGAGCTCCAAACAGCCATCTCATGGACATAGATCAAGCCGAGAAAGGATTGTGAGGAAAATCACCAGTATTCAGAATTCCCTATAGACTTTTGAAAAGGCATGTTTTTCGGGAATTACTTTCCATAAATCCTATCTCCCAAAAAGCTTCCCTTTCTGTTTTCTCCCTTAAGTCATTTGACAATCTGTATTTAGCAGGCAAACCACAGCAGATATTAACTTTGACCTCATCTTCCAAACAAATAACTAAAACTCCGTTACATTCTAAAAGGTGTCCAAACAATTCCATATCTTCCTATTTTTCACAAGTTTATTCCCAACGCTATCCACAGTACTGGAGGGCATTCCCACCAATGTTTTGCACTGCCACAGTGAAACAAAATCAGGGCTAACAATACAACTGTCTTCATGATTACTTGCTCTACTTGTATACTACTGTATGTGATCCAAGGGCACCCAGATCCCTCTACAATGAGGCATCCCGCTGCATCCTCCACTGTAAGACTATCCTGTATTTCTATACTTTCTGTCATCCGCACATTTTCCCACAATTAGGCTTGATCTGTCGTTTTGTTTTTGCCAGGAGGTTTCTGCTTCGCAGATTCAGTCTAACTCCCTCACATCTTGCACAGCAACTTTCATTACAATATAGTTGATCCCTTCATCCGAGTCAGTAGTATAGATCACAAATAGTTGAAGTCTCAGCACTGATCTGTGATACTCCACGAGTTAAAGTTTTCCAATTGAAAACTAATCGTTTATCCCAACTACCAGGCTGCTGCTGGTGAGCGAACCCTCTGCCATACTAACCCCCAACAGCATAAGTTCTGACTTTGCATTGAAACATTTTACCTAACATCTTATTCAACGCTGTTTGGGAATCCAAATACACAAAATCTCGTCCTATCTTTCCACCCTCCATGTCACATCTTCTAAGAGATCAAATCTCTTCATTTTTTTTGGAGGTGAGGATGGAGGAGACGGGAGAGGGAAAGTACTTCTCAGGGATGTTGAGGTAGGTCTGAAGATAGGTCTAGGCCCGAAACTTCAGCTTTCCTGCTCCTCTGATGCTGCTTGGCTTAATGTGTTCATCCAGCTCTACACTTTGTTTTCTCAGATTCTCCAGCATCTGCCGTTCCTACTATCTCTTCTAATCAAGAGGATAGGGAGGTTTTAAATATTCCATAACACATACTGAGGAGTGAGGTGCAGTCTAAAATCTAATTGAGGGAATTGAAGTAATTTATATCCATAGTAACAGGTACCAGGGAGTGAGATACAACATAGAAGCTAAAAGAGGGGTTTGAGATGGTTTATGTGTGAAAGTAACAGATACACGGGAGTGAGTTACTAATGTGTTCCACTGACCATTACACATTACACTGTTAAGGATGGCCTGCCCTCCCTTTGGGTCCTCAATATATTGACCTAGAAAACCACCTTGTGCACACTCCAGGAATTTTTCTTCTGTGGTATTGTTACTGATTTGATTTGCTCAATCTATCTGCAGAATGAAGCCACCTATTCTAACCATAAGACCACAAGATATAGGAGGAGAATTAGGCGATTTAACGTGTATAAATCACGGAAACTGCTCAAAGCCAAATCATTTCCACATTGCAGATGGAAAACAAACATTACTGAACATGAGAACGTTCACTCTGATGAGCCTCAATACAATTGCAATCTCTCCACACCAGCACACTCTCTGTGCGCATGTATGTGTTTGTGTGTGTGTGTGTGTGTGTGTGTGTGTGTGTGTGTGTCTGAGTGTCTGAGTGTGTTGATGCTGCTGTGAGCCAAGCTATCTCTCTGACTGATTCCCTGATAGTTTTCACCCTCCATAATCCCCTGTGAAGTGGCAAAAGGAGGCCAGAAGAGGTTGTCGATGTATCACTTAAAACACAAGGACGAAATCAGGAGCAAGATACAGGCCTTTCTCACTTTCCTTCTCTCTATCCCTGCCCGCACCCTCTCTCTCTCCCTTTTTCTGTCCCATCTGTCTTTCCTCCCTCTCTCTTGCTTTCTCTCTCTGCCTGTCACTCTCTCCACCTCTCTCCCTTCCTCAACCTACACCACCACCACCGCCCCCCTACGCTTCCCACCCCCCACCCCCGACTCTTTCTTGTGAGCTCTCTCTCTCTCTCTTCCCTCCAGTCTGGCCCACAATTCTGAAAGCTCATGTTTGATTGGATTGCGAATGAACTGCATCTACCTGTCAGAACGTTCGGAAGTGAGCTGATAAATCTAATATGAGAAGCAAATGGGGCCTTTGAACTAAGGCAGTTAACATTAGAAAATATTGAATATCAGTGAGCAACTTGTTGTTGAGAACGTGTTGCTTGAGAGCACTGTCCACTTGCCTTCGATCATTTCACTGAAGATTGAGAGATATCTGACTGGATGCCAAGACTGGACTTTTTTCCTGCTTTTTGTGCTCAGGACATAACTGGGGAATTTCCCACATTGCTGGCTAGATGCCAGTTTTGTAGATATACTATCACAGCTTGGCTTGTGGTTTGGCCAGTTCTGGAACACAAACTTTAAGTGTTATTGTTGTAAGATTGGCAGGGCTGACAGCTTTTGCAATATCCAGTTCCTTCAGCTGTTTCCTGATGTTATGTGGAATGAATCAAATTAGCTCGATGAGAAGGTACGAACGGTACGCTTGTGTGATCTGCCTGTACTGCATGAAAATCAAAACTTTTCACTGTACCTAGGTATGTGTGATGGTAATATATAAAATCAAAATGATGGGTCATCGACTCGATACTTCTAGTTAAGGATGGGTACAAATACTTCTGCCTTATACATGGAATGACGTCCTGCATTCCATCAGTATTGAGTCTGGGAATATTTATGATGGATTCGCCTCCTGTTATTGCTGTTGTTGTCCACCTTCATTTGCAGTTCCACTCGACAGGACTGCCCCGCTCAGACCTGAGCTGCTTTTTAGGCGATCCCTTAGCTGTGTCAATCACGAGCTGCTTTCACTGCTTGTCATTCAGGAACTGGTATGTTTAACATCACCAGATTGACACATTCAATCTATTTCCGTGGCAGTGGTCTGTGGAGCCACACCCACACTTTTCCCCTCCCAACAGGCTGCTGCACCACCACGCACTGTTCCCTTAACAATGGTTTTTGACCACATTCACACAATGGTCCCGAGCAGTATCCTGTTGCCCCACACCAACCCATTCCCCTGGCAGCAAAAGATGAGAGAGGATTTGAGAAAGAGAGGCATAGAGAGTGTGATAGGTAGATAGAGAGTGTAAGAGGGAGAGAGAGTGAAGGAACTTGGGGAGGAAGGGAGAGTAAAATACAATGAGAAAATGGGACATGGGGAGAGGCTGAGGGGGATATTGTGAGAGTGGGAGAGAGAAATGGAGGGAGTGGCAGCGAGGGAGAGAGACGAATTCTGCCCAGGCTAGATCGGAGTGGGTGACCCAGAGGCGACAGCAAGGATGGAGTGATTTAATCCAAACCCCTGAGCTAGGCCCGAGTCCCCTGCCCTTCCTTGATGACCAGGCCTTGGGGCCGGGTCTGTGTATGTCCAGTTCAGCTTCTACAACTCAGAGACAAACAACAATGTTGTTCACTCTGTTGCTTGGCACTTTTAATGAACATTACTTTTATTTTATAAATTGAATTTATAGATACAGTTAGTGGAATGGTGCCTTTTTCACTGGCTCCTGAGTCGAGAGAAGCATTGAAATATGTCCCTGTAACCCCCTGTAGGATAAGATTGGACAAACCAGCACTAACCTCAGTCTGTTACCACAGCGACAGGTTGCTTCATTGCTGAAATATTGAACTGAAATCAGAAAAATCCTGGCTAGAATGATTAGTGAGTGTATTTGATTTATGAATTTGGGTAAAGGGATATTTCAGCACATTCTTCAGCTGCTGTCTGAATTTAGTCTGGGTCACGGCATAAATCGCGGTGTTTGTGCAGCAACTGAGGAGCTGCAGCATGAAACCCAATTCCTGCACAAACCAATCTAGATAAACAGACCAATACCCAATCCCCTGCATGAGGTACCGTGCAGAAAAAAAAACCCATTAATGTTGACCAGAACAGGACGAAATTCGCCGAAATCACAAACAGCAAAATAATGGACTTTTTTTCGATTTTTCATTTCTGTGTCACACTGAACATCCCCATTGTTGTAAGACCGAAGTCTCTTGCGGGCTCTGCTGGTCACTAAAATGTGTCTGATGGTGAAAACATTGAGCAGCAGAATCAGGAGAAATGGGAGAGTTGGAGTTAGAACGTGATGGAAGAACTCGACAGTGACCCAGACACGAGAGTAATAAATGTCATCTGTTGCATCACAAAACCAGCGCTAATTTCTCAACCAATACCGAGCTGTCAGCATAAAATACCAGAAGATGTTCTTTAAACAGCTCAGCATAGTCACTGTTCCCAGAACTACAGCTGCCGTTTTCTCACTGCAATATTTACTTTTCAGCTTCTGGCAACAAATGGCCCCAAATCGATCAAATGTGAAAGTGAAGGTGAACCGGACGGAACAGTCAGTTGCTGCATAAAGCAGGGCTGGCGTGGATATTACACACGGGGATGTACAACAGGGAATAAAACTGTTCCAGATAAACAATGGGAATGTGTCTCACTATCAGGTCGAGGATAATGACCAGTAGAACCGCCACTACCGTGGCCCCCAAGTAACATCTGACACATGGAGATAATCCACAATATTTACAAAGCAGGACGTAGATCGTCAATTCGTTAGCAATGAGGAAGGAAAACGAACAAATTATACAACAGCCTGGAGGCAAAGTTACCGGTTTGATTGAGGACTGAGTGAGATTTTCAAATATGTCACTTTTAGTTTAAACTGTAGTGGATCCGCTGTAGTAAAGAAATAAGCCCAGAGAAGACGTACTCACCCCTTTAGCTGCTTGAGGGGTCTTCAAAGCAGTGTCTCCTTCTCCCTGAAACGGGATCTCTTCCCTCTGGATCTTATGTTTTTTTCAATTAACTGACGCTGTTCACAAGAAATATCAGTCATAGAATGTTCCAGTGATTATCGGTTATAGAATGTTCCTGGATATGTCAGTCATAGAATGTTTCTGGGAAAGTCAGTTATAAGGTGTTCTGGAGAATGTCGGTTCTAGAATGTTCCAGGAAACTTTGCTAATAGAATATCAGCTACAGAATGTTCCAGGGAATGGCAGTTATGGAGTGTTGCGGTCAATGTCGATTATAGAATGTTCTGAGGAATGTCAGTTGTAGAATGTTCCAGAGAATGTCAGTTATAGAATGTCATAGAGCCATAAAGATCCACATCAAAAAGGGCCCTCTATTCATAAGTCTGATGAAATGCATTCAGTCTTATGGTGGAAATCTCGATCCAAACCCGACTCAGTTGGCACTTTGCGTACAAAAACATTAAGATTTAGTCAATATTTTGATCATTTGATGTAAGTCCAGCTTCTAGGATCATAGAGAAATCATCTCTTATTCAGTTATCTGCCCCACCTCCTTTTCATTTTTGTGTAACACTCCGAGCTGTAAAATGTTCTGGATATTCAGTCCTGAATATCGGCCATCCTGTAGCCATGCCTCTCTAATGCCATTAAATTATACCCATTTACCTCAACTGATGAACTAAATTCCTCAATCTTTTTTTGAGAATACAACATACATTCAGATAGAGTGCCTTTCATTCAGCTTTTTAAGCCATTATTCTCTGCTCCATTTTCACCTTATTCCTCATTTTGACTGGTCTGGAAGCAGTCTGACATTATCATACTCACAGAATCAGACCTGATTGATTATGTTTCATGAAACACCATCACTATCCCTGGGTATATTCTGACCCACCAACAGGACAGAACCACCAGTGATGGTGACGCAGTAGTATACAATAAGGAAAGGAGTTACTCTGGAATCCACCAACATTGATTCCAGGACCCAAGAAATATCATGGCAACATGTTAAAGATGGCCAAGGAAACTACCTGCTCATGGGCAGCTACTATTCTCCACACCACCCTCGGTCATAAATTAGTTCCCCTTGATACTGAAAACAAATCGGAGGAACCACTGAGATCGACAACTTCACAGAACGTACTCTGGGTGTGGTACTTCAATGTCCAACACTAAGAATTTCTCCACAGGCCCACCTCTGACTGAACAGGGCGAGGCCTGAAATACATAGCAGCCGGACTTTGGAAAGTGATGAGAGAACCAATAAGAGGGAAACATTCTCACTAAACTACTTGTCACAGATGTATCTGTCCCTAACAGTACCTGTAGGGAAACCCTCGCAGAGGTAAAGTCTCAGCCTCATATTGAAGATATCATCTACTGGTATAAGTTAGTCTTCATCAGTTTAACAGAAATTAACAACTGCAGTGACACGGTGACCCGTGCTGCATCCTCAACTATTTGCAACTTAATTCAACGGTTTCAATAAATCGAACAAATGCATTCTAACTAAATTTGTCGATGACGCTAAGTTAGACAGGAAATATCAAGGCGAGGTAGACAATTTGTAAATAGATAAGCAATGGACGACAATTTGGCAGATAGAACATAACATAGGTAACTGTGAACCTGTGACTTTTTCTGAAGTAATAGAAGGTTGTATATTACATAAATGGAGAGAGGTTACAGAACTCAGTGATGCACTGTGTAGCAGATGGTTCATTCTGTCTTGTTCAGACATTAGAAGTGTTGCTCCACCTCCTTGATGTTCCCAGTGGCTCCATTGCTCTCAGTACACAGGGGATATTTTGATGTGTTATGTTTCTGGTGGGGAGTAGTGAGGGCGAGGGTGTTTTGAGCTGTGTATCAGGGGAGCAGCCTTTATCTGAGATGCCATCCTTTCTTGCAATGTGGAGACATGAAGACGATGGGAATGGCTGAATGCTTCCGAATGAAGATTCTCGGCTGCTGCCAGGATACTGGGTATTCACCAACATGATGTACTTTGCACGGTCACTCTCCAACATTAATAGAATGAGTGTTTCAAGGGTTCAATCACAAGAATGACAACATAATGACATTGCATGATCAGCCAAAATGGTTAATTATATGACATTCTGAATTCACCTCACAGAACCTGCCCAAACACATTTTTATATTAACTGACAGGATGTAAGCATCACTGACTCGGCCAGCATTCATTGCCCATAGGGTAGTTAAGAGCCACCCACATTGTTGTGAGAGTGGAGTCACATGTATTCCAGGCCAGGTAAGGATGGCTGTTTTCTTCCCTAAAGGGCATTAATGAACTGGATGTGTCTTTCTTGACATTAAACAATGGTTTCATGGTCGTCATTTCAATTTTAATTCCAGAGTACTTTTTTTTAAAATAAAGTTAGATTGCACTCTCAGCCCTGGCAGGATTTGAACTCAGATCCACAGAGCATTATCTGGGTCTTTGGATTAATAGCCTAACTCCGTTATCACCACAAAACCAGATGGGATATCTGTTCAGCATGGAGCACTGCGCAGAATAGTCTAGCGTACTGCTCAATACGACCCAACAATTCGTCCAGAGTGGGAGACTGTGCAGACCACTCCAGTGCATTGATGTGTAAATCCGTACTAGATATCTGTCAATCGGGGGATCCGTGCCGATCACAAATGCATTGATCTTAAATTCATAATAAACATCTGAGCAACGCATGGAGCTGTGCAGACCACACCCAGTTCATTAATCGATAAACCCGGACTAAATATTGGTTCAACATAGAGATCTGTGCAGTGAACAGTAATGAATTGCTCTGTAAACCTGGAACAGTTATCCTTCCAGCATGGAGAGCTATGTACACTACCACTATTCATTGCTCCGGATCACTACTTTAGATAACTGCCCAGCGTGGGGAAATTTGCAGCCCATGCTAGAAGTGGCAATATATGCAACTCCCATCCATTCACAGCTCGATACCTCCTTGTACCAGGACAAGGGGTGCTGTGGATGTGAATATCACTGCCAGAGAGAGATGTCAGTGGAGTCAGTTTAAAACTAACAAATGGGAAGTGTCTGGAATGTAGACAGACAGGGGGTGGGGGCGAGATTGAGAGACAGTGTCATGGAAAGATGTGTTCACAGGTTTTGGGAATGCAGAAATGAAGACGTTTCAATAGCGTCTTGCAACATGGTATTTCCAGGGTGAACGAGATTTATGTGTGAGTTCAGATGATGGAAAGTTTTAGGTGAGCATTTGTTCTGCAGCTTTATAGCTGCGAGTGGGGTCAGCAGAATTGTCAACTCATTAAGCTGAATCTAGCAGACATTTGCCTCAGTGTCATTTTCATGGAGTGTGGCAGAGGAATTGCCTGCACGAGGTTGTGCTAGTTTTGTGGTGTTATCTTATTGAACTCACCTTATTATCCAATTGCCCTACCCCACGGTGATCATTTCATTCAATGCCAGCTCGATTGTCCCACCCATCATGGCTGGACATACCCGCCATCACTCAGACGCCCCTGGATATTCTGTGATCCCTGGCACAGATGCCATCTTTAAAAGGTCAATGGGCAAAGGGTTGATCTTTCTCAGTTTCGAGCTGCCCTACATGGTTTACCCCAAACATGGCAGATAATGTATAATTGCACCATAAATTGACGACAGAGGCATGGAGGTCTTGGTTGGATGGGTTGGAACAGTGGAAGACCATTCTCTTCCCAGCTTTGGCCACACCACTACATCCACCAATCATGGTATCAGCTCACATCCTCACTCAGTGCAGTATCTGCGGCCTGAAGAAATTTCCAACAATACTGGACAACCTTTAGGAGTATTCCCCGTTCTGCCAATTCACCTGACAAAGGAGCAGCGCTTAGAAAGCTTGTGATTGCAAACAAACCTGTTGGACTTTTACCTGGCTGCACGTGACTTATGATTTTGTCCACCCCAGTCTGCACCAGCATCTCCACATCGTTGTTAATCTGTCATAGCGCCTACCTCTGAACAAGGCTCATGGACTATCAGACTAACTTCTGTAGACAGTTAACTTTCTCTCTCTCTCTCTCTCTCTCTCTCACACACACACACACACACACACACACACACACCCCTACACAATACTCCCAGACAATTACAGAATGTTGTTGGTTATGGGATTGTTTGGATGATGTCGTTTATAGAATGTTCCAGATAATGTTGCAAACAATTCCCAGGTTCAGGAAAACGTCAGTTCCTCCATTGTGTAACACATAAGGAGATGGAGCTGAGTTGTCCTTTTTCTTCCAAATGACCAAAAGATTAACTTCCATCATGTGATCATTCGGCCTGTTAAAACTGCTCCCCCATTCAATAAGATCGTTGCTGATCTGTTTGTGTGTTAAGCCCCATATTATAGGGACTTACAATCATTCGAACCTCTAGGTTCCTGTCAGTGACCAGATGACATTTGGAAACTTTTTAAACTGCTTTTTCTCAAGCTTGTGTTCTGGAATCATTTCCCATGAGGACGGAAATGTCGTGTTGATAAATCCATCTACTTGATTCTTATTTCCATTCAGTACCTTGGCTTCTACAGCCTAATGTGGTAGAATATTCTACAGCCTCACCATAAAGACATTTATTCTCATCTCAATGCAGAGTGGTCTGCTTTGTATCCTAAGAACGTGGCTCCTTGTTTTAGACGTCCAACTAAGAGGAGCATTATCCCAGCTTTCATTCTGTCTCGCCCTGTTTTAGATGTTTCACTGAGATGTCTACTCATTTTCCTAAACCCCATCAAGTACAGATCTAATTGACCCAAGTGTACTCATACAAGAAACCTGTGGTCTTAGAGTTCGGCCTGGTCCTTCGCTGCATCCCTGTTGAGGCAAATATATGCTTTATTACCAAGACTACACACAATACTTTAGAATATTCAAGATGAGATTTCACAAAGACCCTGTATTGCCTCGGTGAGACGACTTTCCTCCTGTACACAAATCCACTTGAAACGAAGGTCAAGACAACATATATCTTCCCAAATGGTTTCTGCTCCTGCAATATTGCTTTCTGTGACTAGTGTACAATGAGATCCAGATCATTTTCAACATTACTTCCATCCACTTGGAGGGTCTGTGCACCCGGATTAGTGTGCTAAACTCATTTCCAGCATTGATGTCTGGCTTCAGATGTCACTGCGGTGCATGGACCTCAGAGAGCTATGATGAAGTAAACAAAAGAATACAAATAAGTATCTTTATAGACCAATATTTTTCAATCAATTCCTTTTCATGTGATAGACTGCAGTTCTATTTCACCAGGCAAAGTACACAATGTCACATCTATCCATATTATTTTTCACCTGCCACGTATTTGACAATTTGTTCCACTTGTATCAATCAGCTTGGGGCTTCTTTACCTCCTTCTCACCACTCACAATCCCACATAGTTTTGTGCCATCGGCAGATTTAGAAAGATTGCATTTGATTCACTCAGCCAAGTTTTTGATATGCATTGTGAAGAGTTGGAGCCCAAATGCTAATCCCTGCGATATCGCGCTAGTTATTGCCTCCACTCCACAAAAAAAAACTGTTTATTCTGACTCACTGTTTCCTGTCAGCTCTCCCATTCTCAACCCAAGCCAGTATATTAGCACCAATCTCACGTTTGTTGATTTTGCACACTAGATTTGGAACTATATCAAAACTCTTTCTGAAAATCCAAATGCAAGACATCCATTGCTTCTCTGTAATTTATTCATCCGTCGGTTTCTCAAATATGATTCTCATTTAATAAATCCACTTTGACTTTCTCTATGTCCAGCATTTTAAAGTCAATTTATTTTTCAAATTTTCCTGGCATTGAGCCCTTTATAATAGAATCTTGCATTTTCCCAGCTGCTTATATGCAGCTAACCACATTGTAATCCCCCTTTATCTCCCTGCCTCCTTTATAAATAGGTGAGTTTATATTTGCTGCTCTCAAATCTGACAATTGTGTTTCAGAATCATCAGGAATTTGGAAGACTACACGCAAAGCATTAATTACCATTGCCACATCCTTTAGTAACCGAAGGTGTAGATTATCAGACCATAAGGATTTAACAGATTTCAGTCCAAATAATTTCTCCAAAATTATTTATTTACTAATTTCATTCAACTTACTCGAAGTAGTTTTCCTAATATTTTTGTACTTTTTTCCAATATGTTTTTTTTTTTCTGTAAAGACAGAGCTGAAGTAATTGCTTCATAGTTCGGCTATTTCCCTGTTCATCCATTCTTTGGTTTAAGACTGTAAGAAAGCTGCAATTATCTTCTCCAACCTTTCAACTTGGTATGCTTTGAGAAACTTTTACAATTCATTCTAATTAATTTACTCTCCAGAAAACCCATCGATTCCTGTCTTGAAACTGCCCAATAATTCACCTGCCACAGTCAGAGAAGATCATATTTTGTACCATGACCAGCATGATCTACATTAGTCCCACTTTCACACACAAGGCCCATAGCTTGTCCAAGTAATTTTTAATGGCTGGGAGGTTATCTGTCACGACTACATTCTCAGACAGTGTATTCCAGACCCCTAACACTGTTTGGGTGCAAGACAACTCTTAAGTCCTTTCCCAACCTCAAACAGTTCACTTTAAAAGTGTTCTCATTTGTATTTGATCCTTTGACTAAAAGGAACAACTGCTGTCTTCCTCCCCTGCCCATTCTCATTGTAATCTAATAATCTGAAATACGTCCCCCTTAGCCTTCTCTGCTCCAAATCAAACAATTCGAGCTTATCCAACCTCTGTTCATAACTGATATATTTCATTCCATGGAATCTCATTTGCACCTTTTCTGTAATGTGATGGCATACAGTCTTCCACCTGTGGCCTGACCAACGTCCTATACAGCTTTTGCAATCTGTGCCTTGGTGGACAAAGGTCCCCGATGCCTCCTGAACTAGTCTATCAACATTACTTCAGCGATCTGTGGAAAAGTGCCCTCTCAGCTTCCTACAATGCTGCCATTCATTGAGTTTTCTGCTGTGCTGTTCCTTCTTCCAAAGTGCACCACCTCGTTCTTACCTGAATTAAACTCCATCTGGTGAGTTGGCCAAGGGAAATTGTCCCGTCGTGTGGAGGGATTTGTAGGCCAAGTAGCTCAGTCGTGGTAAATGCGGGTTGATGGGGATTGGGGTGGGGGCATGTGTGGAGTGGGAAGCTCTTCGGAAAGGTAGTGCGGACTCAACGGGCTAAATCTTCTCTGTCTATTAAGTAGGGTATCTCTGACGCTACGCGTTTTAGTCTCATTTAGGATTTTGAAATTGGCTGCACCAAAATGTGCGGCTCATTAATATCTACTCAGAAGAAAGGTGGTCTCAATACTCACTCCTTGGAACAACACTGTGCACTGTCCTCGAGTCTGGAAAACAAATCCTCACAGACGATTTTACATTTCTGCTGCCACGGGGCTTTTCATTCCATCGGCTTCAATTCTTCACAGAATTCCTTTCAATGGGACTTCACAAACTTCCTTTGGAAAATTGATGCGGACAGGTCCCACGCTACACCAACTATCATCACCACTTCTACAGTAAACGACACACTGTTGTTTACATACATCTCTCAAAGAAGAATAAAATTAGCGTCAGTACACCTCGGTAATCGGATACAAAATTGCAGCAAGAAACAACAGGTTGACGGGCAATGATGATTTGTTTCCTATATAGTTTCACAAGGCTTGGTGCAAGGTCCCTGATCAGCCAACTCTGTTTTACTTTCCCCACATCTACATTTGTCCCTTCAGGCTTCACTCTTTAATGTTTTGTATGGAAAATAAATCAGTTTGGTAAGAGTTTGTGGGGTGTGACTGACGGCTAATCTTCCTGCTGATGACCTCAGTCCAACTGGAATAGTCCGAAATGTCTTAGGTGGAAAGCAAATTCAGAGGGAGGGGAGTGAAAAGGTTGTGATTAATTATAAGATGTGAGAGAGAAACTGACTGAAGAAATGGTGAGTCAAGCCTAAATGTAGGTGTGATTATGACGGAATTTCTGGTCAGATGGTTCATTCTGACACAATTCTCACTCAGAATGTAACAAACCGTTTCAGAGGAGCACGGGATTTTTCGGATTTTACTGATATTATAATTCCTCTAAAATCAGAAACGTAATGGTGCAGATTAGATTCTGCTGAGGAAATTTCTCATCCTCCAGCTTCTCCCCACCAGATTCTGATAATATCACGTCAGCTGCTTTCCACGTTTGAGGAGGTGATGGAGCCCTTAAGGCGAAGAATTGCTAATCCATTGTGCTCGGCACGCGTGGGTTTGAATCTCACTCTCATTGGTGTTTCGGCCACTATTGCTGTGTTCATCCTTCTCTGTGTCTCACACATTTGTATAAATTGGAGTTGAAATCCAATTCTTGTCAGTTTATCTCAGCAGAGATTCTTGAATCGCCGACAAGACAGTAAAGTCTAAATCAATACTTAGAACATATCGTTTTAATATTATTAATTTGAAGATTAAATTGGAATACTGTAAAGGAACGCCATTTCACCAACACCACCATGCACCCCCCAACCGTCATCCCTTCCATCTGTGGTATGCAGAGTGCCATTTGTCGCCTCCAGGTCACAGCACATTTGTTCTTCATCGGCTAATGCAGCTAGTTATTGATCTACCCGATCAGGTAAATAGACTTTTTCAACCACTTTATCCAATCCCCTCGCAATTTTAAACTTATCGATCAATGAGACCATAGACCAAATGACGCAGGAGCAGAAGTAAGCTATTAGGCTCATTAAGTCTGCTCCACTATTCAATGGTGTCATGGCTGATCTGATAAACTTCAACTCCATTCTCTTGCCTTACTTGGATAAACCTTGATCGTCTTACTGATTAAACATCTGTCTAGCTCAGTTTCAAAATGCCCAGCAAACCTGACAATTTATGGGTCCTGAACAATTCCTCCTCGTTTCAGAATTAAATGGGCAATACCTTGTTCTGAGATTGTGTCCTTTTATCCTCGACTCTCACACTAAGACAAACCACCTGGCTATGTCTACTCTGTCAAGGTCCCTGGGAATGTTGAATGTTTATAAATGTTATTGTGTGGTTCTAAATCTCCCCATCCCCAGCCTCCTTTGTTCCAAGGAGAACAATCTCAGCTTAACCAAATATTCCATTCCATTTTATCCATTCTTGGGAAAATACCAAGCCATCTCCCGTAGTGTCCTTGAATTTTTTTTAACTGAGATTGAAGACAAGTCGTTTAATGTTTATCAGGCATGCAGGGGTCGGGATTTAGGGTCAGAAACAGATTTACTCTGAAAATATAGAATAGTGGGGCATTGAGTTTCTCTGATTCCAGGGCTGGGAACTGTGATTATATGATCAGTCGTCACTTCCTTGTCTGAGGAAACTGCTGGTGTAACCGATGTGAAACTCGATTGCTCCCTGAAAAATACATCCAATATCGCACTTCAGAGAAAAATCATTTCCACATAAAAATGAATCACATTCACCAAGTGAATATAAGACAGAAAGTCTTCATTTTAAAGTGTAAGAAATAGGAGTATGATGCAGTTACTCAGCACTTCAAGCCCGCCTCTCTGTTCAATGTGATCATGGGCGGCCTTTGACTTCAACACCATTTTTTCTACACTATTCGCTGAGATCTTGATTTTTTTTAAATCTGTCGAAATCTATCAATGACAACCTTTTACAGACGCAATATTTAGCATTCACCACTTCTGTGGCTCAGAATTCTAAATATTATCTCCATTATGTGTTCCCTCATCTCAGTCCGCTGTTTGGCAAGCATTCCTGTTGTGTGCCTGGTGCTGCTGCTGTCACACCCTCAAGCACTGAGCTTATTTCCTGTTTCCTGATGCCTCGCTGCATAGCACCGTGACCATATAGAGGCCCTTCCTGTGTGATGCGACTGTATCAGCTCTTGATCGAATCCGATTCACAGCAGCGATTGTGTTACTCAATTTCCCCGTAACATGTGCAAAATGGAACACAATGAGGGATCAATTGAAATTCCAGAAAGCATGCTCATGGAGGCATGTTCAATGCCGCTGTTGTGAGATCAAGCATCACCCAAAGTAACTTTTATTAGCATAGACCAGTGATACTTGAAGGGTCAAGCTCAGGAAAATGACAAGAGAGCGATGTTCAGCGCAGCAGACGTCATCACAAAAGACCAGTTTCTGCCCTGTGCAGTTCATTTGTGAGGTTTGCCTCATTTAGGATTTTGAAGTTGTCCGCTCTGTAAACAAGGAGGAGTCATTAATATCTGTCGAGAAGAGAGCTGGTCCCAGTACTGACTTCTGGGAACAGCAGAGTGTACTCTCCTCGAGTCTGGAAAACAGTTCCTCACAGATAATGTCACATCCCTGTTGTCACGGCGTTTTTCATTCGATCTGCTTCAATTCTTCGTCAAATTCGATTCAATAGATCATAGATCATAGAATGCCTACAGTGTGGAAGCAGGCCCTTGGGCCCACCAAATCCACACTGACCCTCAGAGCATGTCACCCTGACCCATTCTCCATAACCCATCTAATCTTATCATTGAGAATTTTTTTCATTTGTGTTCAGCTCATGTGAGCAGTGCGTCGCAATGGGAGTGACCCAGAGGTCGTACCATACTCTGGAAATCATACGCTGCTGCATATCATTTCACAAACACAAGGGCAAAATACCTGCTGCTTTGCACAATTTACTCAAGCGAGAGAAACATGAGGTCTTGACAAGATCACATGTCACACTGTTTACGCATGTGACGAAATGGCCAAGAGGTTACGGTGATGGGCTGCTAATCTATTGTGCTCTGCACGCGTGGGCTGGAATCCCACTCTCGTCGCTATTTCCAGCTATTTCGCTGCTGCACTTCTTCGTTATGTCTCGCGAGTTTTATACAAAGTAAAGCTGGAATCCAATTCTTGTCAGCTTATCTCGCCGGAGATTCTTCATTAGTCGACTTAATGGTAAAGTAAAAATCAAGAGTTGGAACTTGTTGTCTGAAATCTATTAAAATGTAGGTTGAATTCCGATAATAAGGGAGAACACAATTTTCCCTCCCATTATTCCTCCCAAATTGTCGTCCAATGATCATACATCGAATGAAAGACAAACAGGTAAAAAAAACGAAATATCGGAAGCACAGGCTTATACAGTGGGTTTGTTGATGAGTATTTTAAACTAACATTCGACACAAAGTTCTGATCAATATTTCAAACAATTCTTACTAACCCGACGGCGAGACAGCTACTTGATGAAAGATATGAGCATAACGGGCCCCATTGGAACGTGAGTGTGGTTCTTGTTGCAATGGACAGTGCAGTGGATTGCTAAAATGTTGCGATTTGAAGGTCGTGTGGGTTCAAAAAAACCCCAGAGTCAACTTTCAGTTCAGGTTACAAACGAACCAATGGTGTTCTGTGGAAACTGCTTCATCAGCACTTCCTGTCATCTGGAATTCCAGTCCCTGTTTCTGACTGGAGGATGTTCATCACCATCTCCCACAAGTTTTCAGAGCATCGTTGAGCCAGAGATGACTGTTCGTCCGACAAATCTGCATACTTGACAGGAAAATGCAACATAATATTCCAGTTACACATTTGATTTGTCACCTTGAATATATTTAGAGATCCATAAATCCAGATTCTCACGGTGGGTTGTAAGGATGCGAAAGGAAAAAGCTTTAGATTTGCTATGATGTTAATGAATGGCGAGTCAGCGCAGCCAGGTTGAATGCCCTTTTCCTGTTCCCATGTTCCCACCCTTCGGGGTAGTTTCAGGCAGAGAAATGTCAACAATAACGTGGAACGTAAAACAGTGCAACATAGGTCTGTGCTGAACACTATTCTGAACTGAATTGATCCCACTTGCCTGCCAATGGTTGTGTATTTCTCTATTACCTTTCTGTTCACGTCTGTCTAAATGCCTCTTAAATGTTGCTATCATGATGATGGCAGTGGTGAATCTACAACACTGTATATCAAGTTTCTCACCTTTTGCTCTCACAACTGGAATGGACAGCTCCTTTTACAACTTTAGTTCAGACAATTGAGGATACTCACAGGCGCTCTATCAGTCACCATGCTCCTTCACATAGGTTTCCAATTGGGCACATGGAGCAAGTTGCCATGTAGATGTTGGGAATTCGGGGGTAGATTTCTCAATTGACGGGCTGCAGTGCTGGCTATGGTGCTAAACATGAAATTCTGATATTCTAAATCCAGGTCTGGCCTCTTCTTAATTAACAATTTTAAATGTGAAATTTAATTTAACTTTGTGTTACATTCTTATGCATTCACTCTTCATGAAAGTCTTGGAACGTGTCCTTGAATGAAGTAATGGTGAGGGTTGATGATGGCGGGTGTAGTGTGCGTCCTGTCGGTTTTCTGAATTTTGCGAACGAAGTTGGTGAATTGTTGCTGAATCAAATTCTGTGAAGAAATTTGTGGCATGAAATGCCCATGACGGTGGGGATGTAACGTTAACTGTGAGGAATTGTTTTCCTGACTCGACGAGAGTGCACAGTGCTGTTCCCAGGAGCCAGTATTGGCAACAACCTTCCTTCTGGACAGATGTTAATGAACCTCACTTGTGTACAAAGTGCAGTTTCAAAATTCTAAATGATGCAAAACTCGCAAATAAACTAAACAACGCAGAAAGCCGCATTAACGGCTTTTTACCATCAAAATTTATCTTGCTGGACATTGCTCTGTGTTCTTTTCCTGAGCCTTGTGACACGGAACAATGACACGATCAGGGCAACTCTTCAGCAAATGTAAAAAGAGTGGAGTGCTAGAGGGCATGCCAGAAGCAGGACTAGGTACACGGTGAAGTTAATTTTCCACAACAGGAGCATACCCCAAACAGCAGCCTGAGGTGAGAGAACTCTGAGTGAAGTGAATCTTTGGAAATCGGTGCCCCAGAGACTGTGGATGTCAGTTATTAAGTCTGTTCAAGAATGCGATTGACATATTTCTACAGAGTAAAAACATCAAGGGCTCAGAGGACAGTGGAGGAAAATGTTGAAAATGTACATTTCAATGCAATTTAGCACTGCGTAAGTTCCTCGAATAACTTAGGAACCATGAGTGAAGACGATCATATCCCACTTCACAGGCAATTTGCCAACTGTTAAGGTATAACCCGAAATATGGAGACTTAAAATAACGTGCTGCTCCAGTGACACAATCGGTCAGCGTGCAGTACTTCTATGACAGTTTCGAAGCGTGTGCAAAGCCAAGGTTGTGAGTTGGAGCCTCACCTGCAGCAGTTTTAAGTTGTTGTGGCTCAAGAGGGTAACGAGGAAGGGCAATTTTGAGTTTACAGGAAAATACTAGTTTCTGTGAACTGGGAAATGACTCGACGATCGACAAACATCCTGCAAATCGTCAAAATGTGAAGAAATATCTGCAGAATAGAAAGGTGATCTTTTTCAGCTCAAAGACGTTCCTCACATGGCAGACTGCACTGAGTTAAATTGCGGAAAAATGCTGCTTAACTCGTTTGAATTTATTCAAACTCGCACAGGTCAATAATCAAAAAGGAATTAGATTTATCTCATTGAAACATGCGAATGTTGCATTCAACTTTGGTCAGAATTTTTATCATCTTAAAATAAAGAGCTTCTGAGAAGAAGGGAGGGTTCAAAATGCAAAAAGAAAGTCTTATTTGTGGATTTCTTGGATGGAGTTCAGAAAGTATGAAATGGATCTAACATCATTGGAATGTGCTCAAATCTTTAAGGAGCCAGTTTTCAACACGAATTGCATCTCTGAGCGACGGTTCCCTTCCGACTCGAGAGGTTCAAACTTTACTTTTTAATTGAAAAAAAAATGTTCAGTTCCATTTATAATGCTTCACGGAGAATGAACTGCCAATCTTATTCTGCTGCACGTGTTCAATAAATTTCTTTACACGTGAAGTCAAAGAAATTTGAAACTATTCCCCACCTGCCCCCAGACTTTGTCTCACTGTTGAGGTGCCCCCTTCGGGACCTAGGGGTGTAGGTACATAATTCTTTCAAGTTTACATCATATATAGACAGGGTGGTTTTTGGCGCGCTTGCCTTCATTGCTCAGTCGTTTCAGTTTAGGAGTTGGGAAGTCATGTTAAGGTTGCACAGAACGTTGGTGAGGCCTGTTTTCAAATACAGTATGCAATTCCGGGCGCACAGTTATAGGAGGCATACTATTAAGTTGGAGAATGTTAAGAAAAGGTTGACCAGGATGTTGTCTGGTATGGAAAATTTGAGTTATAATGAAAGTTTGGATAGATTTGGCCCTTTTTCGCTGGTGCTTAGGAGGTTGAGAGGTGACCTGATAGATGTTTATAAAATAATGTAACGTATAGATTGTATAGATGGTAGTTGCCTTTTCCGTAGGATGGGAGATTTCAAGACTAGGGAACACATTTTTAAGCTGAGAGAAGATAATTTTCAAAAAGACACGAGAGGCAGAAATTCGCAATGACTGTGAATAAAACGATGGCAAGATTCAGCAGAGAAACAGGTGGCAGAGAAACAGGTGACAGTGAAGCAGGCATCTGAGGACAAATGTGTTTCATTTCCCAGAGAAATTCACCGATTACCAAAGTGGAGACCATTGAAGTGAAGCAGTAACAGCGATTATCTTTGCTGGTTATTCACCTTGTGAATGCACTTTCCACCGATGCCCCTGTTAACATCACAATTCGACAGGATGCAAGATACTGCAAGACGTGTTGAGCCTGTGGTGTAACGACTACGGCGTCTCACATTGGCTTAGAAGATTGCAATGTTGTATCCTCCCTCGCTCGAGTGAAGTTGACAGCGTTTCAACCCTTGCAAATTGACAGTTGCTTCCGAAGAGGAATGTTTGCCCAATGTTGTTTTTGTCAGATTCCCAGCAGCTGAAGTGATTGGATCGCTGGGCTTTGGAAATAGAAAGTTGCACATGGCAACGTGAGTGTGGGACGCTTTCATCTCACTGTCCATTTCATATCCCAGCTCATGGCAACGGTTCCCATTGTCAAGAGAATCTGCATGTGGTCCTCATAAAGTTGTATTTTGTTGGGGAACCTTGCCAGCGGCGATGGAGAGTGAACGTGAAAGAGATGGAGCGCTTATAATTCTGAGGTCTCTGTCAGTCTCAGGGAGTATGTCTGAGCGTCTCCCATTATGGCTTAAATCAAGAATAAGAACAAAGAACAAAGAAAATTACAGCACAGGAGCAGGCCCTTCGGCCCTCCAAGCCTGCGCCGATCCAGATCCTCTATCTAAACCTGTCGCCTATTTTCCAAGGATCTGTGTCCCTCTGCTCCCTGCCCATTCATGTATCTGTCTAGATACATCTTAAATGATGCTATCGTGCCCGCCTGTACCACCTCTACTGGCAACGCGTTCCAGGTACCCACCACCCTCTGATTAAAGAACGTTCCATGCAAATCTCCCTTCAACTTTTCCCCTCTCACCTTGAAATCGTGACCCCTAGTAATTGAGTCCCCAACTCTGGGAAAAAAGCTTCATGCTATCCACCTTGTCTATACCTCTCATGATTTTGTAGACAGGATGAGTTCTTCAAGGGGGTTTTAAGACAGTTTTATCATCTCAAACTTCAGTCCCATTGTTTGGTTGCAGGGACAATCTCATTGACATTTTTCCTTGAAATTTAAGGACATCAAAGACGGTGGGCCAAATGCTAGAAACTGGGATTCGAATAGATGGATGCATGGTGACTCGCACTGACACGATGGGCAGAATGATCTTTTTTCCACTCTATTAACAACTCGAA
This sequence comes from Ginglymostoma cirratum, assembly GCA_024137785.1. Lineage (NCBI taxonomy): Eukaryota > Metazoa > Chordata > Chondrichthyes > Orectolobiformes > Ginglymostomatidae > Ginglymostoma > Ginglymostoma cirratum. The sequence continues at coordinate 28,113 of JAHRHZ010000200.1, read as the reverse complement.
AACACGGGGAAAGCTGTCTGCAGTCAAAATGACGAAAAATGAAAAGGCAAAAGAAGTGAGAAAAGATGTAAATCACTTTGACGTCTTCTGTGGTAGTCTCGTGTTTAGGAATCAGTGTAGTCCATGCTGCCAGTTCGATTCCCGGTCAGTGAATGCCTTATTGACATTTAGCTTCGAAACTTAAGAGCACCAAGCATTCTGCTGAATGCTGTAAATTCGGACTTGAATCGACAGATGCCTGAAAACGTGCACTGACACGATGTGCCAACTGGCATTTTTCCAAGCTAAGAAAACTTGATGACAGGGAGCAATAAACTGCATCCAAAACGAGCAAAAATAAAACACGGCAAAAACAATATCATCCAGAAATGAAGCACGCCCATTTAACGCCTTCTCTAATTGTCTAGTGGTTAAACTCTGGCGCTCTCACCGCCGGGGCCCAGCTTTGATTCTTGGTTAGGGAATGCAAATTTTTCTCTCCTAGATTTTCGTGACCACGGCATTACTGACTGGCTTTTAGAAGAAGGAAAAGAAACGCAAGTCTTTTCCTTTTCTGTCAGTTAGCAGCCATGTCGAATCGGATCTGACCTGTTCTAATGGGTCAGACGATACTGCCCACTCACCCATCACTCCTGATTAGTTCGCTACAATGAACCTGTCCCTCTGTATGTGTCAATGCGGGCCCTGAGAGGATGAACCAATCCTGTTTTTGCCGTCAGTTTAAACAGGTGAAATTATCAGTTTTCACCCAATGGAAGAGGAGATTTACTCTTTCAGTGCATTTTTGGAGGAGAACGCTCAACTGTGAACTATCCGTTTTTGCAAAAGGGGTTTTGTCTGCAAAATTGATACAAAAACGTGTCACTGAGTGTATGGTTAGAGAAAGGCATGTATTGGTGGAAAAAACATGCTCTTGTATGGTGCTGTGTCTTAGTTGGTTGATGTGCCTGCCTAGTAAACAGGTGATCCTGGGTTCAAATCCCACGAGTGTCTGTAGTTTACTTCCATGGTTACATGTTGGAACTTCTCTCGATTGTTGATTTCTTTCAGGGCAGAGCTGAGCATGCCTTTCTGGAGTTTGTTCAGAATAGCAGGGTGCAGCCAGACACACTGTAGCTTTACTGGGGAGTGCTGTGGTAATGGCATACAACGCAGGCTGATCATCTTCTTTGTCTCCTGTCACTCTTCTTTCTCTTTACACCAACAGGACAGACATCATCACAATCGAATGATTGTGGTGGTGGTGCTTTTGCTTTGCTGGTGGATTAGGAATTCTACTTCAAAGTTTAACAGCTCATCATATTTTCAGGGAAGAAATGTCTCCTTACCGCAGGCCTAAGGGACAGAGACATTATCCGAATAATATCAGCCCAGTTCGATGCTCTAAAGTCGGCGGGGTGGGGGAAGTGGTGGGGCGTGGGGGGTGAGAGAAGCCTCTCAGCAGCTCTACTGTCAAGCACTATTTTAATTACAGACTTTCCAAAGAGCAGAAATCGGAAATGAGGGATCTGGACAGACTGAGAGTGAGAGAACGCGAAAGGGCTGAGGTGGTTACAAAGAGACAATGTGAGACAACATATTCGACATGTCTGCTAACTGACAGTAAAGGAAAGGAAAAGGCAACCATTTAAACAGGACAAACCCAGGACAAAAGAAGCAGCATTAGAGCCGATAAAGTCCTTTTAAAGTTGTAACGCTTTCGGTTGGAAACTAAGGAGATGTTTTGATAAATATATTGTTGCGGCAGATAAAAGTGATAATTTCCCATAGGTTATAATATAGAAGTGCACAACTAACCTGGTTCTGACGAACGGACAGTTGATCAGAAGAGTTAACTCTGTTTCTCTCCACAGATGCTGCCAGACCTGCTGAGGTTGTCTGTGAATTGCTGTTTCTGTTTCAGATTCCCAGCATTCTCATTTCGCTGTGACATGTCAGCTTGAAAATCATTTGGGATAGAATGGGATATCTCGCGTCTCTTTTCCCGCTTCTGAAAATCAGTCAGGATTGCCATGAGCAGGAAACAATGAGCAATGGAGAGAGCACGTTCGCCAACCGGGAATACGAACCCAGGCCGCGGCAGTGAAAGCACTGAATCCTAACCATTAGACTATCAGGGAAGACGCTTTGGCTGGGTATGAATTTTTTCTCAATGACACTGCTTTTGGCTTTTCATTTTTCCTCATTTCTGCTGCAGATCAGAATCACCCAGTGTTTACGTTTTTACAACGTGGAAAAAAGACCATTCGGTCCATCGTGTCAGGGTGAGTTACCATGCATCCATCTATTCTAATCCCAGTTTTTAGCATTTGGCCCACCATCTTTTGTGTCCTTAAGTTTCGACAGAAAAAGTCAATGAGATTATGCCTGTAATCAACAAATGGAACTAAAGTTTGAGATGATAAAACTGTTTTAAAACCCCCTTGAAGAGCTCATCCTCATGTTAAGCCACAGATGGAGACACACAGACATATCCCCTGAGAGTGATGGGCGCGTGGAATGCGCTGCCGGCAACGGTCAGATACATTAGGAACATTTAAGCAACTCTCGGAGAGGCACATGGATGGTAGTAAAATGTAAGGTATGAGTGTAGTTTGATCTTAGCAGGATAACGGATTGGCACAACATCATGGGCCGAAGGATATGTACTGTGCTGTACTGTTCTATGTTCTATGTTCTATGATTATATGCCCTCCATCTCCTTCACATCCACTCTACGTCGCCCCATACAAGGTACCCCGATAAAAGACAACGTGACATGCAACACAAGAAAGTTCTCCTGACAAAGGGGGCTGTTGCCATGAGCTGCGATATGAAATGGATAATAAGCTGAGATAGTCCCACACTCATTTTGGTCATGAGAACCTTTCAATTTCCCAAACCCAGCGATAAAATCACTTCAGATGCTGGGAATCAGACAAAAACAGCGCTGGGTATACATTCCCCTTTGGAAGCAACTGTCAATTTGCAAGAGTAGAAAAGCTATCAACTTCACTCGAAGGAGGGAGGATACAACATTTCAATCTTCCAAGCCAAAGTCACACGCCTTCTCCATTACACCACTGGCTCAATACACGTTGCAGCCGGGTTCATCCTGTCGACTTGTGGTGTTAACAGGGACATTGGCGGGAAGAACATTCACAGGTGAATAACTAGCAAATATAATGTCCGTCACTGCATCATTTTGCTAATAGGTGAAATTCACCGGCAAAAGAGACATATTTGCCATCAGATGCCTACTTCACTGGAACCTCTTTCTCTGAGACGTGTTTCTCTGCTGGATCTTGCCATCGTTTTCTTCACAATCACTGTGCAATTTTATGACCCGCTCCAGCGAAATATATGTTTATATTTAAGTCATGGTCTCTTCGAGTCAAGACCCTGAACAAATTCAGTGAGAAACCTCTAAACGTTTCTAGTCAGGGCTCCGGAATCAGACAAGTTGAGCGATGCCACTATTGGTGCTGCCCCTTCAAAAGACCTCAGCGCCTTGAAACATGCTCCTGTTAGCATCAACCTGTTAGCTCTGGCGTGAAGATAGCTCTGGCGTGAAGAACAGGCACAAATATAAGTACAACTCAGGTCACAAGGGTTAATGCCAAGATCACTGTTCCCTGGTTAACATTCAGAGTTTGCATTGCTCAGGCCTGGATACAATTCCCAGTCAGCAAATAAAGATTGACTTCTCTTCTTGTGAATGAGCTAAATGTAAACGAATTCCCGGTTACACACAGAACACAAACCCTGAATCTGCTGAAACCAGACCAATGAGATTTTGCCTCCATGTTGAAGGACAATGACAGGCGATGTACGGGAGAACTATCACTGTACATCCCTCTCCAAACTCCTCATTATTCTGAGTTCGAAAAATGTCGCTGTTCCTTCAGTGTTGCTAGGTCAAAATTCTGGAACTCCCTCCCTAACGGCATCACGGTTGTTCCTACTTGCTAAAGAATTCAACTTTTCAATAATGTAACTCGTCACTGCCATCTCTACAGTAATTAGGGATGGGTAGTGAATTCTATCCGAGTGCGTGATGTCTGACGGGTGCCTTGGCTCAGTTGATTAACGAGCGAACAGGAGATCGTAGATTCTTATCCCAGCAGTATCGACGCTTTGCATCCAACATTCCTCGTGTAAACTTCCCTCAAATGCAATGTTTTTGATCGCATCAGCAATGTCGATGGATCGTATCGAGCATTCCTTCCTGGAGTTTGGTCGAAATGACAGGGTGAGACAGGATAAACTGCAGGCTTGCTGGGGAATGTTGTGGGTTGGCACAGATACCACGAGCCGATCATCCCCATTCTGTGCCTTCAACATTCATTCACTTTACACCGAGAGGAGAGGCATCATCGCAGTTGTATGATTATGATGGTTTTGTTTTTTCTTTGCTGCAAGATTAGGAATTCTATTTTGAAGACTAACAGCTCATCATATTTTTAGGAAAGAAATGTCTCCTTACCTCGGACCTAAGGGGCAGATGCATTATCCAAATAATTCAGCCCAGTTCAAGACTCTACAGTCGGCGGGGGTAAAAGCCTCTCAGCACCTCCACTCTCAAACATTCTCCCAATTTCAGACTTTTCAAAAAGCAGAAATGGGAAGTGAGGGATATGTACAGAGGGAAAGTGAAAGGGGCTGAGGTGGATACACAGAGATAAAAAGAGACAAACAGAGGCTCATATCGAAGTAGATGCTGAAAGGAAGAATTATCCATTCGACAGGGTTGCAAACTAACAGAAAAGGAAAGGAAAATTAAACCATTTATGCAGAACCTTTTCAGCACCTCAGGGTAATGGAAGAAGCATTAGCCCAGATAAAGTTCTTTTAAAGTTGTAATGTTGACGGTTGGAAACTAATGAGATATTTCGTTAAATGTGCCTGTTCAAAAGACGAAAGTGCTAATTTCCCCGTTGTTATAATATGGAAGTGCATAACCAACTTGGTTCTGACGAATGGTCAGTGGATCTGAGATGTTAACGTTGTTCCCCTCCACAGATGCTGCCAGACCTGTTGAGGTTATCTGTCAATTCATGTTTTTGTTACAGATTCCGCATTTCTCTGTTACATGTCAGCTTGACTATCATTTCGGATGAAGCAGGTTACCTTGCATCACCTTTCTTGCTTCTAAAAGCCAGTCACCGATGCTTCGGTCAGGAAAATCTAGAAGAGATGAAATTGCAACTCCGAACCAGAATTTGAACCTGGACCGTGGTGTTGACAGCACATAAGCTTAACCAGTAGACTTTTCCAGGAACGGGAGAAGCAGGCATGCTTCTTTTCTAGCTGACGCTGCTTTTGCCTTTTCATGTTTTGTTCATTTTTTTCTGCAGATAAGTTTATCCATGTCTTCGAGTTTTCGGAGCTTGGAAAAATACCATTCTTCCCATCGTGTCAGTGCGTGTTTTCAGGGATCCATCTATTCAAGCCTCAGTTTCCACTCTTTGGCCCACCGACTTTTGTGTTCTTAACTTTCGAGGACAAAAAAGACTGTCCATGAAATAAATGAATGGGACTGAAGTTTGTGATGACAAAGCTGTGTTAACAAACCCTTGAAGAACATATCTTCATGTAAAGCCGCTGAGGGAGAAACAGAGACATATCCCCTGAGAATGACAGAGGCCTCAGGACTATATGCGTTCCATTTACTTGACATCCACGCTCTGTTCCCGCACACAAGGTTCACCGACAAGAGGAGCTTTACGTGGAACATTAGCGAGTTCTTCAGACAATGGGAGCCATTGCCATGAGCTGGGTTATGAAGTGGACAGTGAGCTGAAATTGTCTCACACGCTGCTTATGTGCAACTTTCAATTTCCAAACCCAGTGATACAATCAGTTCAATTGATGGTTATCTGACAAAACAACGTTGGGCACACATTCCTCTTTCGAAGCAACTGTCAACTTGCAAGGGTGGAACAAAAACTGTTAACTTCACTGGAGCGAGGGAATACACAACATTGCAATCTTCCAATCCGAAGTCAGACACCGTACTTATTACACTACTGGTCCAACATATATTGCTTAATTTTTCATCCAGTCGACATGCGATGTCAACAGGGGCATCGGCGGATAAAGCTTTCACAAGGTGAATAATCAGCAAACATAATCGCCGTCACTGCTTTACTTCAACGGTGTCCAGTTTGCAAAGCTGTGAATTTCACTGGCAAACTAAACGCATTTGTCCTCAAAAGCCTGCTCGCCTGTAACCTGTATCTCTGCTACCTGTTTCTCTGCTGGAACTTACCATCGTTTTATTCACAGTCACTGCGCAATTTTATGACCCACTCCAGTGAAATGTACGTTCATGGTCTCTTCGAGTCAACACCAAGAACAAATTCAGCGAGTAATCTCTGGTCGTTTCTAGCCAGGGCTCTGGAATCAGATGAGTTGAACCATTCATCGCAATGACCCTGCTCCTCTTGTGAGAGTCCCTCTGTTTGTATTAACGCGGGCCCTGAGAGGATGAAGCAATTCTCTTTCTACTGTCACTTTAAACAGATGAAATTATCAGTTTTAAACCAATGCAAGAGGAGATTGTCTCTCTCAATGCATTTTTAGTAGAGAACGTTCTGCTGTGAACTCTCCATGTTTGCAAAAGTGGGGATTGATTGAAATTCTCACTGAGCAACATTGACGCAGAAATAAAAAGTTACCCATTGCATGCTTGAAGAAGTGCACGTATCGATGGGAAAAGCCCAGAAAGAATTGTCCGGAGCGCCATGGCTAAGTTGATTACTTCACCTGTACACCAAACATGCAGATCTTGAGTTCAAATTCCAGTGGTGCCTTTGTTTTACGTGCACCATTCCTTGTTTACCATGCTCTCAGATCTAAACAGTAATGTTGATCAGTAGAACTGAACAAGTCTTCTTGCAGTTTGGTAGGCAGAGCGGCGTGATGCAGTAGAAACAGTATCTTGAGTGAGGAATGTTGAGGTTGTGGCGCAAATCACTCATTCCCTGCTGCACCGTACATTCACTTTACACCACTAGTTAAGACATCACTGTAATTGTATAATTCAGGTTACATTGTCTGCTTTCTTCAGTAGATTAGGCATTCTATTTTGGACTCTAACACCTCATTATATTTTGAGGGAAAATGTCTCCTGACCGAAGTGACAGACACATTATCCGAAGAACATTGGTCCACTTCTAAACTCTACAGCCAGAGGGAAAACGACTCTCAGCATCACCACTCTCAAACACTTTCCAACTTTCATACTTTTTCAAAGAGCAGAAATGGGAAGTGAGGGATATGGACAGACTTAGAGTCAGAAAATGTGAAAGTTGGATACACAAAGACAGACAAATAGAGAGACATTTTGTGGTAGACTCTGAAAGGACCAATTCTTCATTCGACATGGCTGCTAACTGACTGAAAGGGAAAGAAAGAGGCAACCTCTCATGCCAAAACTTTCACCAGGTCAGGGCGACGGAAGCAACATTAGAGCCGATAATTTTTGTTTTTAAAGTTGTGAAGTCAACGGTTGGAAACTAATGACATATTTTATAAATACGCCGATTCAACATATAAAAGCGATAATTTCCCTGGCATTATGACGAACGGGTAATGGATCCGAAGCGGTGATTCTGTTTCTCTCCTCAGATGCTATCAGGCCAGCTGGATATCTCCGTCAATTCCTGCTTTTATCTCAGATTTCCCGCATCCGCAGTTCTGAGTTACATGTTACCGTGCATATCGTTTAGGACAGAAACAGAAGTTGCTGGAAAAGCTCAGCAGGTCTGGCAGCATCAGTGAAGAAAAAATCAGAGTTAACGTTTCGGTTCCGGTGACCCTTCCTTAGAACTGGAAGGGTCACTGAACCCAAAACACCAACTCTGATTTTTTTGCTTCACAGATGCTGCCAAACCTGCTGAGCTTTTCCAGCAACTTCCGTTTTTATTCCTGATTTACAGCTTCTGCAGTTGTTTCGGTTTTTATCCTTTGGCGCAAGGTAGGTTACCTGGCATCTCCTTTCCTGCTTGTGAAAATCATTCGGCAATGCTGTCATCATGATAAATTAGCAGAGAAAACCTTCAATTCTTTCACCGGGAATTAATCACAGACCACAGCATTGAGAGAACCACTAGACATTAACAGAATTTGCCCGAAGTGCTTGTATCTTGTCTCAGTTATACTGCTTTTGTCTTTTTTTGTTCTTGATCATTTTGTCAGTCTATCAGTTTCTCACAGTGCTCGAGTTTTTACAGCGTGGTAAAGGACAATTCAGCCCATCGTGTCAATGCAGCTCATCAGACATCCATCTATTCTAGTCCCAGTTTCCAGCATTTTGGTCCATGCCCTTGTGTCTTCTGAAGTTTCAGGGACAAATGTCAATGAGATAATCCTTGTAATGAGCAAATGGGACTGAGGTTTGAGATCGTAAAACTGCTTTACTAACCCCTTGAGGAAGTCATCTTCATTTTTAAAGACTCAGGGAGACAGAAAGACAGACCCCCGCCAGGGACAGACGCCTCAGGTTTACACCTGCTCCATGTGCTAGGCGTCCGCTCTCCATGCCGACACTAGTTTATCTGACAAAAGGGAGCTTTAGGTGGATCGCAAGTGACTTCTCCAGGCCAGGAGAACCGTTACTGTGAGCTGAGATATGAGACTGTCCACATGTCCCCCTCCAAGCATCACACAATTTTGAGTTAGAAAGACACCTTCAGTGTCGCTGGGTCTCTATCCTGGAATTCCCTCCCTAATGGCATAATTGCTGTACTTACTTGCCGAGAAGTTCAAGAAATTAGCCCATCACCTCCATCTTAGGTTAATTAGGGATTGGCAATGAAATTTCACATTGAGTTTGTGATTTGACAAGAAAAACAACTGTACTTTGCCAGTTTTATTTTTCCAAAATAAAGTCTGGGACGTTTGTTGTGAATACATGGAAACAGTCTGACCAACCACCACTCCCCACTCCGCCCACCCCACTGCTGAGACATCTGCGTTACCAGGAACCAGATCTCCTGAAACTGGGGCCATATCTCATGGAGCCTTTGCGATTTCTGTCTGTTCCCAAATCTGTGATTTTTCCAGAGCCGAGATTCTATTTGAATTATTGAACTTTACTTTGAATTCGGATCCTTTCGGATCAGGTAATGACACCGAGTAACTCAGAGTCACTGTCCCAGCATCTTAAAGAAGGGAAAGCTGCATTGGCTGGCCCTGCACAGTCGGAAATTTCATCCTTCACTCTCCCCAGAGTCTGGTTCACAAAGCGTTTAGAAAGATTAACGAAGCTGGAGACTGGGTTATCTGTTTCGTTTCCTTTCCATATTTCCAACTACCAACTGACAATTTTGGCGCTGCTAAATAACGTTCGGGATGGGTAGCGGTGGGATGGGCAGTTTCGTTAAGCCGATAGTGATAGATTCTTCCCACTGACCAGTGTCAATAAACAAAGTATTGAATGTAAGGACACTTAAAAGAGCCATATTTGCATTTATATAGCGCTTGTCAACACCTATGAGGAAGCCAGTTTACCATGGGCAGACGGTGTTTAAAACTTGATTCCTCTTCCTCTGAGTGTGATATAAAATCGTAAGTCACATGATGTCAGGTAGTAGTCCAAAGGGTTTATCTGAAATCACAATGTTACAGAGCATAGCTTCTTCGTCAGGTGGAGTAGATGCATGTGATATATTCACAGCAAACACGCTTTGGGATCATAGACCGAAATGGATTTCATAAAGAACCACTTTCATGGTCTCCCGAAGATTTAAAAGAAAACATGTCAAAGGCAGAAAGGGCTCATGCAGAATTTAAACCTGCAACATCTCGCACCCTCGACATTCACTTGAAGTGAAAATCAGACCACGAGACCAATGACCCAACCTAGTGAAGTCTTACTTCACAATAAATCAGAGGTCACTCAAATAGTGATATGGTTTATATTTCGGATTTAAGAGACCAGATTTTAAGTTCTGTCTGCTCCAGCCGTGTGTAATGACATCACTGAACAGGTTGATTAGACAAAAATACTATTCTCAGTTGCTTCGGGCAGTTAAAATAGCAATCAACATCTTCTTCCTGGTCTGTCTCCCTGTTCCCGGGACGGTGCTACTTGTCTGTTCCCTGGGACAGGGTTCTGTCCATTGGCAGATGCATTAAACCATTTCTCTGCACGGACAGGCAGCGCTGGGGGATGGTGTATGCTCTGTAGCTCCTTCTCAAACACTGGAAGAGGGAAGGAGCAGAAGGTGTAGAATCAGGCTTGTGCAGCAAATCATAAACAGCGATTTGGAACTCTCATCAAATGACATTTACCAGAGACAGGCAGAAGCTTGAAGAGCTGCTGGGAAAGAGAGAACACGAAACTGGAGATTAGTGCCTTCAGCAACTTAAAATGAGATTTTTATACGCAGTCTGTTTGGTTTTCAGGATTTGCCTGCACACAGTAATGCTACAAGAAACATCTCAGCAATGCGGGCGTCCATTCGTTTACTGCCTCCAGGCCAGATGTTAATATCTGACACCAACAGTCCCAGATTAAGAGAATCTAAGTGAAACACTCACTCACTGAGAGACGTCCCCAACTTCCCTGAGTTGCGGGGCTGCAGATAGTACAACGCGGAAGGGGGGATTAATAGTGAGCCATTGTTTCTCCCTCACCTGCTCCGTCACAGAGACAGGGAGAGTGACTTCATCAACCCATGGCGTCACTCCCGTGCAGAAAGAAGCCGTTCCGCCCATCGTGTGCACGGCGACTCTCTGTCGCTTGTATCGTTCTGTGGCTCTTCTCAATCGGTGATATTTGTCCTCATAATGCTGTCTCTGACATCCGGATCCCTTTGTCATTCACGTCTGAATCAGCGTGGGAATTACTGCCAGACACCAACACACACTGCAAGTCATCTCAGAGAGGAGGCTTCATGATTCGTTTTGTAGCCTACCGACCGAAAACAAGATTCAGACCATTACAAGACAGTCACTTCACTTGTGTAAACTTTTGCAGTGCTTTAATATGAGTTATGAGATATTTATTCCAAGAGCATGAAGCTGATTAAAAACTGCGTGATACAGGGCACTACCAAACGCAAGATACGCATGTAGCAGATAGCAGAGGATGGTTTCAATCCATCGCCTGCTAGATTACGGGCCCAGCACGCTTCCACGGCGCTACTCCGCTAGTTTCTTTAGCTGATCCTTTTCAGGCAAGTATTCAACTTTTCATCTGGAGTGCAGCATGTTCCTTCAAGTGTGATGTCAAAAGATCTTCACTTTTGTTCTGTTGCACGGACGTGTTACGGCTGTGTAAAAATGACCATAGCCTGAGTTCCCACATTCTCTTCGTCGATCTATGATTTCACACAGAATCACAAACTTTGTCACAACACAGACGGAGGCGATGCAGTCTGCCTTCATTGTGCCGCATCTCCACAATAGGCAAATGCTTGTCTCTGTTAGCATCATTCTTTTGCCTTCTTGCTGTAACATTACGTTTTGGGCGGCACTCTGGCTCAGTCGTTCACTCTGCTGCCTCGCAACACCCAGAACCGGGGTGGATTCCATTCTCGGGCGACTGTGTGGATTTTGCACATTCTCCACGTGTCTGCATCTGTGTCCTCCGGGTGCTCCTGTTTCGACCCACAGTCCAACGATGTGCAGGCTATGTGAATTGACCATGCTAAAATTACCCATAGTATTCAGGGATGTGTACATTCGGTGTTTTATAGGGGCTTGGATCTGTGTGGGATGCTCTGTTTTGCGACATGCACTTGTTGGGCCGAAGGGCCGGTTTTCACACAGTAGGGATTCAGTGATTTGTTACTTTTAACATAACGAAAACCGTTTTGTGTCGATTGAATCTGCCTCTGTGGCACTGTAAGAAAATGATTTACGAACCCTAACCACTCCTTGTGTGAAAATGTTCTTCCTCATGTCACTTTTGCTTCTTTTTATAATGGCTTTAAATCTCTACCTAATCGTTCTTCATCCTTTCAGGCATAGCGTGAGAGCATTTTCACGCCATTATTTCCTTGTTTGGAACCCTCGTGACTTGGAAAGCTTCAATCAGACCAACTTTCAATCTTCTGCTCTCCAAGGAGAACTGTCTCAACTTTCCATTCAGTCTTCATTGCTGAAGTACAGGTACATTTTAAACCTTTAAAATTTGGAACTACCAACAATGCTCCGCACTGCCAACACCTTCAATGCCTCCAGATGCAATGCCTCCAGTCTCCTCTTTGTCTGCCATTCACATGAACCTGTTTCATGATATCTCCAATCACTTCACGTCACTGCTTTCTGAAGTTTCACATGTACAAGTGAGCAATATGGGAGCTGAAGGAATCATCAAGAGTCAGATTGTTTCCGCGAACATCCTGAAAATCTCGCTGTCTCTTTGAACAAGTGTATCCCTTTTCCATCTTTGCTGCAGTGCTACCTCTGCCCCATCCCAAAATCATGCAGTTTGACCCCTTTTTAAGGAAACTGATTTTCGATAAAATTGATTGGACATTTTGGTAAAACTGAAGACAAGACATGAGGACTTAAAACCAGGACATCTTACAGTGCTACACAGCACAAGACCCGAACCAAGTGTCATACCCCTAGACCAACGAACCAGGTCAGGCAGACCACTGTTGGACCAGCTGAGACTAGCTGAGCATGAAATACATCCCATGTTTCTCCAGGAATTCGAAGCAGCAAACAGTTTCCAGAGCATCGTCTTCTCATTTTGTCTCCCTGGTATCAGGACGGTGCTGTTTATCCATTCCCCTGGGATGCGGTTCTCTCATTTGGTGGAATATTAAACCATTGTTTTTCTCCTTGCTGGCACTGCTGGAAGGGGGCACAGCCCATTCGCTCTACTGCTCCCTCTCAATTATTTAAGGTGGGAGGTGTCATCGACAAGCATGCGCAGGAAATGATCAACTTTTTGAATTTTCTTCAAATGTTTGTTATGCGAGGGATAGAAAGATGCAGATCTGGCGGGAAAGAAACGGACATATGAGAATCTTCCCTCGGGTAAATCAATACGACTTTGTATTTGTGCAGCATGTTTGATGTTCAGAATTCGTCTTCAAACCGCAATGCTGCAGAAAAGTTTGGCAACGCGGGCATCAGTTTGTTTGCTGCCTCCAGAGTAGGTGTTAATTTCTGGCACCAACAGTCCCTCATTAGAGAATCCAAATGAAGCACTGAATTACTGAGACGTCCCCAACGTCCCTGAGTTGTGGGGCTGCAGACAGTAAAACGCGGAAGGGAGGGTTAAAAATGAGTCATTGTTTCTCCCTCACCCGCTCCATCACAAAGGCTGCGAGTGTGACATCATCAACCCATGGCCATTCAGCCCATTGAGCCATGGCGACTCTCTGTCTCTTATATTTCTCTTAAGTATCGGTGATATATCTTCCTAATAGTGGTGTCTGCACCGTAATGCTAATCGGATCCCTACAATTTGTAAACAGACCCATTGCCAAACCAGCCCACAGCACACCTCACAGCATCCCACCCAACCCCATTCCTCCCATAACCCACACATCGCCGAACGTGCAATTTAGCCTGGCCAATCCACGTAACCTGCACATCTTTGGACTGTGGGAGGAAACCAGAGCACCCGCCGGGAGCAGGAAGAATATGCAAACTCCACATAGACAGTCGCCCACGGGCAGAATTGAAGCCTGGTCTGTGGCGCTGTGAGGCAGCAGGGCTAACCGCTGAACCACTATGCCTTCCGATGCTATCTCCGACATGCTGATCCTCTTATCATTCACATCTGAAATGGCGTGCGGAATTACCTCCAGGAATGGAAAAAAACTGCACCTGATGTGTTTCAGCTTCCCCAGTTTATTCCCATCTCAGATAAGAGGTTTTACAATTCAGTTCAGAGCAGACAACAGAGAAAAGCAGAAGACCTTCACAAGCATGTCATCTCCCCCATGTAACCTTGGCCAGTGTATCAATGTCAGACAGCTATTTCAGACGCATGAGGCTATGGGAAGCGGAAAACTGATCTAAACACAGGGTATGGAACAGAGCAACACACACCTACAAGAAATGGCAGAGAATGGTTTCGAATTTTTGATGTCTGGAGCATGGGCCTAGCACGCTCCTGCTACACCACTCTGTTGTTTAAGCGTGTGACTTTTTCAACAAGCATTCAGCTTTTCATCTGGTGTGTGCCATGTACCTTGAAGAATGATGTCAAAAGATCTTCATGTTGTTGTGTAACAATCTGTTGCTTAGACGTGTCACGCTTGTGTAAATATTACCTTTGTCTAAGTTCCCACATTCTGTTGGTCGAGCTGTGATTCCACTCAGAATCACAAAATTTGTCAAAACGCAGAGGCCATGTAGCTCGCCTAAGCTGTGGGTGCGCCGGGCCTCCGCAGTAAGTACATGAGTGCCTGTTTTAATACCATTCTCTTGCCTTCTCCCTGTAACTCTGCATATTGTGACTTTTCATAGAAAAATCGAATTCCGCTTTGTGTGGCATGAATCTGCAAATTTGTCGCAGTCAGACAGGGATTTACAGATCCGCTTAGTCGTTGTGTAAAAACGTTCTTTGTCATGTAATTCTTACTTCTTTTCCTCATGACTTTAAACCTCTGCCTAATCGGTCTCGATCTTTACAGGTTTGTGAACATTTTCACCCCCTGATTTCTTCTGTTCATACCCCTCACAACTTGGAAAGCTTTAATCAGACCAGTTTTCCATTCTCCAAGGAGAACTATCTCAACTTTCCAATCTATCTTTCTTGCTGACATTCTTCCCACACATCAACATTCACGCGAACCTGTTCAGCACTGTCTCCAATCACTTTGCATCCCAGCTTCTTGAACTTTGACACATACATAATTGAACAATAAGGCAGCGGAGAATTCATTCTGATGATCAGCCTTGGATCAAACCTTCGACTCTTCTCCTCCTCCTCTGTAGCCTGACCTGCTGTGTTCCTCCAGCTCCACACTGTAGAGATTCTGTCTCCAGCATCTGTAGTTCTTGCGATCTCCAGAATCATTCAGGTTGCAGAGCAAACATCCGCAAACACTCTTTTTCGCTTTGTACAAGTGTTTCTCTGCGCTGTGTTCATGACCATGTCAGACCAGCTTCAATTTTCGGGAAGCTGGTTAGATAGTTTAGTGAAAGTGAACATAAGAAACCGGGACTGGTTTGGGATTTGAACCCAGGACCTCTCGCATGGCAGCAACAGAGAAAACCCAAGGATTGAATCACACCCCTAGATCAACGAGCCATACGATGAGGTGGCACCCTTTCAAAGTGAAGTACATTCCACTTTATTCGGGGAATTCGAAGCAGCAAAGAATTTCAAGAATATTTTCTTCTCAATCTGTCTCCCTGCTCCTGAGATGGTGCTGTTTGCCACTTCTGTTGGCACCGGGTTCTCTCCATTGATGGATTATAATAGCATTTGTTTCCACTTGGATCACAGAAAGTTTTGAAAGTTTCGTGAAGCTGGAGATTGGGTTTCTGTTTTGTTTTCTTTCCATGTTTCCACGTACCAACTGACTTTTGATCCCAAAATCTCGTCGCAATCTTCAGACTTCATCATGCCTGGGGCTGAGGGAATTCAGATTTGTGGAGATATTCAAATGGCCGGGATAGTTCTGTTTCGAACAAAGAAGGTAAAATGGATATTTCATGGTGCGAGATAGTGAGAAACTGTTTCCACAGGTGAGGATCAGTAAACAGGTAAATGGGATTTTAGAACATTAATGATAAAGAGAGTTGCACTTACAGAGGACTTTTCACCACCAGCGATGATGTCTGTTGACTATGGGAAGGGGTTGTTTAAAACTTGTTTCCTTCTTCCCTGTGTACGATATATTAACTGCAAACATTTGCAGGGATCTCAGACTGAACTTGATATCATTGAGATCAGATCTCATCATTTTGATGTGTTTTGTTCTGCTTCCCGTAAGTCCGTGCATCTGAACTACATATCTCATATTGATACATGGGCCAAGTTTACACAAGTGAGGTGACATGCTTCTGAAGGTCTGAATGGCCTTCTCCTGTTCTGTGTAGGTCTGCAATGGTCTTATTTGTTAAAACTGTTCTCTGAGATCGCAGGAATAAAGCATTGAGTTTGAAAAACATCAGTTGTAGTGTTTTACATGCGAAGGAAGCCCTGCAGTAATTCCCCACGCTGTTTCAGAAAGTACCATCCTTCAGGTGAAATGAAAAGTTGTGAAGGACAAGAGTATCGGAGACAGCATCACGGCACAGATACAGTTCACCATTGTTAGGACTGATATTACCGATTATGAGTAACCACGGAGAGATACAAGTGACAGAGAATCGCCGTGGACTCGATGGACTCATTGGCCTCTTCCTGCACGGGAATGACGCCTTGCATTATGACGTCACTCTCCCTGTTTGTGTGATGTGGAGATGCCGGTGAAAAGTGTCACTTCGCCTGATGGAGGAGCAGCGCTGTGAAAGCGTGTGATTTCACATAAACCTGTTGGACTCCAACCTGGTCTCACGTGACTTCTGATTTTCTTCACTGCCTCTGTGACAGAGCACGCGAGTGAGAAACAATGGCTCATTTTTAGACTTGCCTTCCACGTTGAACTGTCTGCAGCTCCGCAGCTCAGGGCTGTCGGGGATGACTCTCAGTGAGTGAGTGTTTCACTTGGATTCTATTCATCTGGGACTGATTACGTCAGATATGAACCCCTGCCCGGTCGTAACAAAGAAACTGACGTCTGCGTTGCAAAAGACTCTCTGCAAGATTGCTGCGTGAAGTCGAATCCTGAAAACCAAACAGGCTGCACAGAAAGATCCCGTATTAAGTTTCTGTAGGGAATAGTCTCCAGTTTCGACTTCTCTCTTTTCTAGCAGCTTTGCATCATTTTCTCTGTCTCTGATTAATGTCATTTGATGAAAGTTCCCAATCATCGTTTATAATTTCCTGACATCTAATTCTGCCTCTTCTGCTTCTTCACCCTTCCAGTGTTCAAGAAGGAGCAGCAAAACGTATATCATCCCCAAGCACTACCTGCCCGTGGAGGGAAATGTTTTGGTCCATCCGCGATTGAAGACAGCCCGGTGCTCGGGGAAAGGAGCAAATAGCAGCAGTCCGGGAGCAGGGGCAGAATGGGAAAAAGCTGTTCATTGCTGCTTTCACTGCCCGAACTGAGATTTTTTAAAGTGAACAGCCTATTCAAAGATCTTACTACACATTTCTGGATCATATAGAACTTGAAACCGGTCTCCAACATCCAAAGATCACTGTATGAAGGTCAATTAGATTACAACAGAAGTTGGGTGCTCAATGAAACTGTTTGTTGGTGTAGAGGTGGGAGGATCGTTGATGAGACTATGCAAAGTCTCGCGTTCCAATCCCGCTTGAGCCCTTGTTATCTGTAGCTGGGTCCTCTCTTTGTTGTTTTCCGTCTTTTCGCAAAAATCTTTGGGAGTGTGTGAAAGTGGTTCATTATGAAATCTAAGACTGTCTGAGATCCCAAAGGGTCTTTGCAGTGAAAATCTCACTTTTGGAGAAGACAGAATCGAACTGTTACTCATCCTGGTCAGTGGAAAGAATTTTTCACTTTCAGCTCAATCAAACTGCCCAACCGCACCCATAACATGAAAGTCAAGGCGAAATTTGTTAGTTGTTAGGCGAAATATGGGAAGGAAACAAGATAGAAAACCCAGTCTCCAGCTTCGGGAATCTTTGAAAGCTCTTTGTGAACCAGACTCGGTAGAGACTGAAGGGTGAACGGTCTGAATGAGCAGAGCCAATTAATACATCTTCCCCACCTTTTTGACGCTGGAGCATTGACTCTAATATTCTAGGTGTCATTACCTAATCCAAGATGTTGAAATAATCAGGATTCTTTGAAAAGATTGGGAATTCAAACAGGATGTCAGCGGCAGTGCAATCAGATACTTCGGAACAGACAAAAAGTGGCAAGGCTCGAAGAGAGATGGCCCGGGGTTCAGGAGAGCTGCTTCATGGTGACACGGATGTCTCTGCAGGGGTGGGATCAGACTGTTTCCATGTTTCCACAATAAATGTCACAGACTCTATTTTAAAGAGGAAATTTGGCAAAGGACAGTTGTTTTTCTTGTAAAATGACAATCAATCTGAAACTCATGGAACCATATCTTACAGACATTGTCCCAGATTCACCATCGCCATCCATGGATATGTCCTGTTCCATCTTCATGACAGACCCAGCATAGTTGGCGGCACAATGTGATACATTTGAGGAAACTAACTTGGAGTTCTCAACATTGATCCCATTCAGTCTCAGGGCATCCGGTTTAACATGGGCAAGGAAACCATCTGCAGATTCCCGCCGACTGTTGTCGCTCGGCTGATGTCCTCCATGTTGAACAGCACTTGGATGGAACACTAAGGCTGGTAAGAATGAACTCTGCATTAGCGATTTCAATGTCCATCACTGAGAATGGCTCGGCAGCAGCTGGTCAGGTCCCAAATCATAGTTGTTTGATTGGTCCTGCAGGTGGGGAGAGAACCAAGAAGAGGGAAAACACGCTTGATCTCATCCTCACCAATCTGTCCTCAGGAGACACATCCGTCCATGACAGTAACGGCAGGAGGTGACCAAAATATAATTCTTGAGGGGACGACGTCTCGCCTTCACATTGTGCATGCCATCCACCGCATTACATGGCACTGGCGCCGTGCTAAATGGGACAGACTGCAAACAGATCTAGAACTCAGCTTAGGCATCCATGTGGGGGTGTGGACGATCAAAAGCAGCAGAATGG
The DNA here is from genome assembly GCA_024137785.1 of Ginglymostoma cirratum. Taxonomy (NCBI): domain Eukaryota; kingdom Metazoa; phylum Chordata; class Chondrichthyes; order Orectolobiformes; family Ginglymostomatidae; genus Ginglymostoma; species Ginglymostoma cirratum. The sequence goes on along the minus strand of JAHRHZ010000200.1, from coordinate 9,390 downwards.
GACTTCAAAGAAGCCGCAGTTGTTGCTTGTCGCTGATAAAAGATAATTGGAGTGTGTGGGTTTAGAATTTTGATCGTCTTGGGCTTGTGGTTTTGATTTAAACCCAGAGCCCCGTAGATTTCTCGCAAATTATGTATAGGTGTACGTTTGGTTACATATTTTTCACGCTGAGTTTGAAAGAATATTTTTCTCAGATTCCTAGGTCTGAATGTACTGGATATCCGCAGAATGTTCAATGATTGGAGAATAGTTTCTAACAGCTAATTGATGGCTCGGAAATGTGTGACCAGGAAATAGTGAAAATTTCGACTCACAAGATATATTGGTTAACAACCGCAAAAGCAAAGATTCTGTAAAAACTCAGCAGCTCTGGCAGCATCTGTGAAGGAAAAAACAGAATTAAAGTTTCTGGTCCATTGACCCTTCCTCAGAACAGTTCGGAGGAAGGGTACCGGACCCGAAACGTTAATTCTGTTTTTTCCTTCACAGATGCTGCCAGAGCTGCTGAGCTTTTCCAGCAATTTGTTTTTGTTCCTGATTTACAGCATCCACAGTTGTTTCTGTTTCTTTTTGGCTTACAGCTGAACGTGCTGACTAAATGCAATACAGAGACTGATGTGAAACAATCTGTAAGATCCAGGAAACCAGGTGTCAGCCAGTTCAGACATCATATTGCAACTACCAAAATGACAATTTTCCTCTATCGGTTTTAATGTTCCAAAATAAAAGGTGGGGCATTCATCACGGAGAGATAGGGAAGGTCTTTGCTGTAATCTAACTGTGACTTCGTGTGAACTTCTTTGCTGTAGGCATTGGTCGGGTGATCAAGCAATGAGTTTGTAATTCAAAGTGCAGGTGGCGGGGCTGTTCTATTTAAATAGATTTGACATCGTGTCTGATCATTTCGGACTTTAATCAACTGCCCACAGTAATCATTATCTAGCTTGATGGGTGTTGAACATTAAGTGAGAAGAAAGGAGGATGCCTCGATCTTGTTTAATTTGGAGATTTTGTATGCATTAAATGATTTCGGTTGGCCATCCAAATGTTTTCGGACGCAGGGCAGTCTGACGTTCAATGAGGTTTCTTTAATAAACTGTACCCGGGGCTTCCAGATGCACCATGACGTCATATGGCATGAGCGGCGGTGGCCTTCAACTATTGTGACGCAATAATGATGCTGGTTTCTGGAACATGAATATGAATTAGCCGTGGGTCACTTGGTAATGAATCATTCAATGAAATATAATTACATCTCCAGGTATTTTTATTTCTACATTACAATCTCAGACACTTCCGTGTCTAGCCTCAAATTAAGCTACTCTTGGGATTCTATATTTGTATTAATGATATTCATGGTGGGTTTTCTTCGTGAAATTGGAGAAATATTTATTCTTGGCGGCTGAATTTACTGAAGAATATCCAAAGGAGGGTGCAGAGTCTCGTCAGTTGTTTCTTCTCTCTCAGATCATTTCTCTCTCGTTGCATTTGAAAAAAAAGTGTCCAGAATAAGTCCTGGATTCGCCCTGTGACATTTCTCACTGGTGTCCTGCAAATTCGAGGCATGATATACGAGGGAAAAAGGTAGAAGAGGAGGAAAGAAAAGTTAGGATAATGAAGTAGAGAAGAGCAAAATGGAGGAAACAGAGGGACAGATAGAGGGATAGAGAGAGAAAGAAGAGGACTGAAGAGAGACAGAAGCGTTGTGGTGATTTAACAGAAAATGAGCACTACCCTTTGATCTCCTTTGCCAATTATAGTTTAAAATCATTATGTTACGACCACTTCCTTTAATCCTGTACAGCAGCAGTGCACGTGTGAGCTTGTGGTGTTAAGTTTGCACATCTGTTTCCAGATCAGACGGTTGCGTGTTTAAATCACATCCTGCGCACGATGTTCATATACAAATAAGTTCACTTAAATCCTACATTACGACGGAGGTTGTTGGTGATGATGCTTGTTGACCAAAATCTTCTTTCTTGTTCTTTTAGATTTCTTGCAAAGATTCCCTGTCAGTTTTACATGGGAACGATGCTTCAAGTATGTGTTGTGCATTGTTTGGGTAAATTCTCAGCTGCCCCAGTGCGGGAAGCAAAACATAAACTGTTCATCGTGGGGTTAAAACACAGCCGCTTCCCTCTGGGCAGTTGATTCATTCAGTTGGTGATAGCGTGGTGTTAATATCATTATCTTGATATTTTACCACTTAATCTATAAACACCTACATTCATGATTCAATTTATCAGGAGATTCCAGCTGCTTTTCTGTTATTACAGAGTGAAAGTGAGTTCACAAAGAAATGTTTCCAAAAAGAAGCAATTCTTTTCCTCTCATTGGACTCAGTTACTGTGATCTTTATTCAACAGCAGGTACAGAATCCACAGTGTGACGGCCCCTCTCCACGTTCACAGTGAGCCTGAATTTTATACACTGTGTCAAGTGCAGGGAGACAGAATCAGAAGATGTTCTTGAAATTCTTTTGTTGCTTTGGATCCCAGGAGCAACGTGAAATGCATTTCAATTTGAGCGAGTTTCAGCTGGTTTGGGGATAAATGCCAGTTTCTAGATGTGGCTCATTGGTCTCGGGGCTTGATTCTCGCTTTGGGGATAGTGGAATTGTGACAGTTCCTGGATGAGCCCTGATCGCAGGTTTTTGGTTTTGCCAAATCGCTGATCAGCTTCCAAAAAAGAGGTTGAGTTCACTAAGGTCGGACTTCCCGAAGGATGGATGAGATCGAGGTTCCATTGCGGCCAACAGGGCAGAGCAAAACATGCCTCATGATGTTTGCGCATGCCATCCGACGTTGAATGAAACCTCCATAAAAAGCCAGTGAAGTTGAAACACATTAGTTGCAGTGTGTTCGATGCACAGGGCGCCCTGCAATAATTCCGCACGCTGTTTCAGGCAGCAGCGTCTTTCATGTGATATGGGGAGTTGTGAATAACAAGAGGACCATGACAGTAATAAATTGAATCAAATCAACTCAATGATCAGCCCATTGAAGACCGCATCAGAACACAGACACCATTATTAGGATGGATATCACCGTTCCTGAAAAAAAAGACAGAGAGATACAAGTGACATGGAGTCGCCATGGGCTTGATGAATTGAATGGCTTCCTTCTGCACGGGAATGACGCCATGAGTGAGAGTTTCACTCGAATTCTCTTAATCTGAGAATGTTACTGTCAGATACTAACTGTTGCCCAGCCACAAAAAACAAACTGATCCCGCATTGCAAAAGTCTTTCTGCAGGATTGCTGTATGAAGACTAATTCTGAACACTAACCAGCCTGCATAAGTAGAACTCATGTTGATTTACCTGACGGAAGAGTCTCCAGCGTCTATTTCTCTCTTTCCCAGCAACTGGGCATTTTTTCTTTGTCTCTGTCTTGGAAAACAGACATTTGGAGGAAGTTGCCAACCAATGTTGCTAATTTCCAGCTCATGTGAATAAAGCAAGTGTTTTAGAGATCAGAAGAGCGCATTCGTGCTTCCCTCCTCCAGTACTGCTTGCAAATGGAAGTAAATGATTTCATAATCCACCAGTGGAGACTGCTCGGTCCCAGGGCAAGGGACTAACAATACTGTCCCGGCAGCAGAGACACAGAATGAGAAGATGTTCTTGAAACTGAATTCTGCTTCACACCTGGTTCCGCGTTACAAATGCAAGAGTTTTACTGGCTCGTTGGTCAAAAAGTATGATTCTTGCTTGAGGATTTGTATTCAATTAGCATGTGAGTGGTCCCGGATTCAAATGCCAGGCAAGCTCTTAATTTTGCCAGGTCGCTTGATCAGCTTTTCGACAAAAGAGCTGGACATGATGATGTCAGACTTCTTGGAACAGGATTGAGCTTCGGCATCAGAGGTGTCATTATAGCAAACATGGCGCTGTTGAAAATGAAAACAAGGGGTTCAGGATGTTGACCCACGCAATCTGACGTTGAATAAATCCTCCATCTGTATTATCACAAAGATTTGGGCGGGAAACCTCAGAAAGCAGAGACGCTATTTGATTGTAGACAACGTTGAAAAAGTGCACGTGAAAGGTGCCGCGTATGTGGAATGTCACTGATGAAGATAGACTGGAGGATTGAAAGCAGGTCTGATTGAAGTTTTCCAAGTCATGAAGGGTCTCCACAGAATCAATAAGGAGAAAATGTTCCGGTGCATGGGAGGATTAAGAGTGATTAGGCAGAGGTTCATTTGAAAAAGCAAAAGTGACATCAGGTAAAATGTTTTCACACCGGGAGTGGTTAGAGTCATTAATCACCGTAATCACTGATTGCGACAAAGCGTGAGGTTCAATCGTGTTATTGTAAAACGAATTCCATGGTTATGTTAAAAGGAGCAACGTGCAGAGTTACAGGTTTTAGTCAAGAGAATGACCCATCTCCGAAATGTGGAGAACCGGCAGAGCTAAGGTGGGCTCCATCTGCACTGTGATAAATTTGTGATTCTGAGCGAAATCAGTGTTTGACCAGCAGAATGTGGGAAGTTAGACAAAGGTGATGTTGACACAACGGTCCACATTGCACTACAAAATATTACACAACATGTATATGTCACAGGGAGGACGGCGCTGTCTGAATCGGCTTGGGGAAATACTGCATGGTATTCTGTGGACCAAACACAATGTACTTTACCATTTAGGTCATGCCACAGTGAGCGAGCCAGAGAAGGCCAATCGGTTCATTATACCTGTAGCAGTTTAGTTGGGGACGAAAGCTATGTGAAATGTATGATAGATTTGTCCCGGTTTGAAGTGTTTACTGGAAGCGGGAAGTTCAGGTGATACAGGGTAACAGGTGACAGCAGGAGCAGTAAATACATTCTTCAGAACTTTGGAAAACTCTGATGTATTGAGTTTCGGTTGATGAGCAGCTTGCTTTCACGAGGCCACGTTGTTACAGAAGGTAGTATGTCACTGCCTCACAGTGTCTTGCTGTATCAAGGCAAATATTTAGCTGTTCATCAGAGTTACACAGCTGGAAATCCTTTTTTTAATCCAATGTGAGGGAAGTCTTTATGTAATAGGGATTATATACAAAAGCCTTTCACAAAAATAAGTGCGCTCCATCTCAGTGTGTTGCGTGCTTCCTCAACACTTTATCTGTCATTGCGCGTGTCGTGAGGTACTTTGCACCTTCTGCACGTTCATTTACCTGACCCTTACCTTCTGGGTGTTGTGACGCAGTAGGATTGTGAAACCTGAGTCAGGCTGAAAATATGCATGCCCATCTTCAAAACCGATGGAAAACTGACAAAGACACACTGGAGGGTATTTTTGCGTATTCTGGATTATTTCCTTAAATCTCTGCTACTGCGTCTGCACTGAACAATTTCTTAACTTAATCTTCCACTTCATTTTAGCCATCCCTCACTTCAAGTGGTACCATTGCCTTTATTTAGGTACAAAGCGCTCGTCTTAGATTCAAACTGCCCTCCCTCAAAGTAAACGTGAAACTCAGTCACAATGTGGTCGCTGCAATGTAGAGGCTCCTACACTCTGATGGCATCGATCAGTCTCATTTCATTATCCTCTTTGCTTGTAGAAAGTACTGTTGCAATGAAGTAATAATTTAACATGATGAAGGAGCAGCACTTGAAAGCTTTTCATTTTAAATAAACCCACTGGACGATAACCCGGTGTCGTGAGACTTCTGATTGTGTCCACACCAGTCCAACACCAGCACTTCCACATTGTAATCACAAATGGGATTGTTTAAAAAAGTTGGAAAAGTAAGATAAACTGTCAAATTACGTGACGTTAAAACACAGAGCGGGATGTTTATGAAAGAACAGCTATTGATAGCGTTCAGATAAATTTGAATGTCACTGTACACGATTCAGGAAATGTTACCATCCACAGACAAACGACGAGTAAGGAATGTTCTGGTTAGGACAACCCTTATTGAGAACAACAACAACAATCTTCTGAGATTGTCTATCAATTCCCTTTCTTCTGGATTCAGATTTCCAGCATCAGTAGTTCTTTGTTCCATGTTAGCTTGATTATCGTTTGGGATAAAACAGATAACCATGCAGCACCTTTCCTGCTTCTTAAACTTAGGTAGCAGTGCGTAAACTCGCAAAGGACAGATTAAGTTCTGAGACTAGGAATCGAACCGGGGCTGGGGGTGTGGTAGTACTGAATCCTGACCACTAGACCACCAGGGGAAACGTTTGAGCTTTTGCTATCTTTTCTCAATGACACTGCTTCAGCCTTTTCATTCTCTTGCTTATTTTGGCTGCAGATCAGTTTGTCCCAGTCTTCAAGTTTTTAAATAGTGTGGAAAAAGATGATTCGGCCATCTTGTCAGTACGTGTCTTCAGGCATCCATCTATTCTAGTCCCAGTTTCCAGAGTTTCTCCCACCGCCTTTGGTGTTCTTAACTTTAGAGTGCAAATTTTAATGAGATTATCCCTGTAATTAACGAATGGGACAGAAGTTTGAGATGATAAAACTATGTTAAAGCCCCTTGAAGTAATCATCCTCATGTTAAGCCACAGAGGGAGATACACAGATATATCGTCCGAGAGGGACAGAGGCCTCAGGAGTATATGCGCTCCGTATCCATCATGTCCACGCTCTGTCGCCGTACACATGGTTCCCGAAGAAAAGGCAGCTTTATGTGGAACACAAGCAGTTTCTCTGACGATGGGAGCCGTTGCCATGAGCTGATATATGAAATGGATAGTGAGTTGAAATAGCCCCACACTGATGTTGCTCATTGGCAACTTTCAATTTCCAAAACCCAGTGATCCAATCACTTCAGCTGCTCGGAATCTGACAAAAAAAACAGCGCTGGATGCACATTCCTCTTCGGAAGCAACTGTTAATTTGCAAATGGAGGAAAGCTGTCAACTTCATTCCAGAGAAGGAAGATACAACATTTTAATCTCCCAATTCAAAGTCAGACGCCGTATCAATTTCACCACTGTTCCACAAGTATTGCTGCATCTTTCATCCTTTCGACTCGTGATGTAAACAGGGATATCAGCGGAAAGAGCATTTGCAAGGTGAATAACCAGCAAAAATAATCGCCACCATTGCGACACTTCAATGTTCTCCACTTTGTGAAGCGGTGAATTTCACTGGCAAACGAAACACATTTGTCCTCACACGCATGCTTCACTGTCACCCGTTTCTCTGCCATCTGTTTCCCTGCTGGAACTTCCCATAGTTTTATTCACATTCATTATGAAGTTCTGCCGCTCGTATGTTTTGTTTTAAATTATCTCCTCGCAACTTAAAAATGCCCACTAGTCTTGAAATCTCCCATCATGGGGAAACGAATAATAGCGTTAATACTGCCTAAACGTTTCATTATTTTATAAACTTCTTTCAGATCGCCTCTCCTAAGTGGCAGCGGAAAATAAAAGAAAACAAGTCTATCCAACATTTCTTTATAACTCAAACCTTCCATACCAGGCAACATCCTGATAAACCTCTTCTTAACACTCGCCAGCTAAATAATATGCCCCCGACAACAGTGCGACCGAAACTTCACGGTGTACTATAGAAGAGGCCTCACCAACGACCTGTACAACCTCAACATGACTTCCCAACTCCTAAATTCAAACGACTGAGCAATGAAGGCAAGCGCCCCAAAAGCTTGTTTAACCACCCTGTCCATATTTGATGTAAACTTCAAAGAATTATGTACCTGATCCCTTAGGTGCCTAAGGAGGCACCTTAACAGTGAGACAAAGTGTGTGGGCGGGTAGGGAATAGTTTAGAATTTCTTTGACTTCACTTGTAAAGACATTTCTTGGAAACATGCAGCTGAATAAGTCTGGCAGTTCATTCTCTGTGAAGCATTATAAATGGAACTGAACATTTTTTCAATTGGAAAGTAAAGTTAGACCCTCTCGAGTCGGAAGGAAACCGTGGCTCTGAGACGCAATTCCCACTTTACACTGGCGCCTTAAAGATTTAAGCACTTTCCAATAATGTTAGGTGCATTTCATACTTTCTGAAATCCACCCAAGAAATCCACAAACGAGGCTCTGTCTTTTTTGCATTTTGAACCCTCCCTTCTTCTCAGCAGCTCTTTTCTTAAACTGATAAAAATTCTGACCAAAGTTGAATGTAACATTCGCACGGTTGAATGAGATAATTCTAATTTCATTTTGATTATTTCAAAGAGCTGTGCGAGTTTGCAGCAAATTGAATAAATTGGAATGAGTTAAACAGCTTTTTCCTGCAAGTTAACTCAATGCAGTCAGCCAAGTGAGAAACGTCTTCCAGCTGATAAAAAAGCCGTCTTTTCTCTATCCGCTGATGTTGCTCCACATTTTGAATATTTGCAGAATGTTTTTCGATCGTTGAGTTTTTTCCCAATTCACAGAATCTGGTATTTTCCCATAACTTTGCTCAGAATTGCTTCTCCTCATTGCCCTCTTGAGCCACGACGCATTAAAACTGGTCCAGTAGAAGCTCTAACTCATAACCTCAGCATTGCACACGCTTCGATACAATCATGTAAGTACCGTGCACTGACCGATTGCGCCACTAGAGCGGCACACATTTCTGTGGCTCCATATTTCCGGTTATACCTTAACGGTATATGCCATTGGTACTGTCTATAGTGGGTAGTGGGTCTTTGGCTCGGGTGAGCAGATGGTGAAGGGTTGATATGGGTTTGTGTGCTACTCTGATGCCCAGTGGTGGTAGGAGTCTTGTGGTCAGTTCAGATGTGTTCCTGATGTTAGGTAGCGTGATGAGTGTGTTGGGGCATGTAGTATCTTCCTGGTGTCATTCGTGGGATAAATGCAAGGGACCAATGTCATATACAAGGTTCCCTGCAGAGGCTGTGACAAACACTACATTGGACAAACAGGAAGGAAATTTACCACAAGGGTACACGAACATCAACTGGCAACAAAAAGACACGACCAACACTCACTCATGTCTATCTACATGGACCAGGAGAACCACCAATTCAATTGGGGCAACACCAGGATCCTGGGACAAGCGAAGCAGAGGCAAGCACGGGAATTCCTAGAAACCTGGTTCTCCACTAAGAAAGCCATCAATAAACACATGGAGCTCGACCCCAAATACACTCCTCTGTGAAGGAAAACCGGAAGTGAGGTAATGCAGTCCGACGGACACCAGAGTTCAAATACCAGGTGGGAAAACACAACGGTGCTTCATCGGAGGCTACACTGATGATGTTACCCAGCAGGGTAATGAAAAGTCTGCGGAACAATGAACCAGCTGTGCGACCCAACCAACCGCAACATCTGTTTACACTTTTTCACATGTTGCATCCTCTCCGTGTCACAAGGCTCAGGAAAAGAACACAAAGCAATGTCCAGCAAGATAATTTTTATTGGCAAAAAGCGGCTCATGAGGCTTTCTGCGTTCTTTAGTTTATTTGC
>JAHRHZ010000199.1:845634-915268 GCA_024137785.1 Ginglymostoma cirratum | reverse complement strand
AAACCCAAATAACAAGAAAATAAATTAAAACTTAGCCTCTCAACGTCTACACGCCTTTCTTCTGTTGTTCTCAAGTCATAAACACATTTCTTCCACTGATCCAGCTGTCAGGGATGTTTTCTCTGTGAGGACTCTTAGCTAGAAGTGTCGTGGTACTATTATGGATAGGTGGTGCTTTCTTAGAGAGCTTACAGATTTCTTGTGAGAGCTAGATGCTGGCAGTTCACTCTCACTCTGATTTTCAAAAACCCTCTCCTTATATACCTTGGATGAAATATCAATTTTTTACCAATAGTGTTGGCCTGAGGTTGTCAAAATCATCAGATTTAAATTCAATTGGCTTTCAATCGCTAAGTGCTTAGTTTAAATTAGTTGGCTGATTGCAGCAAATTGCCAAAACATCAAAATACACCTCAGGTTTCCAATTGCACAGCCAATTGATACATGTTTCAATTTCAGCATTGGCTGTACATCTTTAGCTACGTATTGACACTTTATTTTTTTCTGTATAAATCTCTAAGCTTAGAAAAGCACTTTACCTCTTAAAGGGATCATGCACTCTTTTCCCTTATCATTTTTTTTATGAACAAATTCTAACTTCCTGCCTTCTAATTCATAATTCCTCTATCCAACTTTGTAACACCTTCCCACTTAAGTAAAAACAGTGAACCATCATTATGAAAATGGCTTCATTTTTAAAAAAATCTTAACACCATTATCACAAGACACATAGGTCAGTAATCTAAAATTATGCCTTTCATATTAATTCTGCACGTATATACCATTGGATTGTACCGGTTCTATCTTATCTACATATTTTCTTTTAAACCCATGATGACGCACCGGCAATAACATTTTTATGACTTGCAACATGTATATTCTGTAAATTAAAAGCCTGTAACATAAGACACCAATGAAATAGTATCATATTCTTGTCCTTACATGTTTCAAAAAAGGTGAGAGGGTTGTGGTCTGTATACACAACTGTCTCTGAAACATTGTTTGTAACATAAACATTAAAATGTTGTAAGGCCATTACCAAAATCAATAACTCTTTTTCAATGGTGGAGCATCTTCTCTGAGTTTCTTTGGAAAAATAATCAATTGACCTTCCAATTCCGCCATCATTCTCCTGCATCAACACAGCTCTGACCCGTACATCACTGGTGTCGATAATGACTTTAAAGGGTATTGAGAAATTTGATGTGGCTAAAACTGGTGCAGTGGTTAACATGGCTTTTAAATTCTCAAATGCCTCTTGGTATTGTTCTGTCCACCGAAATTTCATGTTCTTCGTTAGTAAATCTGTCAGCAGTGCCACCAAGCTACTAAGGTTTGGTAAAAGCTTCAGATAGAATCCGCTCAGTCCCAAAAATCAAGGCACCTCTTTCTTCGAGGATGGTCTTGGAAATTCCTCGATGACCTTCATCTTCACATTACTCAGGGTCATCCTTCCATGTCCAATGTTGTGCCCTAAGAACGTAACTTTTGCCTTTGTGAATTCAGTTTTTACTAAATTTATAACCAGTTTTGCCTCCTGTAGTCTCTCAAAGAGCGCTGCCAAATTTACCATGTGATCTGTCCATGAATGGCTAGAGATCACTAAGTCATCTATATAGACGACATAACTAGTCAATCCTGCCTCACTCTGTTCATAAGTCTTTGAAATGTGGCTGGTGTGTTCTTCATTCCAAAGGGCATTATTTTAAATTGATATAGCCCATTTTGGGTTAGAAACGCAGAAGCTTCTTTCGCTCTCTCCAACAAAGGTACTTGCCAGTAACATCAAAGTAAGTCTAACTTTGTGATCTAGGTGGCTTCTCCAACTTTTTCCACACCCTCCTCCAGCATTGGAATTGGGTATAAGTCCGATTTAGCAATGGCATTGACCTTGCAATAATCCACACAGAATCATTGAGTACCATCAGATTTGGAAACCAACATGATCGGCAAACTCCAATCACTTGGACTCAGCTCGATGATGTCTCCTTGGAGCAACACTTCCACTCTCTTCTGTACCTGTGCGGCTTTGAGAGGATAAGCCTGTAGGGGTGTTGTTTTATTGGAACAGTATTCCCTACTTCAACCTCATGTACTATAAAATCAGTCATCCCCATTCTATTCCTAGATATGTCCTGATGTTACTGCAATAGGCCTTTCAATTCAGTTCTCTGCTCCTGAGACAGATAACTCACTATCCTACCCCATTCTCCAAGGACTTCTACATTTTTAACTTATTTTGAGGCATATCAAAGTCCAAATCATCTGGATTTGATTCCTCACTCTGAGGGACAGTAACTAATATCTGTTTCTCTGGAACACAAACAGAAGTTGCTGGGAATGCCCAACAGGTCTGGCAGGATCAGTGAAGAAAAAATGAGAGTAAACGTTTTGGGTCCAGTGGCCATTCCTCAGAACTGATGGTAGCTGGGAAAATGTTGGCTTATATGCAGAAAATAGGGAGGGGGATGGGGTAGGAAGTAAACGATAGGATAGACCCCAAAGAAAAAGAAGTTGGATAGAGAAAGGAGTTAATAACAATTAGGCTGGGAGGGTGAATAGTTGTTAATGGGGACTGTTAGTGACTAACAATAGGTAGTGTATAATGGTAGGCTACGTGATAACAAGGCCTGGTGTGTTGGGTAGGGGCTAGGATATGGGAGAGATTAGGCCCTAAAATTATTGAACACGATATTGAGTTCAGAGGGCTGCAGGGTCCCCAAGCAGAAAATGAGGTGTTGTTCCTCCAGCTTGTGTTGAGCTTCACTGAAACACTGCAGCAAGCCAGAGACAGAGATGTTGGTCAGGGAACAGGGTGGTGCATTAAAGCTGCAGGCAACCGGTAGTTCAGGGTCTTTTCTGTAAGCAGAATGTAGATGTTCTTCGAAGTGGTCACCCAGTCTATGCTTCGTTTCTCCAATGGAGAGGAGACCACGTTGTGAGCAATGGGAAGTGCAGGTGAAGTGTTGCTTCACCTGGAAGGTATGTTTGGGCCCTTGGATACTGGGGAGGGAGGACATAAATGGGCAGGTGTTGCACCTTCATTGGTTACAGGGGAAGGTGCCATAGGGCTGTGGAGATATGTTGGGGGTGAAGGAAGGTTGGATCAGGGTGTCCCAGAGGGAACGGTCCTTGCGGAAGGCAGACGAGGGAAGGGATGGGAATATGTGTCTGGTGGTGGCATCTCCCTGGAGGTGGCGGAAATGGCGTCTGATGATCTTCAGAATGTGGATGCTGGTGGGATAGTAGGTGAGGATAAGGGGAACCCTACCACTGTTGCAGGAAGGAAGAGAAGGAGTGAGGGCAGAAGTGTGGGAGATGGGTCAGACCCGGTTGAGGGCCCCGTCGACCTAGGAGCTGGGGAATCCTTGGTTGAGGAAGAAAGTGGACATTTCAGAGGCTCTCTTGACAAAGTTGGCCTCATCTGAACATGTGCGACGGAGACGGAGGAACTAAGAAAATGGGATGGAGTCTTTACAGGAAGCAGGGTGCGAGATTGTATAGTCCAGTGGGAATCAGTGGGTTTGTAGTGGATATTAGTGGCCAGTCTATCATCAGAAATGGAAACAGAGATCTCAAAGAAGGGAACGGAGGATTCAGAGATAGACCAGGTAAAAGTGAGGGCAGGATGGAAATTGGAAGCGAAATCGGTTAACTTTTCCAATTCCAGAGGAGAGACGGAAGCGGCCCCGATGATATCATTGATATATCAGGGAAAGAGTTGTGGGTGAGGGCTGGAATAGGACTGGAACAAGGAATGTTCCACGTACCCCACGAAGAGACAGGTTTCACTAGGGCCCACGCAGGTACCCATGGCAACCTCTCTTACCTGAAGAAAATGAGAAGAGTTAAAAGAGAAGTTGTTGAGGGTGAGGATGAGCTCGGCCAAGAGGAGGATGGTGGTGGTGGGTGGGGATGGTTCAGGACTTTGCTCCAGGAAGAAGCAGAGAGCCCTAAGACCCTCATGGTGGGGGATGGATGTGTAAAGGGATTGCACATCCATGGTAAAGAGGAGGCGGCTGGAACCGGTAGATGGAAGTTTTGAAACCGGTGTAAGGCGTTAGATGAACCATGGATGTATGTGGGTAGAGATTGGACCGGGGGGAGAAGACTGAGTCAAGGTAGGAAGAGATGAGTTCTGTGGGGCAGGAGCAGGCTGAAACAATGGGTCTGCCTGGACAGTCCTGTTTGTGGATTTTTGGCAGAGGTAGAAACGAGCTGTGCGGGGTTGGGGGACTATCAGCTTGGAAGTGGAGGGGGGAGATCACCGGATGAAATGAGATCAGTTACCATAGTGGACACAATGGCCTGATGTGCCATGGTGGGGTCATGGTCCTGGGAAAGATGGGAGGAGGCACTCCTGGCACTCAGACTCTGCAATGTAGAGGTCAGTACGCCAGACTACAATAGCACCACCCTTATTGGCAGGCTTAATGTCAAAGTCAGGGTTAGATCTGAGTGCACGGAATGCAGTCAGTTCGGAGGGAGATAGGTTGGATTTGGTGAGGGGGGCAGAGAAATTGAGGCGACTAATATCATGTTGACATTTCTCAGTGAACAGATCGAGTGCAGGTATAAGGCCGGAGGGAGGGGTCCAGGTGGAGGGAGAGTGTTGGAACTGGGTGAAGGGGTCTGTGGGATGGGGAGAGGACTCTTGTCCAAAGAAATGAGCACGGAGGCGAAGACACTGGAAGAAGAGTTCGGTGTCATGTCATGCCTGAAATTCGTGAAGGTGGAGACGCAGAGGGATAAAGCTGAGGCCTTTGCTGAGTACGGAACGTTCAGCATCAGAGAGTGGAAGGTTAGGAGGGATTGTGAACACCCAACAGGAGGTGGGGGGGTTGGTGTAGGGGATAGAGTCAGAAGGAAGGGAAGGGGTGGCAAGGTAGGTTCCAGAAGGCCATGGGTATCTTTGAGTTGTTGCATCTTGTGGGCCCTGATGCCTGAAAGGAAAAGAAAATGTTGCTTGTTAGCAAGACGAATGAGCTAGAGGATGAAATAGAACTCATGTGAAAGGTTCGTCAAATACCGGATAATCAAAGGCGTTAGTTTTATTACTGGCTGTGGCGTTCCTACCATTTGACAAGTATGAGAGGTATGGCAAAATTCAACCACATCCTTGTGCAATCCAGTCCAATGGAAGTGCTTTGGTATTTTAGCCGGAGACTTCCTCGTTCCTAAATAACCTCCTACTGGTAACTTGTGTGCTACCAACAATATTTCCTGCTTGTATGCTACCAGCAACACAATCTGGTGCACTTCCGCCCATTTCTCCTCTGCACTAATCTGCCACGGTCTCCATTTTCACCTTAGGATTCTATCCTTATGATAATAACACTCAGGAATACGTTCTGATTCCTTTTCTGAGTAGGCTTTATGATATAGATCTTTTATTATCTCATCTTTTTGTTGTAATTCCACTAATCTTTTACAAGTAAACACCTCTGCTTGATCCTCCACCTGTTCAGGTTTTTCCTTTACCATTCCATAAACAGAGTTCCAGCTAACTGGACCTCAACTCCTTCGTCTCTCTCTTTAGTTTTTCTTTCTTGTTTTAACTTACACCTTGTCAGCACACAGTCTGGAAAAATTCCAGGGTATTGTTCTTTTAACCCTTCAGTTCTCTGGTTTTCCTTTGGCTTTTCCACTACAAGGGGTGTCACTCCCACCTTTGATCCTGCTGGGTCATTTCTAAGAACAAACTGTATACCTGGAATAGACACTCTTTCAATCACTCCCACTGTCACTTCCCCAGTCCTGATTGGACTTTCCAAGCTGATCTTACACAGGGGAATGCTAAATTTCCCTCCATTTATTCCACAGATCACCACTCTCTCTGGTAACATTTCAGAAGGAGTACAAATACTTTCATCTCTTACTACTAGAGACTGACCAGCTCCCATATCTCTGAATATTGTAACTTCTTTACCTTCTCCTCCTGTTCTTCCTGAATAAACCTTACTCACAGAGGTGAAGTCTTTGAAGAGATCGGGCACCATCTCACTATCCAGCCCATGACTAGGCTGTACAGTCTCCTGCAGCTCCTCGACTTCTTTTGGGATTTCCTTCACTACCTCAACTAATCCCACTGGTTTAGCTTCTTTTACCACATCCTTTTCCCCAGTGCCTTTCTTAAACCACCAGCAATGTGACGTTGTGTGTCCCACTTTCTTGCTGTGAAAACACCTGAGGTCTTTCACCATTTTTCCACCCTCTTGGGTTTCTATTTTCACCTGTGGTAAACTGTTTCCAGCGTGGTTACTTTTTGCTTTTCATTGAAGGACTTCCTTTTTTCCCAATTTCTATCCCTCATGGAATGAAATTGTTGTTGGAAGCTACATTTCCATTTGCGTGCTAACACATATTTGCGCACCATCTCAGCGACTCTTCCTGCTGTTTGAATTTTCTGTTGCTCGACATGAGTTCTTATGATTTCTGGAAGTGAGTTTTTAAACTCCTCCAGCAGAATAATCTCTCTTACATTCTCGTATGTCTTTTCGATCATTAATGGTCTCACCCATCTATTGAAGTTGCCATATATCATTCTTTCAATCGTGACATAAGTCTGACCTGGTTCCTTCCTTATGTTTTTGAACTGTTGTCTATTTGCTTCTGGTATCAATTTGTAGACACTCAAAATAGTCTGTTTCACTCCTTCATAGTCTCTTGACACCTCCCCTGACAGTGTTGCAAACCCAAGATATGCCTGCCTCTTTGTAGGTTACGTGGAACAATCCCTCTTCCGTACCTACACCGGCCCCAAACTCCACCTCTTCCTCCATTACATTGATGACTGTATCGGCACCGCCTCATATGGGAGCTCGAACAGTTCATCCACTTCACCAACACCTTCCACCCCAACCTGAAGTTCACCTGGACCATCTCTAACACCTCCCTCTCCTTCCTGGACCTCTCTGTCTCCATCTCAGGTAACCACCTAGAAACAGATGTCCATTTCAAGCCTACCAACTCCCACAGCTACCTAGAATATACCTCCTCCCACCCACCTTCCTGCAAAAATGCCATCCCCTATTCCCAATTCCTTCGCCTCCGCCACATCTGCTCCCAGGATGAGGCATTCCACTCCCGTACATCTCAGATGTCCTTATTCTTCAAGGACCGCAACATCCCCCCCGCAGTGGTCAAGAATGCCCTCGACCGTGTCTCCCGCATTTCTCGCAACTCATCACTCATACCCCGTCCCCGCAATAACAACCAAAAAAAAATCCCCCTCGTCCTCACGTACCACCCCACCAACCTCCAGATCCAACGCACCATCCTCCGACACTTCCACCATCTGCAATCTGACCCCACCATCAAAGACATTTTTCCCTCCCCACCCTTGTCTGCTTTCCGGAGGGACCACTCTCTCCATGACTCCCTTGGCCGCTCCACACAACCCTCCAGCCCCACCACACCCGGCACTTTTCCCTGCAACCGCAGGAAGTGCTACACCTGCCCCCACACCTCCTCCCTCACCCCAATCCCAGGCCCCAAGAAGACTTTCCACATCAAGCAGATGTTTACCTGCACATCTGCCAATGTGGTATACTGCAACCGCTGTACCCGTTGTGGCCTCCTCGACATCGGGGAAACCAAGCGGAGGCTTGGGGACCGCTTTGCAGAACACCTGCGCTCCGTTCGCAACAAACAAATGCACCTCCCAGTCGCGAACCATTTCAACTCCCCCTCCCATTCCTCAGACGACATGTCCATCCTGGGCCTCCTGCAATGCCACAACGATGTCACCCGAAGGCTGCAGGAACAGCAAATCATATTCAGCCTGGGAACCCTGCAGCCCAATGGTATCAATGTGGATTTCACAAGCTTCAAAATCTCCCCTCCCCTAACCGCATCCTAAAACCAGCCCAGCTCATCCCCACCTCCCTAACCTGTTCTTCCTCTCACCTATCCCCTCCTTCCACCTCAAGCCTCACCCCCATCTCCTATCTACTAACCTCATCCCGCCTCCTTAACCGGTCCGTCCTCCCTGGACTGACCTATCTCCTCCCTACCTCCCCACCTACACTCACCTTTACTGGCTCCATCCCCGCCTCTTTGACTTGTCTGTCTCCTCTCCACCTATCCTCTCCTCTATCCTTCTTCTATCCGCGATCCCCTCTCTCCCTATTTATTTCAGAACCCTCTTCCCCTCCCCCATTTCTGATGAAGGGTCTAGGCCCGAAACATCAAGCTTTCCTGCTCCTATGATGCTGCTTGGCCTGCTGTGTTCATCCAGCTCCACACCTTGGTACCTCACTAGCCCTGTCTGCCAACTTGATCTGAATTAACATCATCCACACAGTCTTTGGCCAATTCATCTGCCTGGCCAATTTCTCAAAGGAAATAAAAAAGGGCTTCCACATTTTTTCATTGTATTTCATAATGTTTGGACATATTTGTATATATCCATACTAGGCTATTGGCTATGATGAGTTTGCTCATCCTCATTTCTATCTTGTACTTTTCCTTCTGAGATGTTATTGGGATAACATCCCGTTGATTTCTATATTCTCTATAAATTAATGTTCTTTATCTGCTTACACAGAGGTATGCAGGCACGGCCTTAAAACTTCCTGCCCAACTAGAATTAGGTGTAAAACTTTGTAAATCCATATCTTCCTATACATAAGTAGAAAAGATATTGCCTTAAGCTTCCTGCCTGAATAGAATTAGGTATAAACTTCGTAAATCTTTACTTTCCTGCACAGGGGTATGTGGAAGTTGTCTCAAATAAGTTTAGGTGGCAACATTTGTAAAGGTGTGAGACTTCTGAAATCCTGTAAAGAATGTAACTTCTGTTTCTGCTAAAGGGGCCAGGACACTGACCTTTGTTCAAGCCAGACACGTCAGAAGCTTGAAATTACATTCTGTTACTTCGGCAACTTGAAATCGCCTCCTGCCGTTAGCAGTCACTTTGCGAACAATCGATACTGTATCCTGCTTTCTTTATGTTTTTGGTGTAGTAATTGTTTGTGTTATCATGTCATTGTCTGATGTAGTGATTGTTTCATGTAACATGCCATCGTGAGATGTAAAATTGCTTTATGTACTATGCACTTGATAAGGTATAAGAAGTGGGGACTGTCCGCTGCTCAGGGAGAATCGCTTACTAGACTCTGCACTCTGTGCTGGGTTGAGTACAGTGATCCTCCACAGCTTGTACTTGCTTTGTAATAAAGGATTTATGTTTTTCTAAACAGGTCAGTGTCTTGTTATTGCATCAAGTCCGTGAGGGTCTCCAAAAACGAACTTAACACTTCTGCCATTTGAAGTCTTTTTTGCTTCTAGTTCCAACTTCATCTTTTCCAACACGAACATTCTTTCCCTTTTGTCTCTCTTTCTTTTTCCATCACTTCTCTCTTTTTTTGTGTTCTTCCTCTGCTTGTAACTGTAATTCAAACTGTTTCAATTCCCTTTCATTCTCTAACTCAAGTTATCTTATTTGCACTTTTTTTTACTAGCTCCCCTGCACTTTCCTGTTTCTCTGGTATACCTAAATGTTTGACTAACTCCTTTACAATTTCAGCTTTCCTCTTATCCCTAGTTAAACCCAATTCTAGCCTGTTTGCTAATTCTGAAAGTGTATGCTTCCTCTGTTTTCCTAAACTTTCTTGGCAAATTTGGGAAGCATCTTCAAATCCCAAAACCTCTTTAGCAATTTTAAGTGCAATTTCCCTCAGTTTTGATTTAGCCAAGCACAATAAACTGAAATTAAACAGATTTTTCACTTCTCACCTATTTAAAGATCTGGGACACTAATCCCCAAGCCTATCTAAATCTATCCAAATCTGTTCAGATCCCTTCAGATCCAGTACACGAACTGGCCAGATCCTGGATTTGAGCCCCAAAACTGTTAGGAAGGGGAGGTCGAAACCCTCTGATAATTAAAATTGAAACACAAGCCCCCAAATCTGTTACAGTGGGCATAGAGGTTCCCTTCTAATAATTAAACCCAAAACAACCAGAGATTCTTGCCTCACTTCGCCTAATCTTTTAACCTATTATGGAGAAGGGGAGGTTAAAAGAAAGAAAATTCCTGATATTCACACTATAAGCAACAAATAACAATTTATTTATTTAACCCTAACAGTGAGCAAATTAACATAATTACTAAGAAACTCAACAATTCTCCCTTAACTACTAACTATTCCGTAACTGACAAAATTCTACTGGAATGCTGTTCCAATAAACGCGAGTCCCACTTGTATAAACCCAAGTAATAAGAAATTAAATTAAAAATTAGTCTCTCAAAGACTACATGCCTTTCTTCGACAGTTATCAAGTGATAAATGCCTTTCTTCCGCTGATCTGGCTGTCAGGGATGTATTTTTCTGTGAGGATTCTTAGCTAGAAGTGCTGTGGTACCTGTTATGGATAAATGGTGCTTTCTTAGAGAGCTTAGTGATTTTTGTGAGAGCTAAATGCTGATTTCTCAGATGGCTGTTCGCTCTCACACCAATTTTCAAAAACCTCTTCTTATACACCTTGGATGACACATCAATTTTCTTACAATAGCATTGGTCCAAGTTGTCAAAACCATCAGATTAAAATTCAATTCGTTTTCAATTGCTAAGTGCTTGGTTTAAATTAATTGGCTGATTGTAGTGAGTTGCCAAACATCAAAACACGCCCAAGGTTCCCAATCACGCAGCCAATTGCTACACATTTCAATTTCAGAACCCGGCTGTACATCCTCAGCTACATACAGACAGTCATTGTTTTCTATAAATCTCTAAGCTTAGAAAAACACTTTATCTCTTAAAGGAACCACACTTTTTTTTAAACAAACAAATTCTGGCTACTGGCCTTCCGATTCATTTGTAACACTTTGTAACGTCTTAGAGACACTAATTGGAGGAAACATTGCTGCTGCAGTGATTGGTCTTTGACCCGAAGTGAATAAAGACATGCTCGGAGAGAAACTAAAAGCTTGGCTCTGAAACATTCTCTTAATTATTTTAGCAAACCTCTGCTTTAACATTGTTTAACATGTTAATGCAGCCCGTCATAAAGGCAAAAGGACAAACTTCCTGGTCTATTCACAGTCCAGCAGTTCTGCCAAGTCTTTGATTTTAGTGGCACATCTTTACATTGCATGGGTGCAATTGTACTGTTCCAGAATGACTTCCTGACTGTTTCGTTTAGAGGAGAGCTTTACAGCTATAACCCGCATCCATTCATCCGACGTTCTAACGACAGCGCACGCTCCGAAATGATCAGAACGTATAAATAGCAAGTTAAACATGCGATGCATCTATGTGATAGGTTTCATTCTCACATCTGACTGGCGCAAGAGCTCTAATTAGCACTGGATTCTCCCCCAACTCCCCTCCACACGACTTGTCGTGCAGAAAGTAAACAAGTTGCAAACGGCAAAGCGGAAACCAGGGGCACCCAGCGCGGCTGCTCCTGCTCCGGGATATGGGGGAAACTGCATCCGCGATCTGGGCTTTGGATACATCGGGGAATTTTTGGGGGAGGTCCCTTTAAGACGCTGCGTGTGCGTGATGACGCAGTGAGCCGCAGTGTGGGGGTGGGGAGGGCTGTGCGCGCAGCCTGCGAACTGCTCCGAGAGAGAGGGATAGTGAGGGAGAAATAGATAGTCAGGGAGGGAGGGTGGTGGTGACAGTGAGGGGATAACCAGTGTGTTTGTGAGCGGGACGCACCGCCGCCATGTACCGCGCTCTCTACACCTTCCACTCGGCCGAGCCGCACTCGCTTCACTTCACCGCCGGCGAGAGCTTCGTCATTCTGGAGCGCAGCAACCAGCACTGGTGGCTGGCGTCCAAGAGCAGCACCGGTGAGGTGGGCTACATCCCCGCCTCGTACATCATCAAGGACCAGGTGAGACCGGGTGGAGGTGGGGGAGGGACCAGGGCCTTGGCGGGGGGTAGGGGCAGGGGTAGGGGGTGTGTGAGGGCCCAGGGCCTGTGTGAGGGCCCAGGGCCTGTGGGTAGTGGGGAGAGTTGGGGGAGAGACAAGGGGGTGGGGGGTGCAGGCACAGTTCTTGGTTTGGGGGATGTGTCAGGTCCTGCGGTGGGAGTGGGGAAGGTGGTTATGGCAGGAGGATGGGGCGGGGGGTTGTGGAGTGGTGAGGGAGGGGATGTGCTAGGGACATAAGGCTCCTGTGGGAGGCTTACAAGCTCCAGGACCAGGTGAGACCGTGGGCAAGAGGCCATGTGGAAAGGATAGGTCTGGCGGTCGCGAGGGTGGGGGCCATTCTTGAAAGACTAGATGAGACCAAGACTGGGGTTTAGGGACCCGGAGGTGGGCTGCATCCCCACCGTCTATGTCCTTGAGTACTGAGAGGGACAGGCACTGAGGGTCGGAGCCAAGGAGTCAGCTTCATCCCTGCCTCATATACCCTCACAGGGCTGGGAATTGTGTTTTGTGGTAATTGGTGTTGGGGGATTGGAGGGAGGAGGAAGGCAGGCCCACAGGTAAAGAGACCTGGGCCTGGCCATTACTGTGTAGCCCGGTAGCCTTTTGTATAGCACTTTGGGGGTGTGTGGTTCTGCTGTTTCCCTGGGCTAGGGTAGTCGGGGAGAATGAGAAAAGCAGGCTGAGCTCACTGTCCTTGGAATACACTGCTCACCTGGGCATTGCCCAATGTTGGATGTTGCCTCTTGCCATGGGAGGACATTCCCTGGGATTAAGTGTTTGGTTTCTTTGGGAAGAGGTGGGTGTTTGTTGCTACGAAGGGACTGTATATGCGTGTCCCATTTGATAATTGTGTGTGATTCCTATGCTGGTAATGCCCAAAGTATACTTGATAAATTGCTAGTGAGGCTGATCCTAAATTCTTTGATATGTGTGAAAGAGCAGGAGTATGCAAATGTTGCAAGTGTTGTTCTTGCATTTCACACAAACAAAAGAAACTGGGAGCTGTCAGCCATCAGGAAAACTTTGTTTATTGTCTGCAAGCAGAGTTTTAAATGGTTCCATTGAATATTAAACATTGTGTTCTGATGCTGTCTGAAATGTTCTACTTTGTGACACTGTTTTTGACTTGTACATATGATCCTGTGCGCAGTGTAATTGTGAGTCGTGTTGAGAGAATGAACAATGATGATACACACATGGGAGTCATACTTAATGTTGTATGAAATCTTAAATAATACGTCATAGAATCAATACAGTCAAGTTTAAGACATCCACTCAGACAAAACTGTTCATTAACCATTGGATTTGCAGCAAACTTCTTCGCTCTGTGCGCTGTTCAAATACTTTGATCATGACTTGCAGTGTTCCTGACTTAAATACAGTCAGCTCACATCTGCCAATTGAGAGAGCGTGTGGGTGTCCAATCAATACCTTGTGCTCAGGATTTCACTGCAGTACCAGAGATGACGTTGCTGTTAACCATGTTGTTATGCATTTGTAAGATGTTTGACCAAGAACTCACTTGTGCTTACAGTGCTTGTGAATCATAGTATTGCACTGATGTAGCAGAAAAGCCTTTTTACGTGCTGTCACCGGTGTGATATCCTAACAACAGCTCAGTAAATTGTTCAAACTGCAAGTGAGCTACATACATGGTATCGCATTTTTTTTTCTTGCCCTGTGACCTCAGTGACCCTGGTTCAATTGCACCACTGCTGGGATGGCATTTCACACTGCTGCAGAGTGGAGTGTGACTGTCAGAAGTGAAATTTAGGCAATCCCTTGTTCATTGTCAAAGATCTAATCGATTATCTGCTGATTGGACATTTGTCCCAGTTGATGAATTGTATTGAAAGATTGACAGATTACGTTGGTACTGCAAACATTCTTTAAGAGTAATGTGCTGTCATTGTTTAGTAATGGCTGTAAGTTTCAGAGCACTTGCCTTTTGTTCTGATGGTGAACCTAAAGCTAAAGACAGCAGTCTTTAAAATGTTGTGCTTGAATCAACCCCATCTCCTCTTCTAGCGTAGAGCCAGCTGGGTTCTGCTAATCCATATAAATCAGTTGGAGCTGGAAATAGCATGTTCGGCATGTTATGTGTTTCTCAGTATTTGCCCACATTTTGCAAGGTAATATTCTTGCTTTCGTAGTTGCTGGCTTTCAAAACAAAATGCCAAATCTCCTGACATTCAAATTTTGTTTCTCTAAGAATGTCGATTCTTGTTATGTTTGCAAAGTCTGGCTGACATTTTTCCATACAAATGTCACTTGCTGGAGTTTGATGCACTGTTCTTCTAGTTATGCTGTCTTGAATAATAAATACAAATAATGCTCAGATTAGCTTAGTGTAAACAAAAGTCAGCATTTGATGCTTTTTAAAGTAAAGCAAATTGGTTGTCCATTTGAACGCTGATGATGAATTCTATGGACTTAAGAGATCCCAATCAGTTTGGATCATTGTTCTGTCTGACAACGGCAGTAATCCTGTTTTACGTTTGAGGATATCTCGCTGGTGACAGTGAGTTGGCCATAACTCTCAAATGCAGTGGGTGTGAGTGAGTTATGGTGGTTCTTTGCACGAGTGCTCTTGGCTCACTGGTGAGGTGTGCTGCTTTATTCTATGGGAGTGAACGACTCTTTCAAGCTTCACACTTTTTTTTTCCAATTCCAAACTTTAATGCACACAATGGGATTCACTTATGACTGGTTATCTATCTCGCTCCTCTCAAATGTTTAATGCCAGCAAATAGTGCCAACATTGTTCACTCTCTTAGAATTCAAACAAAAAAGTCCAGATGGTGGTAACTTTAAATTTTGACCAAATTCAAAGTATGTATTGGTTAAAACTTTAAAGTGGGGGTAACAGTTTTCCTTTTAATTCAACTTTTCTTTTGAAATAAAAAAGAAAGGAGCCAGTCAGCCAGCTTGTGATATTTGTCATCCAAGGAGGAAAAATCCTTTCTTATTGAGATGAAGCTCAATTCCTTCTCTTACTGAATGACACACATACCCCATCTCCAGATGGGATAACTGGCTGTCACAGTATCTCTACAACTAATAGCTGGCTGGGCTTTTTGAGTAAAAAGTAATATATTACTGCCTGGTCTTAGCAGGCAGTTGTGAATTTCAACCCCTGCTTTAATGTTAAATGTGTGCATGTCACATGTATTTTACCAGCATATTGGCTATTGCATGTTTTGAATTGATTTGTCAGTATTCTAGTTTTGTTCTGTGGGCATTTAGTAATTTGTTAGTACGTCCTTTATTTAACTTTTTTTTTAAAATGAGAGTGCCGTTTTCCATCTACATATCTTCATCTTTTGTTTTTGTTGGGTATTTTTCCACTTCCAACTTCAAGCAGATTTAAAGAGTTTCTTTAAATTGACATTGAGAAATATTTCCTAGAAGTGAGGGGCTCTGCTTAGTTTTCTCAGTCTGTATGTTATAGGACCGTAACCCTTGGGCATCTCCCACAGTCTAGGCTTTGTTGTCAGTAGGAAAGAACCATCATTCATTAGCGCCTGTTGGCACAAGTGAGTTGCCAAGGTCTGGCTTTACAAGTGCAGGGACTGTAGGGGTGTTCCATCGCTGGCTGTGTTACCCAGAGTTTTAAAAGACTAGAAAGAAACCAAGAGCATCGTGATAATGCAGCATCGAGGGTTTGATAGTAAGTTCAGATCTTACTAAAGAATGAAGTGTTAGGGGTACTCATATTGCCGTGATGGCATGGTATGGACTTACGCCTTTTTAAAAATTGGAGAAGTAAATATGAATTCACTTTTTAATGGAAAGAGGTGAATAATACCTGTTGGAATGCAGGGCACCTTGTTTAATACACTCAATCCTGTATCTGTGAAGAAGACGTGATTGTCCTTTATTTCAACCAAAAATCATGTGTTACTGTGTAGTTTACAAAGAAGTGTTTGATGGAGATGGTGCTGGCTGTCATGGTTCCTTCATTTTGATGAACATCTTTAGATAATTGTCCTATGTTGGGACAATTGTGGCACTTTCTGGGCAGAGGTAATCTAACAATTGGCTGCACTATGGCCAGGAGAACCTGTCCTTTGTGGAGACAGTGCAGGAGTATGGTATAATGATACATTACAGAAGGAGCTCAAAGAATAAATCAGGGATTAGGTTAGACTATAATGACACTGGGGATTCTAATGTTTGTTGCCGAAATTGTTTTATGCATTTTGCATTGCTGTTGCAGGATACTGCTTGCCGTTGCAGATGCAAGTGAAGCTGTGTTATTGGGTTAGATATACACTTCTTGCCTTCTAAACTTTGTCCTGTTCATTAAACCTTGTTCATGTGTACATGGGAAAACAGTGTGGGTGGGATTGTTTTTTTATATCTGCCCTTCTCCATTTATTTTCTGAAGTTCAGCTTTGTCAACATAGGGTTTTTTGCTAAAGCTGGGGTTTGTTCCTAGAGGTTTGCTCTTGAAACCCAAAGGTGGATCGTTTCTATCTTTGGTGTATTACTGTTCTTGCATTTTATTGGGCATCAGACATGAACATCTTGTCGATAGCCAAAGCATATAGATTCCAGATTTGATTCCTGGCCTATGTTGAGTAATTTAATAACAACAATTGTGGCAGCTGTGAGGATTCTGCTGCAATTGTCCTTTGTTTCCCTGGCTTAAGGAGGGAGAACAATTTTGACCATCTTATGGAACGTGTGGATGTTTTGGATGTGAGCAGATAGAAGAGCTTGCCACCGCATTGACTTGCAGCTAATGTGCATGTTGAACACCCAGGGCAAACTGGAGCAGGATTCTCTCAACTGCAGCCAATCGAGAAGTAAATGCATTGAGTTCAGGAGAAAATTCTTCAGAGAAAAGAGAAATATTTTGATGAGAATACAACTGTTAACAATACTGCTGAGCAATAGTTTGAACTGTAGTTCTCAAGTCCTTTAGAGTAGCTAAAGGCCAACCTGCTTTTGTTGTGTGAAATTGAGTGAAAGACAGTTTGTGTTTGGACTTTGAATATAACCCACTCCTTTCAACTGGTAAAAGTGACATTTGGTTTCTCTGTCAACAATCAGTGAAGAGGGTAGTAAAGCCTCGTCTACAGTATATCAAGTTACACTGTACTTTTTAAAAAAAACTATTTCTTGTCAGAGAAATGGTTGTACCATCAATAGCCAAAGGCAGGTCGTTATAAAGCTTACAGCCTTGCACAATGAACTGTGCACGTGGGAATCATTCGCTTCATTGGAGATGTAAATATCACTTGAGTACTCACTTAAGCAATTAAAGTTGTGCTAGGTAACTAGTTACAAGTTAACAGGTGTGTTTACTACAAATTAAGTAACAAAGCTGAAAGAAATATGTAATTAAAACACTTACCAAAGATTAAAAGAGCAAATCTGCAGGAGTAACTATAGCAACATCTTGTATAACTACAAACATTATTAATGCCGTTTAGAGAAAAAAGGTATTTTTTAATGAGTTTAAAGTTAATTGCAATGTTTTAATGGCAAGGCCATCAATTATTTATTAACTATTTAGTATTTTACATCCTTTATGATTTAAACAAAGAATTTGCGTTCGGGTAGCCTCATACTGAATGACCTTGATTAGCCCAAAAACACTATTGAAAATAGGATAAAAGAAGTCATTGTAGGTTAGACAGTGTGATGTTTATTTCGATGTTATAAAAAAAATTAGATTTAGCAAATTGCCACATGCTGCTGTATTGTCATTAGATAATGATGATGCCATTGGCTTTATAGACAGGAAGAAGAATGGGTCTTAGGATCTGACTCAGGATTCAAACAATTTGAGTGTAATTCCACTGGGGGTGCTGGCCCTTCTGTGCTTTGCAGCCATTTCTCTGTATTTCGCACAGTAGACTAGATACAGGAGAAATACCACTGGGAAAACCGGTTAAAATATAAAAGCAAGGCTAGAAGTGACCTTTTAAAATTTACAGCTGTTGTAGCAGATATTGGTATTTAAGTATTTGAGTCAAGTCTTAGTTGTAAGTTTGAACATAATGACCTTGTAGTTTGAGTTTTGTAACCCCAGCGCTGATCATTGCGCCTCTCTCCTGTATTTTTTTTCAGGCATTTGCATCCCTTTCCCCGTTCCTGAAAAAGAATTGATTTCCTTTTGTGCATGCCAGCGCAGCAAGAGTAGGCCATTCAGCCCATCCACCCTGTTTTCTTCTCTTCTGTTTGGCCTTGGCTGGTCAGTAGATTAACTTTTTCCCCACCTTTGCTTTACAAATCTGGATATTTTAGGTGTCAGACTCTGTGTAGTTACTGAATTTAGGAGGTGATATAGTCTTTGCTAGGTGCCAAATCCAACTTGGGGGAGGACAGTCTATGCACGTTTGTTCTGATGTTTTATACAGAATTTTAAATCTTAGATGAGAATTACACTCTATTATTTAAATTCTGTTCTCGTCCTTGTCTTTCATAATGGCATCACAGTTTGTAAGTTGGTTTAGCACACTTTGACATGTTAAAATTGGAATAGGTCTACCATTTATAATGTGGATACATATGGTATCTAGCATGTTCTGAGTTGGTTGTATAAGTGCAAGTTTTGAAGTGGTCTGATTTGCAGCAATGAAACCAGCAATAAACAGTAAAACAGTTTTAATGATCAATACATTTGTACAGTAGTCATGCTCAACCTAGGTTGAGAGGGCACCTTTTCTAACCAGCCTTAGATTACCAATGAGTATTTTTGTTTTGTTGGCTGTAACTGTGGTGGTATTTATTGCCAGCTATGTATAAAGTGTATTTTAAGTCATTTTCAATCCAGTAATTTTTTAAAATTTTGCTTATCTTAAATATTTAAATTGCATGTAAACAGCCTATTTATGACACTGTAGATCTAACACACAATATTAGTATTTGTTCAATTGTTCCAGACGTGAAAGTTTTGGGTGGTTAAGAAATTCCTTAAACTTTGAGAATAATAAGCAGAAAAGTGCACCACAACACAAAAGTAGAAAAATAAAGTATGTATTGAAAACTTTTAGTTGTCAATTTCTTTTATTGATGATTGTAGGAAGATCATTTCTGATGTTATTTCTGCATTAATGGAGATTGCACGTTTGAAAATTTGCTATTCTTTTCACCAGTGCTGCAGTTTGTGTAAATTGGACCAAACTAATGCTCCAGGATCTAGCGGAAATATGAAGTGCTCTTTAAAAATGCTAATAGTGATAAAACAGGTAGTCTAAATGCATTTGTGAATACAGCTCTTGGTTCAGATTGAATGCACACACGTTGCCTGAGTTAGAACACTGTAGATTTCCTGTGAATGTGGAGGAAATATATATTTGGGTTTGTGGGAGGGGGAAGGGCAAAGGGATAAATGTGCATGTAAAGGTGATATTTTAGCCTCCTGACAAATGTACAGAATAGGCAAGAGAGTGCTTCCACAAATGTACAAGCGCATTTCCCACAGAACTGATTTGTGGTCTATTGTGCTTGCCGTTCTCTTCTGCCCCACCAACTGGCACTGAAACAGAGTTTGCCCCCCTGTGTATTTTATTTTAAACCCAGCCTGTGGTCAGATGTAAGTTGATCAGAGCTCTGGATCTATGGTCTTTAGTTTTCAATCTTTTTTTGGTGGTCTTGGGGACTTGAGGAGGCTTTGCGGCTGAAGTGGGGAAAAGACTGCTGAAGCTTTTGAGAATCGACAAGTTATTCGTTCACAAGATGGGCAACTTTGGAGGAACTCAGCAAGGCTGTGGAAGGACCAGCTGGTTTTCATGTGCAGTTGTGACGCTAAAAGGGTGCAAGTTAAGTTTTGAAAGGTAAGAGGAAAATAATATATAGTGTGTTTTTAAATGTGTTTTTATTCCTTTCAATAAGATTTATACAGTCCTGTGGAGGAGTTAAGGCTTTGAAGGAGACACAAAATTTGAAATACTCAAATAAGGCTTTTGAAGTTTCAGTGAACAGAGCTAGACATTCGGGATAGAAATATATTTGAGAAATTCCATAAAACAATTCATTATCGCTGTGCAATTGTAGAAACAAGCAGTGATTAATTAACAGTAATGGAGCACACAGGAGCTATTGTGCAATGGCTGTAAAGCATTGTGATGTAATTGAACATACTGATTTGTGAAGGCTTTTTAGTGTGTTTGGACATGTCTGATTGAACAATGGAGAATTAGTTGTTGATTGGATAAAGTCAGCCAACAAGATTTTTTAGACTTTATTTCAGAAGTGTAAAGAATTGTCCTGTGTGTGTCTTTTTTAGACGTTTCTTGGATCCCGCATTCACTAACTGTAGTGTTTTTTTGAAATATTTGCAATAGCTGGTAATTCATTCAATGATCTTCAGTGCACCAAAGAGCCTCGATGTCTCAGAATCACCAAAAGGCAAGATAAGGTGTCAACTATAGAACATCCCTAGATTGGGTGTGTATTAGGTGATTACACTTCTAATTTAACTAGTTGAGGATTAATTTAAAATCGAAGCATTGGCGAAGGCAATGCTAAATGGTGTTCTAAAATTTGGAGCCCACGTAGCTAATTGAATATTAATGGAAAACCAGGCATGAAACAGTTCAAACTATTTAAAAGCTTTTATTGTTTACAAAAGCAGAAAGGATAAAAACACATTTAAAACTTATCATTCTTTTATTTAAGCATTTCGTATTTTATTTTTAACTTCATGTTTCACATTTTTCCAGTTTGGATGGACATACAATGCATCGCTCTATTTTAGAATTGTTTCACCGTAAAACTGCAAGATCACCTGAGGTAATAATTTTGATTTTTTTAAATCATGTTTTCAATGGTTTAGTTTTAAAAATGGTCATTTGAAATGCCATGTCCTCATCTTTCCTTTGCAGAATGCTGAAGGGGATTTTGCTAATGGCCATGAGATTGATGAAGATGATGACAAAGGACCTGATAACTATACCAATTGTTTTGATGATGAACTGAAGGAAACCCCTGACATCGATTTTGGCATGATGAAAAAGTGTAAAAGCAGTAACTGTGGGATAAAGTCATGGATTCAAATGGACCCACGATTGTTCTGTTTTGTGTATGACGAGCAGCAGAACAAATGCTATTGCAAGTAAGCATATCTATTTAACGAGTAGGTATTATTGCAAAGTTCATTAAGATTATGCATGAAACAATTTTTTTTGATGTCTTCTTCTATTTTAGAGTCTGTGTTGATAATAGCATTACTGATACAGAGTGGACAAGCGGTAGGTCCCAACCGCAAGGTGGGTGGAAAAAAGATTACTTGCTTCGCCACCTAGCAAGTAGGGAACACCTTCAAGCGCTGTCAGTTCCGTTAAATGCAGCCAACTGGGAGAAGGCGCTGTTTACTGATGCTCTGAACAGTGATTCAAAAGAGGATGTTGTTCACCTCCTCAGAAATGTTCTTTGGCTAATCAAGGAACAGTTACCCATATCCAAAGCTAAAAGCCTGCACAGGTAAAGACTGTTTCTACAGATTCTTTCTTTCTTATGTGTTGTGTTCATTCTTTCTCACAGTCACTTTTTATTTTAGGTTAATAGAGAACCATGGCGTGTCATTGGGTAGACGCCACAGGAGTAAAAATTATAGCTGGCAGTTTGTTGCAGCTCTAAATGAACCTGTTGAGGCAGAAAACTTAATAGCATTAAAACAAGCCCGAGTTCATTCTCTGGTTGTTGATGAGAGTTCAGATATTACCACTGAGAAACACCTGATGATGTACACAAAATTTCTTGCCAAGGTAAGACTCTTAATTTACCTACAACTAAATGGGACTCCAAATAAGTACCTGTCCTGGAGAAGTTAGCAACAAACTTCACTGCTCTTGGCAGTGCAAATGTGAATTCAAAAATAGAAATTTGCAAGTGATGTACTTTCTTTCTGATTTCATCATGGTTAATATTCATGCAGATTTCAGCCTCCTCCTTTTGATTTAGATGAAGCATGTGGATGAATTTTTAAAAGTGGGGGGGAAAAGTGAAGAGCTGTGACTTGTTTCCCAGAACTTTTTTCATGCAAAATGTAACCATATCTTTTAGATAGACATCAGCTTTTTGGTTTCTCACATTTGTACTGCTTGTATGAAAGTGATTTGGATTTCTAATGACAGACAGCTGAAATGAACTCAGTGACATTCAGTAGAGTTGTATCGATTTTTAAAGCACATTCTCACTGGATTTGTCCTTGTCCAATGCAGATGTGGGTACTGGTATTTGTGAGTGAAATGTAAGACTGGCTGTTTCACTTGATATTCAATATCATTTGAAGGTGAAGGAACTGGGGAAGAAATATTTATTCCTATGCTTTTTTTTTGTGTTCTACTTTTAAAAGCTTTAAGTATTAAAATCATTTTATACAGCCACGAGTGTCAGTGCTTTTGCAGTTCTATTAACTGTTACACCTCAATGGAGTAGCAAGTTGAAAATCAATCAAAGGAGTTGTCACAAAAGTGAAAGGTTTCAAGGATTAAGCAAATTGCTCAATTTACCTGTCTTCTGAATGTAGATTGACAGTGCAGCGCAGGCAATAATGACCAGAAATTATTTATAATTAGACTGTAGCTATAGGTAAACAATTATGAACTATCAATGTTTGTCTTCTAGTTAAAACTCTAACTCATTTACAAATACCCCCTCCACATATGCATACAGACTTAAAAATGTAGGTATTATAGACAGAGGGAAAACAGAGAAGGTAGTTCAGTGGTCCCTGTCCACAGGATGATAAGCCTACGATTTATTAATTAGAAGTCCCAGACTACAGCAACTGATGAAAGTAAATAAATCAGCTTGAGATGTTTTTCATTGCAGTGTAGAAACAGCTCCTTCCCTTCCAGAGATCTAACAGCTGTGACCCAAATATTCACACCCCAAATTGTTCAGCTACATGGGAGCCAATCTCATAATTGTAGGCAGGCAGGAGATCTTTGTCATTGGTCTGTGGACTAATAACCAGTTTTCAATCAGTTACTTTTAGCTGGCCAAATCTCATTTCTGCTCAGCCCAAAGTCCAGCCTGTCTGTCGAACCAACAGCTGTGTAAACAACATTTACAATGAGTGTCAGGTAACTTGCTTTCAAGAAATGTAGTAATCCTTAGTTTTTGTACAGTTTTTTTCCATTTTAGCCCACAATCTAAAATACAGAAAATTAAATACATATGGCCTCCTCATAACCCCATTTTCTCTTGTTCTGACTGTGTTTTCTCTTTCTGTCTCCCTCCCCTCCCCTCCCTCCCTTGCTCTCTCGCTCCCTTGTTTTCGCTTTCTCACTCGCTTCCCCTCCCACCCCCACCCCCACCCAACCAACTATTTCCAAAAGTTTTATTGGCGTGTGAGAGTGACATGTTTAATATCCCCACTTCAATTAATATCTGAACATAATGTGTATATCCTCTGGACCAGAGCTTCTGGTCAAGTCCTCTTGTCCCAGACACATCACAAAATGTTTAAGCAGGTTGATTTAAAAATATCTAAATGTGACAAAATGATATAAATTTGCCACTCTAGTGCACTTTAACCTTACACATCTAACTTGCTGCAGTAGCTTTCTCCTCCTTCCGATGTGGGTGGTGGCTGGTAAACTGTCACAGTTTGAATTGATTAGCCTTCAGTTTCTCATTAACTCTTCAAATACTGTAGATAAAGTTGCACATTTGTTTTACAGAAAGCCACAGGCCTTACTATCAAACATCTACGCAAATTCACAATTTGTTTCAGTTTGACTGGGCACTTATTTAATCCAGGAAATTTATACATATGATTTGACATGACTATGCAAGAGATGAAGATGGGAGTGAACTACCAGTTGTTTTGATCTTGCTCATATGCTTACTCCTATGTCCTGTTACATTAACCCCTCCATCACCACATCTGATTGTATTGTGAACCATCCTAATGTTTTTGCCTCTGCTCCTCTCCCTGGCAGACCATTCCATACATTTTTCGCTGAGACAAGACGTTCTTCCTGCTATGTTCGAGCATTTCTTCCTCAAATTGCATGCTTCAACACCATTGGAGCAGGCTGACACTGGCCCGTATTCTTTGGGGGAAAAAAAAATCGCAACAGGACATCTCTCTTTAAGACGGTTATCATCACAGCCTTGGATCCATTCCCAAGCGACAATTCTGGCTCCTGTGTGGCCACAACTTGAAGCACCAGTTCCTTTTTTCCCAGTCTGGGTAAATATTTCCCTCATAAACATTAATTGGAACAGTCTGCACTGCAACACATTTCTTTCAATTATTCTAGTTAATTGTAACTGTTTTTTAAAAAAAAAAAAAAATTGGGTCTTTGTTTTGTCATTATCCAGTAATGTTCGATCTTTTATTAGTAGTCGGCAAGCTGGCCTCAAGTTATGATGCACTCAAGTATTCCACCAAATACTTGTTTAAGATTGTTGCGTCAGATTATGATCTGGTGGCTTGTAACCTATGTCTTGGCTTCTTTGCTCATAGCAGATGGGATTAACTTTGGTTATAAGATTACATTATGTCGATTTATTTACCTAGCTCTGCAGCCCAAAGTCAGACTTGAAGTTCTAATCATGTGGTTACATTAAAGCAATATAAAGAAGTTGCAACATGAAAGCAGACCATTTTGCTTGACTGGATTGTGTAGATTGTTCTCCACTTGAAAAAGTTTCTAAATTGCAGTTACTCACTAAGGTTCACACCCTTCACCTTCCTATCTGAGTTTGAAATGTTGGCAGTTACTGTCTTAATCCTGGCCTGGAACTGATTTCTGTAAACTGACTTCTATGAGAAGATGTATCTCTGATGCCTGTTTTAAAACTCTCCCATTTAATCTTGTATTTAGAGCTCCTTGTTCTTGATCCCTCAACTACAGTAAACAATCTACTTCTTTCTACTATTTCATTCCTTCTTGATTTTTAAGCACTTGTCGTAAATGTTAGAATTATATTTGTCCCAACTTGTCTCCATATTTGTATTTCCTCATTCCAGGAATGGTGACATTATCAAACAATTTGAATGCTTTGAAGGCCATTTGGTCCGACTAGACTAATACTTGGTGCCACTTTCCTTTTCAGTCTGTCTACTCAGTGTTCAGATATTATGCATCCCATTCCCCTGTGGAACCTGAAATGTCCATTAGTCTCATTTGATGCTATTTAGGAGCAAATAATGTTGAGCTTTGTCAGGGGTAGGGTGCTAGGTTGCGCTCACCTTCCCTGGATGTTGGATTTATTGAATTCTTTTCACAATTTTTCAACCAAGTATTGGTCAAAGCCAGGAGGATGATTTAGTTGAATGTTGAGGAAAAAAAATCACCTAGGAGTGAGATAACCCAAATTTTTTGAAAGTATAATTTGCTTGGAAGATAGGGGAATATCTATTGATAATATTTAGTGTAGAATTCTAGAAATTGTTCAGAAGGCATTGTAAGTGAAGATAAAAGGTATATTGGAATTGGAGGCTACTTCGTGATGTGAGTTAGATATTGGTTGGGAGGTGGTAGATGGAGTGGGATAACATTCTTCATATTTGACTGGTGAAGTAGTTTTCCTTTAGCCATTTACAACATATATATTAATCACAGGTAAAGGAATATACCCAGGTTTGCAGGTGATACTAAGTTGTCCATGAGAGCAGTAGATTGTAGTGACATAGGCTAACATAGCGAGCAGCTGATGGAGTTCAATGTAGGGAAGTGTGAGGTAATCCACCTCAGCTCTGAGAAACCTAATGTGGACTATTAACCCAATAGGAAGGATCGAGGAATTATGGGCGCCCAATTTCTCTTCTGTTTTTTTGTCTATGCACCCAATTCTGAAAGTTAGTGCGTTGTTGCAAAAGTTACCAAAATTGCTGCTGAAATGTTGAAATTTTTCAGTGATTGGAACATAAAAGTGAGGAAGTGGTGTTGAGTTGTACTGACGTTAGCCAAATTCCATCTGAAGCACCATACCTTGAGATGGAGACATTAACTATAGATTGTGTAATTTGCAGTGGGTGCTCACAGTGCTTCACTTTAGCATCTGCCGTACCTCATTGGGTATCACACTTGCCTCTGATGCAATGTTCCAGTTTCTAATCTAGAACTCGAGTGCCATACTGAGGAAGTGCTACATCATTGAATGTATTCTCTTTCGGATGAGGTGTTAAATCAAGGTTCCATCTAGCTACCTGACAGTGTGCAAAAGATCCCATGGCACTGTTTCACAGAAGAACAGGGGAATTATCCCTATGACCAGGTCAATGTTTAACTCTCAATCAGCATCAGAGAAAGAAAACATTTGGTCAATACTTGTGGACATTTATCATCTACTGCAGTTCTCTACATTATAACAGTGACTACACTTCAAGAGTATTTAATTGGCTGTAAAAGGCTTTGAAATGTCCAGTGATCATGGAAAATGCTAAATTCAAGGCTTTTTTTTCCCTGTCTGAAAAGATTGCATTATGATAAGTTACATAAACTGTATATTTTCTTGTTTAGGAGATGGAAGGATTATCTAATTGAGATGCTTAATGGAAGAAGGGACCACAATCTTAAACTTTTCTTTTTTCAAGGGTTGTGGTGGTGAATAGTAACGCTAGCATTTACTGTCCATACCCATTTGTTTTTGGAAAGGTGGTTGTGTGAACTGCTTTGATCTTCATCAGTGTTTGTGCTGAAGGCTTTGCTACAGCCACAGCATTTATCTAACTGGTTGAGTAACGTTATTGGTTGGTGCTAACCGTCAGCGGGAGATTTTTTTTCATAATGCAATTGGATCTCTATAGGAGATGGTGAGACACTTCCTTTTTTTGGAGATGCTCATAGCCAATACTGATGCAAGTACCAGGCAATCAGTTATCAGCCCAAACCTGGATGTTGTCTGGGTGTTGTATGTGGTCGTGGACTGCTTCATTACCTGAAGAATTACAAATAGAACTCTGTAATTATTGGTGAACATCCACACTCCTGACCTTTTTGAAGGGAAGGTCACTGAAGCAGCTGAGGCCCTGCGGACTGTCCTAGAGAATTCTCACAGCAATTCAAGTTAGGAAATCCAGGATAACTTCAAAAGGCAGCTGGAGTACGTTTCTCCTACATCTACAGTCGCCTACTTTCCCTGAATTAATGGTAATTTTCAAAATGAGTTGGATAGATTTTATTGTCGAGTATCATGTGATCTGTAGTTGCAGTGACTGCCTTTGAATGGTAGAGCAGGTTCAGTGGCCTGAATGGCCCTTGAATGCTGGTGTGATTTTGTTTTAATGCCCTGACATTTTTTTGTCAACTTCGTCTTTGGCTGTTGTGTTGTTTATATTTGCAGGTTACAATTATGACTTCATTCTTCAGAATGGTATGTGTCCCTCTTTGCTGACATAGAAACAAACTGTATGCAATATTCTTCTCTGCCCAGGTCTTCCAGAAACCATTATTGATATTTTGCTGTGGTTGTCTGTTCTGTTTCTTAAAACAAAAAGTGAGGTTCGATCTTGGTCTTTTTGTCAGGATAGGTCTCAGTGGCTGTTGATGCATATTATTCTGGTCAGGTCTTACAGTTCAACAGTAGATGATGTGAGTCACATGATTGTCCATGCATTTATAGTGCAGGCTACATTCTCTACAATGTTGACTGTTCATGGAACCTTTTGTGCTTCTGCTCTAGGTTTATAGAAAACCAGGCTATAAATGTCTCCTTTTATTCACTTCACTGGTTTCTGCATAGTAACTTTTTTTTGCTGTTTCCTTATTCATCTAGAATTTTTAATAAAAATTGATCAGAGGAGGGTTATGTTTTTGGGAATTGCCTGCTGACCTTACAGTTGCATTGTCATTACCTGGAGACAATCTGAGTGCCTACCAAGTGTGTATCTACAGTGCTATCCTCTATGATGCGTGACTTGGAAATTTACGCTCAGCATCTGGGAAGGGTGAACAGTGGCGGTTTTTGCTGTCTCGGACATATTGTAATTCTCTCTTGGCAGGACAAGGTCACCAAACTGAAGCTCCTGGAACGTGCTAATTCTGTTGACACACACTCATTACTAAATGCCAATTTCTTTGGCTCTTTAGTGGATGATGACCATTAGATTAAATTCTTCTGGAAGGTGTTCTTGGTACTGGGTCCTGATCACCTGAGTGTCTAGACGCTGCCACGAGGACACCAAGCATCTAGGGGACGTGGCAGGAATTGACTCGCTCTACTGGAAGAGTTGCTGATAGTTGTGAGCTCCAGCAGCTGGCTGTTTGGAGAGCTATTAGTAGAGACATACCAGGTGATATTTAACTCGGTGACCATCAAGATGAAAACTGTTCTCTTCCCAAGGTGGAAGGCTGTCATTTACTGGCCTTTATCAAAATGGTTGTGTTTTTTATTCAGCCATCCGACTTTATTTGCAGCTAATGTATTTTGAGATTGTCCTTGTCCTCTTAGAAACTTTGTTTTGGGCTAACTCTCTGGTCAGCACGAGTTGGATCGTGGACTGGACCCTCTATGAGGAGATGGCCTGCAGTCTGGTGTAGCAGATCAGACAGGAGACCTTGCAGGTAGTGCACTCTGAAGGAATTAGTTGTGCTCATGGTGGAAGAGAAAATGCTGGTGTCTGGTTTGATGTGCTTCAGCACCTGGTCAGTATGGATGCTCTAGTGTTACTTGTAGAAATTGTTATTGTCCATGAACTGTTAGTCAACTATAAATGACTGAATAAGTCCTAATTGCTAAGAGCAGGAAACTGAGGGAGCTCTTGTAACTTAGGTATGGCTTGAAAAAAAAATCTGCTGAAACAGTGCAAAGATTCTGTAATGCGAGTGCATCATCAAATAGTGTGTAAATTAGGAATTTTAGGAATAGAATGTGTTGTGGGGGGGGAGTGAAGTGCTGTTTTATGATTTTAATAATTTGGGTTCATATTGGTGAAGAAAGTGAATGGGAAAATGGTGTATATTGTCGTGAAATTAGTTTACTCATAGAATCCCCATAATGTGGAAACTGGCCATGCGGCCTAACAAGTCCACACTGACTCTCCGAGGACCATCCCACCCAGACCTATTCACCCTACCCTTTCTCTGTAACCCTGCATTTCTCATGGTTAATACACCTAGCCTACACATTCCTGGACACTATGGGCAACTTAACATGGGCAATCCACTCAACTTGCACGTCTTTGAACTGTGGGAGGAAACTGGAGCACCTGGCAGAAACCCATGCACTCAGCCACCCAAGCGTGGAATTGAACCTGGATCCCTGGTGCTGAGAGGCAGCAGTGCTAACCACTGAGGCACCGCACTGCCCAGAAAGCCTACTGCGCTTGATATTGCCAGGCGACCTCCCATCCGAGTACTAATCAGGCCTGAGTCTGCTTAGATTCTGAGTTCAGACAAAATCAGATGTTTTCAGACTAGTATGGCCATACTCATTTGTAGAAAGAACAGAGAAGTAGCCTTTTTAAGTGTAAGAAACTAAGAAATTGGAAATTTGTCTTTGTATACAAAATACAATGCTAATGAGCCATTCGGAAGGCAAAGAGTGAAGTAACAACAGAAAATGCTAGAATTGGTCAGCATACCTGTTTACATTTGTGGAGAGAAATCCAACCTAAACTTTGATCAGAAGAGAAAAATATTAAAAATATAATAGGTTTTAAGTGACTCAGATAGGAGAGAATGGAAACTGGTAAAAGGAGAGGGTCTGCAAGAGAGTGAAGACTTTTAGACCAAATGCAGAGTCAAGAATCTCTTTGGGCAGCTGAACTCTGAAAAAAGCTTCAACCCAAAACTATAGGCAGTTCTTTGGTTTGGAAAATGATTTTAACTAAGAGGCAATTGAGAAAGAACATAAGATGTAAGACGGCACGGTGGCACAGTGATTAGTACTGCTGCCTCACAGCGCTAGGGATTCTACCTCAGGTGACTGTGCAAACTCTATATGGATGTTCTCCCCATGTCTGTGTGGGATTCCTCCCACAGTCCAAAAATATGCAGGTTAGGTTGATTGGCCATACTAAATTGCCCATAGTGTCCAGGGATGTGCAGACTAGGTGGATTAACTGTGGGAAATGCAGGGTTACAGGGATGGGGTAGGAGGGTGGGTCTGGTGCAGATACTGTTTGGAGGGTCATTTTTGGCTTGATAGGTCGAATGGCCTGCTCCCACACTAGGGATTCTGAGATTCTAATCTATGATTCAGGTCATTCAGCCCATCGTGTCTGCTCAGCCCTTCGATGAGATCAAGGCTGATCTGATGCTAAACTTCACTTGATTTGTCCCCCCCATAACCCTTGAATCCCATGATGCTGCAAAAGTAGATTTCTAATCCTTTAATATACTCAACTGCAGAGGGCTAAAGCTAGGCTATTTAAGAATTCTACAGGTTCAGACCCTTAATTCCTTCTCCTCCTCTATCTCTTAAATGGGTGAACACTTATTGAGAGTTTATGCCTTCTGCACCAGACTCTGTCTTAAGAGGAAACACACTTCCACTACCGACCCTGCCAAGTGCCCTGAGACTCTGTTTCACTAACTTCTAAACTCCATGCCCAGGATCAACCTAATGAATCTTCTTTAGAGTGCCTCAAATGCCTGTATACCTTTCCTCACATAAGGGTCTCATTTTGGTCTGACCTAGTGCCTTGTATAATTTTAGCACGATGTCTCTTTTTGCCCCCATTTAGTTCAAAGGGAATAAAAGGCCAACGTTTCATTTCCCTCACCTATCACCTTGTTTGCCAGGTTTTTCTGATTTCTACTTGAGGACCCCCAAATCTGTGTTGCAATTTACTGCATTCTTTCTCCATTTAGATATTCAGCTTTTCTATTAGTCCTGCTAAAGGACGCAACTTTACATTTCCCCTCATTTGTATTTCATCTACTAAGTTTTTATTCACTCGCTTCACCTGCGCATATTCCTTTGCAGACTCTGTCACCCTAACCGCATATCTTCTAACCTCTTGTGTAATCTACAAACTTGGCAATAGTGCATTCACTTCCCTAATCATAAGTCATTAATATATTTTGTAAATAATTGTCACTGTGACAGTGATCCTTGAGGCACTCCACTAGTTATGGGATGCTATTGTGAAAATGCTTCCCTTATCCGAAGAGTCTTCTCTTAGTTAGCCAGGCCCCCTCAGTGTTAATATGCTACCTCAGCAAAATCTTATTAAAGCTCTTAACTTATGTTGCCTTATGTGCTGTACCTTTTATACCTTTTGGAAATCCAGATATATTGAATCTGCTGCTTTCCCCTTACTTATGCTGCTTGATTCCACCTCAAAGAATCTGTTACACTTGTCAGGCTCAACTTCCTCTTTATATTGACTCTGCTTGGTTATGTTATGTAATTCTAAATGCTCTGCTATTAATCCTGTATGACAGATGATCACATTTCCCCATTTACAGATTTTAACCTAACTGGTCTGTCTTTACCCGTCACCTCCCTTTTTTGAATATGCATGCTACATTGCAGTTTTCCAATCCTCTGAAACTTTCCCTCCAATTTAAGGATTCGTGGAAGTTTGCTGTCAGTGTACCCATGCTATCTCTAACTCTTTCCTTTTAATATCCTAGGATAACCCAACAGGTCCAAGGGACTTATCAGCCTTTAGTCCCATTGGTTTCCCTAGTAGCTTTTCTTTAGTGATAGTTACCATATTTAGCATGCACACACACACACCTTTGCCTCTTGATCATTTTATACTTCAGAAATGGTGTTAATATCTCCTACTGTGAAAACTGATTCAAAATTTTTGTTCAACCTCTCTGTCATTTAGTGGTTCCACATTATTAATGCTCCAAGGGCCTGTTTTCTCTTTGACCTCTTTCTCTCTACCTTCTTGTATATTTAAAGAAGCTCTTGTTATCCTTCTCTGTGTTACTTGCTGGTTTATCCTCAAAGTTTACTTTTTCCCTTTTACTTTGTCCTCTTTTGATTTTTAAAAAACTTTCATAATCCTTTTGGCTTGCCACTAATCTTTGCCACATTGTATGTTTTTCCTTGCAATTTAACTTCCATGGTTGACACATCACCTTCCAAGAATCCTCCTTTCTCAGTGGGATGTGTTTTTGCTGCAAATCATGAATACTTTTTTTTCTCCAACGCATTCTATTGTTCATCAACTATCTTTGCTGCTTGACTCCTTTCCCAGTCCACTCCAGCTAACTCTATCATCATCCCTCTGTAGTTAACCTTATTTAAGTTTAGCACAATTGTTTCTGACACAAGTTTATTACTGTCAAACTGAATAGTAAATTCTGACATTTTATTGTCACTGTTTTCTCAGGCATCTTTTACTCTGAGATTATTTATTA
This sequence comes from Ginglymostoma cirratum, assembly GCA_024137785.1. Classification (NCBI taxonomy): domain Eukaryota; kingdom Metazoa; phylum Chordata; class Chondrichthyes; order Orectolobiformes; family Ginglymostomatidae; genus Ginglymostoma; species Ginglymostoma cirratum. The sequence continues at coordinate 883,142 of JAHRHZ010000199.1, read as the reverse complement.
AATATGTCTTATTACATGTTGCCAGATTTAAAATAGATCCAGATGCCGGATTCAACCCTTGATTGAATTCTCGATATATTGTTTTAGGAAACTGTCCTGAATGCGCTCTGAATTCATACTTGCTGCCAACTTGATTTTTTCAATCTATGTGAAGAATAAAGTCATCCATAATAAATGAATTGCCCTTTTTTTAAACATGTCCACAGTATCTTCTGATTTTTTTTTTTTTTTCTCTGCCACTGTATAGTGACTGATAGGGGGCCTGCAGACTATTCCTCTCGTGTTTTCTTTCCCATTTAATTTCTTACCTCCACCGTTATGAATTCTGCATCTTCTAATTGTACTCATTCCCATCCCTTACCAACAATGCTACCCCCACCACCCTTGCCTGCCTGCCTGTCCTTTCGTAATCACTCAAAACCCTGAGAATATTTAATTTCTGGCTTTGACTTCCTTGTAACTGTACGTCTGTAATGGCTGTAAGATTATACCCGTCAACCTTTTTATGCTGCTAATTGATTGATTTATGTGTTCTGAAATACTATTTATATTTTAAGTAAAGAGCTATTAATTTTGTCTTTTTTATTGTCTCCCCCTGCCCTAACCCGACCCTAATGGCTACTGTTTTGTAATATTTGTATACTCTGATCCTTCCTATTGCCCACTCTCAATATGATTACCTAATCACTGCCCTGCAGTGTCATGTTATCCTTCTGCCTTGTAGGCTTGCATTTGCCCCTCTCCAGAACCCTCCCTGCCCCACTTAGTTGAAAGCCCTCTCCACAGCCCTGGTTATTTGAATTCATAGGATCCCTACAGCGTGGAAGCAGGCCATTAGGTCCATTGACTCCACACCAACCCTCCAAAAAGCATCCTATCCGCACTCACCCCCACCCTACCCCTGTAACACTACATTTCCCATGGATAATCTACCTAGCCTGCACATCCCTGGACATCATGGGCAACTTAATGTGGCAAATCCACCTAACCCGCACCTCTTTGGACTGTGGATGGAAACCAGAGGAAATCCACACAGACACGGAGAATGTGCGAACTCCACACAGGCAGTTGCCTGAGTGTGAAATTGAACCCAAGTCACTAGTGCTGTGAGGCAACGGTGCTAACCACTGAGCCACCGTGCCGCTCCAGCAGGATTTGCCAGGATGCTGGTTCCAGCATTGTTCAAATGCAGTCCATCTGACTGGAATAGTTTCCTTTTACCTTAATACTGGTGTCAGTGCTGCTGAATTGAACCCCATTCCACCCACACTTACCTTTTTTGAGTATTTGCAATTTGAATTTGGGAAAATGCATTAGGATGTGAAGAAATGAGCGATCAAATGAGGAGCTGCTGCTGTAAGGCATAGGGAAATGGGAAATGTTTTAAACTTGAGGCAATGCTGAACTAATTGGGGGCCATGAAAACATCAAGACACTGAGGTAGTGAGTAACTTATAGATGAATGAGTCTGCAGCTTAATGCTGGAACTACTGGATATGGGTGGGAAGGAGCAGTGATGAGTGAGTGGAAGTTGGTGGGAGGGAGAGGGTGAGAAGAGAAAGAACGTAATGGATGCCATTGTAGTGCAGACTCTGAAATGAATAATTTCAGACTGAATGTTATTATATCATAAAGATTTTCATTTGTTACCACATTGCTAAGTGTTTAATATGCAATAAATTATTTGAGGTGCAGTGACTGGAGGCAAATGGGCAACCAGTTTTGACATACTAAAATCCGAATTTGTTTTTAATGACCTTGGAATATCTCAAAGTGTTCCAAATTAGAGAAATGTCTTACAAGTCAAGTCACTGTTGTAATGAGGGAAATGTCATGAAGTAAATGTTTAATTAATTAAACAAAGTCTAGGACCAGGGGACACAATCTAAAAATGAGGACCAGAATTTTTATTATTCAAATTAGGAAACACCAGGAAGGGTTGTAGAATTTTGGAACGCTTCTGCAAGCAGGAATTGATGCTAGATCAATATCAATGTGGAATCAATTGTTAAATGTAAATCTTGGATTAGTCAATAACTGAGTTGGGAAAAATGATTAAAAGTAGCTTCTGAAGGTCAAAAACTAACTCTTGAGAAAATGTGAAGAACCACCCATGTGTTTTGACCCTTGGTCCATTTTTTGATATTGTATGGAGTGAATCTAACTGGCTGAAGACTTTGTGCTGATGGTTTTAAAGAGGAGGCATTGATGTTTAAATGTCTCTGCCTTTCCTACTTCCCATTCTGATTTCTCCTGATTCAGCCTCTAAGGATCCTGTATCTATTGCGACTCTCAAACTGTTTTTAAAAAAAGCCCTTGCAAGAAATGTAAAAGCATTTCTGTTTACTCTCCATTGTTCTCCTCAGTTCTTTTAGTCTTCATTTGCTGGTTTCTGAAACACTCTACGTTCTCCGTATTGCTCTTGTTAGCTTTGCAGCTTTCTTGTAATGGATTGTTATTCTTTAATGGATCACCTTTCAGGTGGGGTTTTTGTTTCTCATGAAATATATCATGATAAATATGTTGAAACTTTTCCTAATTTGCATGAGCTGACTTGTCCTTTATTTTCCAATAAACACTTAGAAACCCCTATAACTTATCACCAAAATTAACATTGCAATAATATTGAAATCAATCCAGAATCTGTGGATGCCTTCTCTTAAGAACACTGATCACTGCCATTTCGTCGCTGCAAAATCTGGTTGATATGCTTCGTATCTTGCTCCTAGCCTGTTGGAGTATGCATGTTTGGCTTTCAGGAGAATTACTGCCCAAACCATCATTTTGACCAAATTGTCAAAGGCATTGTTCAACTGGAGACGCTGCCGAGAATCTGGGACCTGTGGAGTGATGTTGTACAGTTTTTCTGCTGAATCACTATCTAAAGTTTTAGCTTGTTGATTTGATGGTGAAAGTACTTCAACAGGTATCTTCATGTTGGGACATCTGTAGTGTTACTTGAGGCTGAGTCAACAAAGACCGCTTGTGCCTGTCCTGAAACATCTTATAACGAAAATGCTGTCTTTACTTTCTTTCCCTGGAATTGGGCTGACAGTCCCAGTCTTCCAGCCAAAAGTTGCATAACAGACAAAAGAAGAAGGTTAATATTTTTTTAAAAAATTAACACCTTCCTTCATCTGATTACTTTAGTTAACTTCCCTGAGGACACTTGAGTTTGGAAATTCAATTCCTGGTTACTAGATCTAAGATATTCAGTGCTTCAGTTTCTTTTGTCAGTGCTTCTGCAAGTCCCAGTTTATATGAAGTTGTATGATTTGCCACGTGCTATTTCAGCACTTTCTGGATCTGTTTTTGCACAGAACAGATTGTTATCACATCTGTTGTTAATCTTGCCCTCTGCTTGTGGATTTAAGGCTATTTTATTTTGTCTGCCATTAATTTGAGCTTGAGGTGACTTTTACAATTATGATTTCTTACTGCCATGAGTATTGAGCTCTCTTCGTATACTGTGGTAAGCGCTCTTCCTGTCCAGCAACATTTCTGACTGCTGCATGTGTAACCTGTACTTTAATAAAGCATCTTACTTTGTGTGCTCTTAAAATTCAGATACCCTCATATCTACTTTTCCTTATTACTTTATCACCTTGTGCTTATTTTTTTAAACTATAAAGTTACTTTGGTTGAAGTCTTTCATTATCCTTCCCATCTTTACCATGTTTTAGCAACAGAGGGATTTATGAAATTGGTATGTGTTCCTTTGGCTGAGTCTAACTAAATTTATTGGAAATACTTTAGCTGCTAAATTTGTACCAAGCTCACTCCCTGCCCCACGTAGTACTTTGCCTGAGAAAATTAAGTTACTGTTAATAAACGTAATGGTACTTGCAGTGTTATTTAATATCCAGAATTTGATAAAATTGGTTTACAAGCGTTAACTGAGCTGTGACCAATGGTTATACAAAACTATAATCACCATATGATGATGCACAATTTTTTTTATTTGTTCTTAACGTTACTGGAGATACTCAACCCCTGCTCCAAAGAAATAGTGCATTTTTGCATATTTTTTGACTGGAGTATTATCCCACACGCATGTTTTCTTGACATAGAAGTACAAGTAATGGTGGGGGTGGGGGAAGAGGTGTAATCTCTCTCGTGAGGAACCTGGAGGTTTGCTTTCAAAATTTCCCTTTTTTTTCTTTCCCCCCCTAATTTGGAGCCTTCAACTACTCAGCCGATAAGTTAATCAGCTATTTTAAACAACTTGTACTGGAAACTCTACAAATGGTGTAGATTATAGGTGTAACTCTCATGCTTTGGTGTTGGACTTAATTCACACTCAGACATTGTTTGGATTTTTTCAGTTGGGATGCGTGCTGCTTGGCATCCATGTTTTTTTTTGAACTAACAGTTCTGTAGTGAAAACAAATGCGCTGGAGATCACAGCGGATAAGGTAGCATCCATGGAGAGAAAGCAGTCAGAGCTCTGAAGAGTCATCTAGACTCAATGTTAGCATGCTTTCTCTCCATGGATGCTACTTGACCTGCTGTGATTTTTTTGTTTTCTCTTTTCACTACAGATTCCAGCATCTGCAGTAACTTGCGCCTGTCGATTCTGTAGGTTTAATTCAGCTTGTCAGCTTGATGGATGACTGGTGTGTGATGCAGAATGACACCAGCTAAGTTGCCATGAAGGACTCTCTTTCTCAACCTCTCCCCTCACCTGTGGTGTGGTGACCCTCAGATTAAACTACCATCAGTTGTCTCCCTCATGAGACAGCAGCCCTATGGTCTGGTAAGACAATGGTGACTTTACCTTTATCCATAAAGTTGTACAATCGACCTACATTAGATGAATAATTTTGTGAGTGGAAACTTAAATTGATTGGAAAATATGGACCTGAATTCTTTGGTAACTGGACAGGATATGTAACTGTGCTAAAGGCATGCTCCCTAGACCTTTTCTCCTTTAAAGCTGGGATTCCCTAACCTTTGGTCTTCAAGTTAAAACTGATAGAAGAAGAAGAAGAAGAAAGGCTAGTCCTTTTCTGATTTAGGGGTAAATATACTTGTAGAAGTGACTTAAATATGGATGCCCCTCACCAGTTTCCTCTAGAACTAAGGTCAACTTGCAGCATTCAGACAGGTCATATTTTGAACTAATGGCTGGGAGGTAACAAGGAATAGATAAGAATATTTTTAAAGTTATTTTCGCTCTCTAAGGCAGAAGAATCTTTAAAGTCTGTTTTGTTCCACCCAATTCCCCTTTATGTTATGTTCCATGACTGTCTTTGGCTCACAAATAGCAATTGGACAGCAGCTTGTATTTGCTTAACCTGCCATTTGCAATGACACTGCTTGAGATGCTCCCTGTCATTTTCTCAGTTGAATGAGAGAGACAGACACCCTAATTTTGAGCCTTCTTGTCAATAGATTTGAATGTTACCTTCTATGAAAAGGGAGGAGTGCATTGAATGGAGTATACTCAATGATGTTTCCTTCTCCTTTGTACGTACAGGTGCCACCAAAAGGCACCATTTTCTTACAACCCATTACTTAGGCTCGTAAGACTGGAGGAATTTTCTGTCAGACCTTTGTGATGCTGAACATCCCTGAGGGTCATAGCAATCTGCCAATGTTTTGGATTGACTGAGTAATTTGTCCTACTGTAGCCAGTCTGAATTATTCCCTGATCTGTCCTCCAACCAGTTTCAAACCAAGGTGTATTGGGAGTAGAACCTAATCACTCTGAAAACCTCTGCCACGTGAGCCCCCCAGGGCAGCCTCAAATTCAGTCAACCAGAATTTTCCACAAGTGTGTGTTGTTTAAGGGGCTTGGGCAAAAAGGTCATTGTTGATTCTAAAATTAAACCCACATTCTTGCTAACCTTTGATATCCTACCACTTCCCAGTTTAATGAGAATCTACTTCTGCCTTATAAACGTTGTTGGACATTGCTTCCATCTTTACAAGAAAGCAGTTCCAAAGAAGTTCTACCCTTAGAGATGAAGTAAAATCTTTTCTCTGTTTTAAGTGGGCAATACCTGGTTTTAAACCTTAGTTCTAGATTCTCCCGCAAAAGGGAATATGCTATCCACATCCACTCTGACATTCAAGTTACATCTTACTCTTCTAAATTCCATTGGATGCTCCAGTGGCACCTCATCTGTCCAATCTTTCCTCATGTCAACCGCCTCATTTCCAGTTTTAGTCTGGTAAACCTTCCCTGAATTGTCTCCTTAAATAGGTGACCAGACTGTACACAGTACTTCAGATGTGGTCTCACCAATGTCCTGTATAACTGAAACACAAACTCCCTACTATATATACAATTCTCCTTGTAATAAATGTTAGCTTTCTTAATTACTTGCAGTGCCTGCATGCTGATCACCTGTGATTCATGTACCAGGATGTCCTCCTATTCTTGGAGCCATGCAATCTTCAAGATAATTTGCTTTGTGCCAACGTGGACAGTTTCACATTTTCTCCCCAGAACTTTGTAGGAAGCAAAGAAAGTGATCGATGGGTTCCTTGCTGAGATACTTGTATCATCGATAGCCGGGGTGAGATGCCAGAAAATTGGAGGTTGGCTAACATGGTGCCATTATTTGAGAAAGGCAGTAAGGAAAAGCCAGGGAACTCTAGACCGGTGAGCCTGATGTCAGTGGTGGGTAATGTGTTGGACAGGATTTAGACGTATTTGGAAAGGTCAGGACTGATTTAGGGATAGTCAACATGGCTTTGTGCGTGGGAGATTGTGTCTCTCTAACTTGATTGAGTTTTGTGAAGTGACGAAGAAGTTTGATAAAGGCAGCGTGGTGGACGTTGTCTATATGGATATCAAGGCATTTTACAAGCTTCTAGATGGTGGACTGGTTAGTGAGGTTAGCTCTCTACATGAGAACCCGTGTGATCTAGTCATTTGAATACAAAATTGGTTTGAAGGTAGTAGACAGATTGGTGGTAGAGGGTTGCTACTTGGACTGGATGCCTGTGATCATTGGCATGACGCAAGGGTCAGTACTGGGTCCACTGCTTTTTGTCACTTGTATAAATGATTTGGATGTGAATATAGGAGGTATAGTTAGTTAGTTTGCAGATGACGCCAAAATTGGTGTACTGGATGTCAACAAAGTTCTTCGGTGTACAACAGGACCTTGATCAGATGGGGAAATGGGCTGAAGAATGGTACATGGAGTTTAATTTAGATAAATGTGAGGTGTTGCATTTTGGTAAGGCACATCAGGGCAGGATTAATACAATTAATGGTAAGGTCCTGGGGAGTGTTGCTGAATAACGAGACCCTGGGTTTAGGTTCATAGTTCCTTGAACGTGGAGTCTCGGGAAGACAGGATAGCGAAGAACGCATTTGGTATGCTTGCCTTTATAGGTTAATGTGTTGAGTACAGGAAATGGAAGGTCATGTTACGGCTGGATATGACACTGATTAGGACACTTTTGGAATACTGCGTTCAGTTTCTGGTCTCCCAGCTACAAAGAAGATGTTGTGAAACTTGAAAGGGATCAGAAAAGATTTACAAGGATGTTGCCAGGGTTGGAAAATTTGAGCTATAGGGAGAGGCCGAATGGGCTGGGGCTATTTTCCCCAGAGCGTCAAAGTCTGAGGGAGGACATTGTAGAAGCTTATAAAATCATGAGGGAGATGGATAAGGTAAATAGACAAGGTTTTCTCCCCCAGAGTAGGGGGTTTCAAACTAGAGTGCATAGGTTTGAGATGAGAGGGGAAAGATTTAAAAGGGACCTGAGGGGCAACTTTTTTAGAGGGTGGTGTGTGTATGGAGTGAGCTGCCAAAGAAAGTGGTGGATTTGGGTACAATTACAACATTTAAAAGGCATCTGGATGGAACACAAATAGGAAGGGTTTAGAGGGATAAGGGCCAAATACTGGCAAATGGGACTAGATCGGTTTAGATATCTAGTCGGCATGGATGAGTTGGACCAAACGGTCTGTTACTGTATGACTCATTTTCTCCCATTACGCTCCATTTGCCAAATCTTTGACCACTCAATTTATCTACATCTTTTGTAGCCTCTTTGTCTTCACGTATACTTTCCTATTTAGCTTTGTGTCATCAGCAAATTTGGCAACCATAGCTTCAGTCCCTTCATCTAAATCATTTATAAACTTTAATTAGTTGAGGTCCCCACACTGATCGCGATGACACACTGTTCGTTACATCTTACCAGGCTGATAAAGACCTATTTATGCCTCCTGTCAGCTTCCTGTTAGCCAGTCAATCTTCAATTTATGCCAATTTGCTATATTGTGAGCCTTTGTTTTTTGCAATAACCTTTTGATGTGGCACCTTTAAATCAAATGGCTTTTGGAAATCTAAGTACAATGTATCCATTAGTTGCTCTTTATCTTCAGCATATATTACCATCTCTAAACTCTAGTATATTAGTCAAATATAATTTCTTTTCCACAAAACCATGTTGATTCTGTCTGATTACCTTGAACTTATTTAAGTGTTGTATAATCTTTTGGCTTTTTAAACATTTGCCCTATGACAGATCTTAAGTTAACTGGGTTGTAGTTTCCTGCTTTCTATCTCCCTCTTTTGCCTTGGAATAAAAGAGTTATGTTCACTATCGTCCTATCTAATGACACAATCTCTGAATCAAGGGAATTTTGGAAAAATAAAACCATTGCATCAAATATCTCGCTACCTACTACTTGTAAGACCTTAAGTTGAAGTCCACCAGGACCTGCATACTTGTCAGTCTGCAGTTCCAATGATTCACTCGAACATTTTCTCATGTGGTTGTGTCTTTTCCCCCTCTCTTATTTCCTTATTTATCTCTGCTTCTGGGATGTTACTTGTATCATCTATAGTGAAAACCAATGTAAAGTATCTGAATTCATCTGCCATTTCCTTATTTCTGGTTTTACTTTTTCTGGCATCAATAAATTTTGTTAGCTCTTTTTGTATATTTCTAGAAATGCTTACTATTTGATTTTGTATTTCTGGCTTGCTATCCTTTGTACTCCTAATTTTTCTCTCCTTATTATTTATTTTTATCACTTTCTGTTTTTTTAACATTCTGTCCAATGTTCTAGCCTGCCACCTTCTTTGCTGAATTATATGCTTTTTCTTTTTGTTTATACAACCTTTTTAAACAATTTTGGTTATTCACAGATGATGGGTTTGTCCTTTAGATTTTTTCTTACTCATTGGAATATATCTATTCTGTGTATTGTGAAATATTCCCCTTAAATGCCTGGCACTCCGTCTGTATTGATTTGAGCTCTTTAACATAATTCTTTGATTTATTTTTAGCTTTGTTTTCATGCCCTTGTTGCTGCTTTAAAAAAAAAGATATTTGCCACAAACTGAATAATCAGTCATTTTGTGGTCACCAAAACCTGCAGGTGATTTTACTGTGAGACCATTAATGTTGTGTATCTCATCCTACCTTTAATATCCTATCTGGTTGCATAATACCAGATCTGGCGTAGCATGTTTTCTGTCGTTTCTGGAACGCGGTATTCTCAGAACCTACCCCAAGAAGATTCCATGAAGTCCTCATCTCAGCTACCTTTAGACTGGAAAAGTCGGACAGATAGATATAGATTAAAGCCTCCTATGATTGTTGCTTTTACCTTTCTGACAAATTCTTAGTGCTCCTTCCTTTATGCTCCACCCCACTGTGTGTTTACTTGTAGGGGCCTCCACACCCCTCCAATAAAAGGCTTCTTGCCTTTATCATTTCTCATTTCTACCCAAACTGTTTGCACAGCTTGGTTTCCTAAACTTGGGTCATCGCTGTCTATTGTACTAATAGAATAATTCATTAATAGAACCACCTCTACCTTTTCCAAGTCTCATACCATTCCTAAGTATCCTGTACTCTTCAATAATTAGGACCCAAACTATTTCATCCTGCATCCATACTCTGTCATGGCTATTTGATTGTACATGTATATTTCTGTTTGCATATTCAGTTCATCGTTTTTATTTTGAGCATTTCAGTTTAGCCTTTTAATAATTTCTAGTCCTCTTTAGTCTTTTCATACTCGCTATTCCTTGTTGCTAAGATCTGATTATTATTTCCCCCATAAATAGCCTTCTGTTTTAGCCTTGGCTTTGATTTATCACCTCTTCCTAATGTTGATCCTTTGACCCCACCATTTTGCTGAAAGACCTCCTTACTTCTCCCGTTCTGCAGTTGGCAAGAACATGACCCCAGAATACTTCAAGTGGAGACAGTCCCATCAGTACAGTTCCCACTTAACCTAATACTGGTGCCAGTGTTCCATGAACCAGCATCCATGTCTTTCACATCAGTCACATGTTCATCACTCTAATCTGATTTGCCCCATGTGAATTTGCATTGGTTTAGGTAATATGACCTTTGATGTTCTGCTTTTAATTTGGCACCTATCTCCTTGTACTAACTGTGCAGAATCTCCACCTTTTGTTCTGCCTATGTTTTTGGCACCTACATGGTCCACAGCGACTGGATCTTTCCTTTTCACACTACAGATTTCCTAGTGTTGAGCAGATGTCATGAGTTCTTGTACCAGGTGGACACAATCTTCTGGACTAGTGCTGTTTACAGGGATTGGTATCAATCCGTGTCACACAGCCCGGAAACAGATCCTTCAGTCCAACCAGGCCGGACATAATCCCAAACTAAACTAGTCCCACCTGCCTGCTCCTGGCCCATATCCCTCCAAACCCTTCCTATTCATGTACTTTTACAACATTCAAAGGATATTTGGATTTGTATCCACAGCCACCACTTCCTCAGGAAGTTCATTCCACGTTTGAACCACCCTCAATGTAAAACAAAAATTGCCCCTCAAGTCTTTTTTTAAAATATCTCGTCTCACCTTAAAATTATGCCCCTAGTCTTGAAATCCCCCATCCTAGGGAAAAGTCAACAACTCTACTATCATTACATTTTTCTTTTCTCGCCTTGTCCCCTTTCGTGTCCACTCCCTCCCCCTCTCTTCCCCACCCCTCAACCTGCTGAGTTAGTATCTCTACTGCTGCCTTTCTTGAGCTACCAAGGTCTCCATTGAAGAAAGTCACTTACATTAAAATTCATCCATAAATTCATCAAATGTTGACTGCTGACATTAATATTTGTTTTCTTTCTGTGAGGCCGAGCGTACTATCTTTCCCAGTTTGATTATTTCCTAGTCTTTATCTTTTCATCTGGAAGTGATGGTAGTGACTTGTATATTCTTTTAATGTCCAATTTTCTTTCAGTATACGGAAGGTGTAAGCAAGGTTTTTGCACTGTTTTGTGTGTGTTTGTTTAAAAGAATGAAATGCATGCTCTTGTGGGTAAGTGGTTGTATTTATTTTTATGCAGACTGAGCTACAGGTGAAATTTATAAAGCTGCTGTATCTGGATGGTAAAGCTGATGCTCTCTCCCTTTACAAATCTATTAAGAAGTTCTATGTTGAGCACCAAATCTGTCTACAGTCTATGGCCATGATAACAACAAATGGTTCACCCATTATGCTGGGATCAAAAGGAGGTCTTCATGTCAAGCTGAAGGTAAATCATTGTAATATTCACTCTTAAAACCAGTTATTTGATTGTGATAGAATTGTTGTTAAATTTGCAGCTCGGGGAATATTGCTTGATCATTCAGTCATTTGACAATTTGATGCTAATTATATTTTCGTAAAAAAAAATGGACTTCTATCTCTCTAGACTTTCGAGGTGGATTTTATCCACTCATCTGCATTTGGACCTCAGGTAGTTTTCATTCTGTTCAATTTACTGGTGCAGCCTAATAATGAAGGAAGGGTAAAATTGTTGGGGAAAATCCAATGAATGGAGAATTATTGACGTGATCCACAACTATCTATCAACTGAGAATTGTGTGTGGGGAGGTGGAAAATAAATTGTATATTTGTCATTTCCATGTCATTTTGGGATTAATGTTTTTCATAACACTATTTACAAGTGTGTAGTTATCCAAAGTCTTAGTAACGTAAGTTGTACTTAATGTGTAATGGATATGTTCTGGGTTAATATTCCTAAGGCCTGGATGAATAACTCAGAGGCAAAAGTTTCAATCAGTTCTGTTTATATGTCAACTATGGAATAAAAATCTAGTATTCTGAGTGGCGATTGTGGAGCTACCATATTGTTAGAAAAACCAAACTGTTCACTAATGACCTTCAGGTAAGGAAACCTGCCCTTTTCAAATATGAGAGATAAAAGGTACTGCAGATGCTGGAGAATCCGAGATAACAAGCATGGGGCTGGATGAACACCGCAGGTCAATTCCTGCTCCTATGATGCTGCTTGACCTGCTGTGTTCATCCAGCCCCATGCTTGTTATCTCTCTTCAAATATGATTTGTGACTCCAAATGTATAAGTACTGTCTCCATAATATCTTCTAATATGGCTACATAGTAGTACCATGAGAATAAAATCGAAGGCCTATCTGACTTTGATCACATAGATTGGATGCGGATAAGATCACCAAACATAAGCACACCAAAATCTGTCCTCTTTCCTTATCGAGAGATCTGTGCTAATGTTCAGAATGCTGTCCCATTTAACAATCAAACAAGAATGATGTAGTCATCCTTGCAGATCATAGGCAACTTTCTTTGCTTCTCCTGTGTCAGGAAAGGTCCATCAGAGGTGGCAACATTGTTGTGGAATGATGTATACCCCGTGGATTCTCATTGCCTATGTTCCACCTGAGACAAAGATGCCTTCTGATTACAACTTGCTACTGTCTACTCTTCAGTCTGATAATTTCTCAGATAACAAAGCATTCTGTGCCTTCATTGCTGGATAACAATTGGGCTATTAAGTAGAAAGTAAGAAGAGACAATATCATTCAAAGACATTGTTATCTAATTCTGCACGATTAACATGCTAGGCATCACCACTGAACAGAGATTTAACCAGATCAGCCACAAAAATAGGTATAAGAACAGAGCAATTTTCTCACAACCTGACTCCCCAAAGCCTGTGCCATCCACAAGGCACCTTTGACAAGACATGAGTCAGGAATGTGATGGAATATGTCCCAATTGTCTGGTGAGTGCAACTCTGACAAAACTCATGAAACTTGATACGTCTAGGCAAAGCAGCCCACTTGTCTACCACCTTCGACACTTGCTACCTCCCCTACCTTGGCTGCCGTGTTTACCATCTATAAGCCTCACCATTATCTTCTCAAAGGCAAATGGAGATGAGCAATAAATTCTGGCCTTGCCTGTGGTGACTGCATCCCAAGAGTGAATTACAAAAAAGACAGCCTTGATTTTCAGTGTTCAGTTATGTCTGGCCCAATGCTCACGATTGTCCGTAGTGAATTCTGAAGTTTCATGCCCCAATCTTATCAAACTCTCCAGGAATTCATTTTTGCCCCTTTATAATATAGCATGTGCCACAGCAGCGTTGTGCCAAATCAGAAGTGATGTACTTTTTGGTAGTGATTTGATTAATATCTCAAACATCATGGCAATGTGAAGTGGGTGGGTGCATTTATCAAAAGTCTCACAACTACTTTGCTATTTCTTTTGGATAGGAAACAAGCCAACCAATTTTGTGCATCACAGGATACAATAAGCCCTGATGACTTGGGCTTTATGACTTGGCTGAGACTGTTTTCAATTGGCAGACCGTCCCATCTGTAAACTTGTGCAATGTTTCCCAATAATTGTGAGCAAATTTAAAAGGAACAACCAATGAGTAATAAAACACAAAATAAAATCAAGCACTGCAAGTGCTGGAGATCTGAAACAGAAATTGCTGGCGAAACTCAGCAGGTCTGGCAGCATCTGTGGGAGGAAAGCAGAGTTCTGATGAAGTGTAACTGGACTTGAAAGGCTAACTCTGTTTCTTCCCGTAGATGTGCTGAGTTTTGCCTGTAACTTCTGCTTTTGTGTGAGTAATAAAGCATGTTATTGCAAGATTGTTTTTAAGTCTAACTAACGGGCGCAAAAGGGGAAAATTATGATTGCTATTGTTTTTGAATGGAACTAATAGCATGTCAACATATCACCTGTTTCCTCGGGGTGTAACAGTGGATCAGAGGGAAATATAGAACAAGTTGCTGGGGGAATCTTGAGTCAGTGTTTCTCACATTGGATTCATTCATTTGGTCTCTAATTTACAATAAATGCAATATGAATTGCTTTGGCTGAGATACTTATGCTCGTTGACCAGTAGTTTGAATTTGGAGTAAAAGGTAAATGAGGGAATTTCTTTTGTGAATAATTCTTATTTTGGTGTTTGCACTAAACAGCTGAAATAAGTGGATAATTTAGACGATTCTGCAACCTGAAGCATGACTCCTCAATCATCTTCCCATTAAAAACACATTTAGTTCTTGTCTGCTTTCAGGGTAAAGTCCTAGAAATACTGACTGCCATGACTCACTGGGGTTGTGCTGGAAATCAAGCCCTAATCTTCCGTGAGGGATCACCAATGTGAAATGACTGAATAAAATGATCCAAAATCTCCAAATTAACCCGACTGACTAACCCAGATCAAAAGCAAGCACTCGTCAGGTTTCTTGCTTAACAAGATAACAGCTATTTATTGCGAACAGACATTCTTAACTAGCAGCAGAACATAGAACAGTGCAACACAGGAACAGGCCCTTCTGTCAGTCATGTCACTGCCAAACATGATGCCATTCTAAACTAATCCCATCTACCTGCACGTGGTCCGTAATCCACTATTTCCTGCCTATTCATGTCTGTCTAAATGCCTCTTGAGCTTTGCCAACATATCTGCTTCTACCACCTCCTCTGGCAGCATGTGCCAGGCACCTACCACACTGTTTTTAAAAAAAAAATCATTTTCCTTGCACGTGTCCTTCAAACTTTTCCACTCTCTCCTTAAACCTATGCCCCTTGCTGTTTGACATTTCCACCCTGGGGAAAAAGACTGTGCTATCCATTCTATCCTTCCCTCTTATAATTTTACATACTTCTTTTAGGTCACCCCTTAGCCTCTGACCCGCTAGCGAAAACAATCCAAGTTTGTCCAACCTTTTTGTAGCTAATGCGCTCCTATTCAGATGAAATCCTGGTAAACCTCTTCTGCATCCTGTCCAAAGCCTTCACATCCTTCCTATACCTTGGCAATCAGAACTGCACACACTACTCCAAATGTGGCCTACCTAAAGTCTTGTACAACTGGAACATGACTTGTCAACTTTTGTACTCCGTGTCCTGAATGATGAAGGCAAGCATGCCATAAACTGCCTTTTTAACCACCCTATCCACTTACATTGCCACTTTCAGGGAGCAATGGATTTGGACGCCAAGGTCCCTCTGTGTCCGTCCTGCCACTTACAGTATACTTTCTTTTTGCATTTGACCTCCCAAAACGCATTACCTGTCTTATCTGGTAAACTTGTGAATCAGACAGAGTGTATTTTCAACCAAGTCATTTACAGAGGCCCCAGTACTGATCCTTGTGAAACATCACTGATCACAGATCTGCAGCCAGAAATACACTCCTTCACAACTACCCTCTGTCGTCTATGACCAAGCCAATTTTGTATCCAACTTAGCAACTCACTGTGGATCCCATGCAATTTGATCTTCTGGACCAGTCTACCATGAGAGACATTGTCAAATGCTTTACTAAAGTCCATGTAGTCAACATTCACTGCCCCACCTGTAACAATCATCTTTGTCATTTCCTCAAAAAACCTCAATCAGATTTGTAAGACAGAACCACTCCGGCATAAAACTGTCTCTGAAAAGTCCATCTCTTCCAAATGTGAGTAATCCTGTCCCTTGGGGAGTTTTTTGGAGAAGGTTTTATCACTGATGTAAGGTTCAACAACTTATAATTTCCTGGGTGATTCCTGATTCCTGTTGCCTTTCTTAAACAAAGGAATGCAAATGGCTGTTCTGCAGTCTTCTGGGACCTTGCCTGTGGCTAAAGAAGATACAAAGATGTCTGTCAAGGCCCCAGCAATGTCCTCTCTTGCCTCCTTCAGTATCCTAGGCTAGATCCCATCAAGCCCTAGGGACTTGCCTAGCTTCAATGTTTTTCAAGGCTTCCAACATCACCACCTTAATATCAACATGCCCCAGAATATCAACGTAACCTTCCTTAGCCTTGCCGTCATCCACATCCTTCTCCTTTCTAAATATTGATGTGAAGTACCCATTAAGGAGCTCACCCACTTTTTCTTCCATTCATAAATTCCCTCCTTTGTCCTTGATTGGGTCTACACTTTCCTTAGTCACCCTCTCGCTCTGAATGAATGTGTAAAATGCCTTGGAATTGTCCTTTAATCCTACTTGTCAAGGACATTTCATGGCCCATTCTAGCCCTCCCTATTTTTTTAAAATCATTTTCTGCTTCCTTTACATTCCTGAAGAGCCTTGCCTGATTTCAGTTTCTGAAACTTACACGTGCTTCCTTTTTCCTTTTCGACTAAACTTCCAATATCTTTCATTGTCCAGGGTTTCCGAATCTTGCCATTCTTATTTACCGTTCTCACGAAGGGATCATGCTGGTCCTGAGCTCTGATTATCTGAGCTTCACAGGACTCCCATATGTCAGATGTGGATTTACCCTCAAACAGCTGCCCCCCATCTAATTCTCCAGTTCCTGTCTAATACTGTTGTAATTAGCCTTCCTCCAGTTCACCTCTTTCACCCAAGAACCAGACTTATCCTTATTTGTAACTATCTTAAAACTTGTGGAATTATGATCGCTGTTCCCAGAATGCTCCCCAGCTGAAATTTTGATCACCTGTCCAGACTTATTTCCCAATTCAAGGTCTAGTGTGGCTGCTTTTCTAGTTGGACTATCTGCTTGTTGTTTCAAGAAATGCTAATTACTAATATATAACTCTGTATAATTTAAGTTCTATAACTTGTTTAAAGAAGACCCATACACACAAGCAGACACAGATGAGACAAGACACCAACTTAACAGGGTAGGGAAGGAATAAAAAAGGCAGTGAATCTCAGTTCTGTCATTAGTCCAAATTACAGGTGTCAATAAGATGTTTTCAGTCAGCTCTATTCTGGCTCCTTTTCAAGGAGGACACAAAGTTATGGACCCACTGATTTTTAGCCCTTTCATTTACTGATTGGGGATTTCATCCTTTCACTATCTCTTCTCCCTTTTAAAATGGGAGTCTACAATGAGAGTGGTTAGCTGTTGGAATGTTCTTTCTCCTCCAGAGCACAGAAGTACCAAAAAAAACAGTGGTTCCATGGTATGTGGCTACAAATCAATAATTTGTTACTATGTGGAATACTCCTGACCCTACACAACTGGTCCTAGAATCAAGCCACCTGTAGATATTATACAACAATGGGTTTGGATACCTTCTTTCCCAAAGAGACGCTGCAGCGTTATCATAATCCCTTGGTATAAAGGAGTATTTTTTTCCATTTTTAATCCCACAGATTAAGAAATATGATCTTTACAATCCAGTATTCAATTGTGTTTAGCAACTGAGAGTATCTACCTCTTCCTCTTGAGTAAACCAGAGAATGGCTGTGACTTATTGTTCAGATGAAACACAAGTTCTTGGAATTTATACTGGGATTGAAAAGTACATTCATCATACACCGTACAGTGTGGAAACAGGCCCTTTGGCCTAGCAAGTCCACACTGACCCTCCGAGCATCCCACCTAGACCCATTCCCCTATTACCCACCTAATCTACACATCCCTGAACACTATATGGGCAGTTTCCCCTGGCCAGTCCACCTAGTCTGCACACCTTTGGACTGTGGAGTACCCGGAGGAAACCCACGCAGACAGGGGGAGAATGTGCAAACTCCACACAGACAGTCGCCCAAGGCTGGAATTGAACCCGGGTCCCTGGTGCTATGAGGCTGCAGTCATAACCACTGAGCCGCCGTGCTGCCCCATTAATTAGGCAGAAGTTTAGATTCGTTGTCTTTTCAATGTTTTAATCTCCACTGGTCACATTAGCACAACTTCATATTTATGTGGTATCTTTTAATAATATTACTTTTGAAAGTTGCCCCTAGGAACATTGTAAATCAACATATGGCACAGATAAGGGGATATTGGATCAGATAACCAAAAGCTTAGTTAAAGATAAGGTTTTAAGGACCGTCTTAGAGGAGGGTAGTGGGGTTGAGTCATCAGATATTTTTCAGGCTGAGTTAGTTTGATCCTTGACTGACAAGTAAGTAAAAGGGTGGGAGATTAAAGAAAGTGGTATTGAAGCTACAGTCAGATCAACCATTGTCTTATTAAATGGCAGAGTTGGACAGCAGGCTGAATGGCCTAATTCATATATTCAAACATGCATAGATTTTTAGAAGATTGCAGCACACAGTTAGCAAAAACAAGTGGGATCTTGGGCTACACACAAAGGTACTAAATCTCAAAGCAAGCAGGTTTTGTTAAAGTTATCCAGCTCTGGGTTTCCTATATAATTCTTTCATTAGGATGCTAAACACCTAGGAGTCAAAGGGAACAAGAGAATCATACTCTACAGACGAGACCCTTCGGCTTATCAAGCCTTTACAATCAAAAATATACTACTACCTACATTAGTCCCATCTTCCCACACTGACCCCATAGCCTTGAACGTTATGATACTGGAGTGCTCATCCCAGTACATTTTTAAAAGTTGAGGTTTCTCCCCTCAACTACCTTCCCGGACAATGATTCCAGACCCCATCACCCTCTAGGTAAAAAGACTTTTCCTCAAATCCCCTGCTTTCTACTTTAAAATTATGACCCCTTGCTATTGGCCATTCAACTGAAGGGGACAGCTGCTTTCTATTCATCCTGTCCATTCCCTTCCTAATCTTACCTCTATCAGGCCCCCTTCAACCTTTTCTGCTTCAAAGAAAACAGCCTGAGTTTATCTAGTATCAGATGATCCCATTGATCGTCCTACTTCTGTTCCCATTTCTATGGCCCTATGATCTAATCTGACCTTATCCAGCTTCTCTTCATAGCTAGAATGTTCTATCCCAGGAAACATTCCGATGAATTTCTTTTGCACACTCTCCAGTGCAATCTCATCCTTTCTATAGTGTGGTGACCATAATTTCACACAATACTTCAGCTGTGGCCTAACCACAGTTTTGTACATTCCAACATGACCTCCCTGCCATATCTGACAATGGTAACTGACAAAGATGTTGTGAACTAATAGGGAAGTATATTAAGGCCTTTGAAAGGGTACAGAGAAGATTTCACAAGATGGCCCCAGAATGTGAGGTTTTGCTACAAGATCAGGCTAGAAAAATTCTGATTGTTCTTCTTGAAGCAAGGGAGATTGAGGAGAGATTTGATAGGGCTCTGCACAATTGTGATGAGTTTAGACAAGGGCAACATGTTCTTGTTAGCTGATGAGACAAGAGCTAGTCAATGTGAAATTAAGGTTTGAGGAAAGTAATGTCTACAAATTAGAAGCAGTAGTAATCCACTCAGTAAGTAATGGCTGACCTGATTGTAATCTGAAATCTTCATTCCTGCCTACCTCTGAACTTTTCATATATTTGCTTGACAAGATTGTATCCATCATTGCCATAAAAATTTTGAAGGACTCCACTTCCACCACGTTTTCATGAAGAGAATTCTCAAGACTCATGACCCTCCTGAGAGAGAAATTCTCCTCATCGCTGCTTTTAACTGTGGTCCCTAATTTTAAACATTAATCTCCATTCTCCCATGAAAAGAAACATCCTCTGTACGTCTACCTTGTCAAGACCCCTCAAAATCTTTTATTTCAGTCAAATCACTTTTTAATCTTCTGAACGCAAGTGGATACAAGCCTACCGTGTCCAACCTTTCCTCATAAGACAGTCTGCTGACTTCCAGGTATTAGTCTGATGAGCCTTCTCTGAGCTGCCTCTAACACATTTATAACCTTCGTGAAATAAGAATATGTTTCAGAGATAGTAGGAACTGCAGATGCTGGAGAATCTGAGATAACAAGGTGTAGAGCTGGATCAACACAGCAGGCCAAGCAGTACTGGAGGAGCAGGAAGGCTGACGTTTCGGGTCTAGGCCTGAAACTTCAGCCTTCCTGCTCTTCTGATGCTGCTTGGCCTGCTGTGTTCATCCAGTTCTACACCTTGTTATCTGAAATAAGAATATATTGTGCACAGTACTCTAGATGCACTTTCTCTAGTGTCTTGCGTACTTAAAGCATAGATTTTTGTTTTTGGTTCCCCTCCCAATAATTGTTGGCATTCTGTTGGTGTTCCTAATTACTTCACCTGCATAATTCACCTTATGCGATTTCTGCCGAGGGCACACAGATCTGTCTCTGAGCTCTGCAATCTCTCACCACTTAATTAACCAATTTACTAACAATTTACTCTATACGACTTTACCATTTTTCACATGATTGTTTGGAATTCACCTGTCCTTTCCATTTCCGAACTTATGGGTGCTTCAGGGATGTTACTTGTATTCTCTAAGCTGAAGACCAATGCAAAATGTTTGTTTAATTCATCTGCTATTTCTTCTTTGCTATTATTAATAACTTTGTGTAGAACCAGGACACTCATTTAAATAATTACATCATCTTTATATTTTTGGCTAGCTCGATGAAATGCTAACTTTCCTTCATTATGAATTTTATGTTAATTTTCTTGCCTTCCATATCCTATCCAATCTTCTGACCTGCTACCTGGTTTTGTATAATTATATCTTTTTCTTTCGTTTTACACTGCCTAGTGTCACATTCCTAGTTAACTGCAGATGGTGAGCCCATTCCTTGGAATTTTTCTTGCAAGTTAGAGTATGTCTATTGTGTATTATGAAATATCCCCTTAAATGCCTGCTATTGTATCCCATGACCTTTAACCTAATTTGTCAATCCACTTTAGCTAGTGGTACTTTCATGCCTTCATAATTGTCCATATTTAAATTTTGCAAAGTAATCTGAGGCTCACCTCTACCTCAGACTGAATGTAAAATTTAATCATATTATTATGGTCACAACTAGTCGGGGCACCTTTTACTATGTGATCATTAATCCTATCTCATAACAGAATACCGGGTCTAGTATAGCCTGCTCTGCGGCTGCAGAGTGTGCTGTTCTCAGAAGTCATCCTGAAACATTATGAACTCCTCATCTCCAATGCCTTTGCCTATCTGACTTGTATGTAGTTTAATATGTCCATGTGAATTGCCGTGCCTGTCTGACAAGCCCTTGTTTATTTTATGTTCCACTAGGATATGTAATTATTGTTGGGACTTTTACACCCCTTTCATAAGTGCCTTGGCTCTATCGTTTCTCATTTGTATCCAAACTGTTTCCACATGTTGATTTACTATACTTGAGTGATCCCTCTTTATTGTGCTAATACCACCATTAATTGAGCCTCCCCATCCTATTACCAATACTGCCTAGTTGCCTTCATTCCTTAATATGCTGTACTCATTCAGATTCAGGTGATGCAGGGATGCGTGAATTGGAACGTGCTGCCTACGAGAGTGGTGAAAGTAGTGGTGGATCAATGATTTCAAAAGGAGATGGATGGACACTTATTGGGGTTGGGGGGTGCGCGGAGGGAGAGGAGAGAAAATATTTGCATGGCTGCAAAGATAGATCAGGGAAACGGAACTGACTGGGTTCTTCTGTAGGTGACCAACATGAACCTGATGGGCCAAATGGCTTCCTGTTCTGCGTGGTTTACACTCCATCACTAGTCAGTCTCCCTTCAAGATTGAAGAGTCTAAGATTCTTAACAGGTGAACCGCTAATGCCAGTGTACAGTTTTGTGCTAATTTTTGCCTGATGTCCAATTATTGGATGCTTTGCTTGGACCTCCTGCAATGCTGATTTAGTGCTAGCTACAATTTAAATTTTTGTTGATGGATTTCTATGTACAAATGATTGAGGACAATTACGGAACCTGTAGTCCAGGTCTGATTGTGAAATTTTGGATCAGTGCTGGGAACCTTGAGTCGGCATGTTGAAGCCTAGGAGATTGCTCTGTACTGTGTGACTGAGAGCTTTCAGTTATGTGGAAAGACCACAATTCTGCACTATCCCTCCATGCAGAGAAGGTTCATGGGAGACTTGGTCAAGGCATTCAGAATCATGATTGTTTATTCTATGAAAACCAGAGAAATGATTCTCTCTGGCAGAAAAGTTGATAACTGGAAGCAGATTGTAATTAATTAACAAAATAACTACAAAGAGCTTAGAATTTTATTGAGCAATCTAAAAGGTGATAGAAGCCATTTTGAGTTGTAATGCCTAATTGGGAATTAGATGATCCCTGAAGGCTTGCACAGTTACAGGGACAGAACAGTGGAGTAAGATTAGTGCCTCACCCTTGCCAAGCATTGCCACAGACAATGGGCCATTGACTGACTGGTGTATGATTTCAAATTTAAATCTAATTTATTACAAGCTCTGAAACCTTTCTGTTTAACTGCTATGTCCCCTGGAAATCACAGGGCAACGTGTCTTTGGACTTTACCATTGTCCATTTCCTTAATGATCTCCTGTCGAACATAGAATGGCACCATGGTCAGCGCAGCCTGTACTGGTCTAAACTAATCCCACCTGTTTGCATGTGGTCTGTATCCCTCTTATCCTCTGCTTGTTCTTGTGTTTGTCTAAATGCTTCTTAAACGTTGCTGATGTATCTGTTTCTACCACCTACCCTGGAGTGCAGTGTGTTCCAGGCACCTACCACGGTCTATTTTAAAAAAAGTTCCTTGCACATCTCCTTTAGACTCATCCCTCTCACTTTAAACCTATGTCTCCTAGTATTTGACATTTCCACCCTGGGAAAAAGGCTCTGCCTATTCACCCTATCCATGCTTTCATAATTTATAAATACCTCTGTCAGGTTGCCCCCACTCTAGTGAAAACAATCCAAGTTTGAATTAGGTTATTCCTTTTCTAAATTCATTTTAATTGAAAATATTATTTGTCCAATATCTTTGTGAACACCTGATTGAATGTATTATTTTACATGGGTTTGAAGTTTTTCATACATAAATGTTGCTTGCTTGTGTTTGTCCACTCTTTTGAATATGACCGCATCCTTATCAAGTTTACAATCAATTGGTGCCTCTTGAGCACAGTGACTCCTTCACGAGTATCAATGCCTAACAACGATGATAGCATAAAATTACGAGGGGATGTTGATACACTGAGTGAATGGGCATGACTAGGCAGATGGAGTTCAATGTAAGCAAGTCTGAGGTTATTCATTTTGGACCAAAAAGAGAGAGCTCAGAGTACTTTCTAGATGGTATGAAGTTCACTACAGTGGATGTCCAAAGACACTTATGAATTCAATGTTAGATCTTTAAAATGTCATGATCAGGTGCAGAAAAAAGTCAAGAAAGCTAATGGAATGCTGGCCTTTTATCAGATAGAAGTATAAGAATGGAGAGGTTATGCTGTAGTTATATAAAACCTTGGTCAGGTCCCACTTGGTGTTCTGGGAGCAGTCCTAGACACCACACCTTAGAAACGATAGTGACATTTGAGGGAATACAATTAAGGTTTACAAGAATGATAACTTAACCCGTGTAGTCCAGGTATGAGGAGGGACTATGCAAATTAGTTTTTTTTCTCTTGAATTTAGAAGGTTAAAGGGTGATCTGATCAAAGTCTTCAAAATAGTAACCAGAAAAGACAGGGTAGATAAACTATTTACACTCTGGGGATTCTACAACTAGGGGGCATAATCTGAGAATTAGGGTCAGAGAATTCAGGAGAGATGTTAGGAAGAGCTTTTGCATACAAATGATGGTAGATGTTTGGAACACACTCCCACAAATGGCAGTGGGTGCACCATCAATTGTTAACTCTAAATCTGAGAGAGAGAATTTTTTTGATAAGCAAAGGTATTGAGGATATGGGCCAAAGGCAGGTATATAGCGTTAGGCCACAGATCGACTGTGGCCCCTTTGTATGGTGGAATAGACTGGAGGAGCTGAATGGCCTACACGTGTTCCTATGTCCTATGAAAAGTCTCCATGGGTTTGTGTGCTATATGGTGAGAAATGATCCTATTTAGATAGTCATTATCTCGCAAGATGGCCTTACTGTGCTCTGTTTCACCAAGTTTGCCTGATAAACAAATAACCTCAGGTTGTATTTAAGAAGTTGTCAGTTAAGGTCAGCCTTACAGCATAAAGTCAGAAGTCACATGATACCAGGTTATAGTTCAATAGGTTTGTTTAAAAGCTTGTGCTTTTAAATAAACCTGTTGGACTATAACCTGGTGTCATGTGACTTCTGAGTTTGTCCACCCCAGTCCAACACCAGCACCATGACATCAATTTCACAGCATGTGGAACTGTAGGAATCCCAACATGGGGCGGCACGGTGGCTCAGTGTTTAGCACTGTAGCCTCACAGCGCCAGGGACCCGGGTTCGATTCCAGCCTCGGGCGACTGTCTGTGCGGAGTTTGCACACTCTCCCCGTGTCTGCATGGGTTTCCTCCGGGTGCTCCGGTTTCCTCCCACAGTCCAAAGATGTGCAGGCTATGTGGATTGGCCATGCTAAATTGCCTGTAGTTTTTGGGGGTGTGTAGGTTATAGGGGGATGGGTCTGGGTGGGATGCTCCAAGGGTCAGTGTGGACTTGTTGGGCCGAAGGGCCTGTTTCCACACTGTAGGGATTCTATGATCTATGTGTATTTATCAGTGAAGGTAGATTTGTGATAGAGGGTGATAGAAAACTCCTGGCTGATATCTCAACTGGGACAGCACGGAGAGGGATCGCATTTGAGTGTTGCATTTCAACATGAATCTCAGCACTGGTTCATTTCTCAAGTTAGTACAGACCAGTCAGTCAACCTGCCTAGTTCAGAATCGGAACAAAGCCTTCCTTTTAATGTATGTCAGTATTAATGGGTGCCTTCTGCTTGACAATTGCCTCTACTAATCAGGGTGCAGTTGCCAACCTACCAGCTTTCCTGTCTAATGCATTAATATTTAAAGTTGAATTTGCCCGTGAATTGGTATGTTTGTGAACCAGCCTGGTGAGATGATGACAAACCTCTACAACGTGTATTGTTTTTTGGTAATTCCCAAGTTTGGTACTAACAAATAAATATTGTACACTTTTGTGTTATACCAATGTCAATTATCAACTTGGAAAGCGTGTTTGAAATGCATATGTGTATGTTTTCATAGAACCGATGAAAACAAGTTATACTTATTGAGAGCTGTTAACTTGTAAAATATCCCAAAGTGCTTGAGATTACCAAAACAGCATTTAGCACTCTGCCATGTAAGGAGCTATTAGCACAGAAAGCTTGGCCTATCAAATGTTTTAGGGTAGTCTTGGGAGAGACAAAATGAGAACAAAGATGACAGTTGGAATTCAATATCTTTCGGCTTTGGCAGCTGGAGGCACAACCTCTAATGGTGGAATAATTAAAATCAAGAAGCCAAAATGGGAAGAGAGCAGGTACCTTGGAGAGGTGTAAGGCTGGAAGGCGTTTACAGGGCCAGGCCAATGAGGGATTACAGATCAGGAATAGAATTTTAAAATTCCAAGCATTGCTTAACTGGAAACAATTGTAATTTATTCAGCATGTTTGAATGTGCAGGTTAATGGAGCAGAGCTAGGAGAATGGTAGAAAATAATTTATTCATTCATAGGGCCAGTGCTGACATGATAGGCTATCAATTGAGATTCTCGGAGACGAAAGCAACAAGGAGTGTGTTCTAATAGTCATTCCCCAGATAACACAGTGTGGATAAAGGTTTTTGTCACATGACCTGAGACTTAGTCATGCAATGGGTGGAGTTGATGGCTAAGGAACAGAATTTGTGGTGAAGATAGTAGCTTAAATTCTCCCGTAATGGAGGAAATTTCTTACTGTAAAATGGTAGAGACTTTTTGTTTCATCCATCCATGTTTTTGCCTAATTCTAGGTGTGTTCAATATTTCAGCATTCCACTAGTGATATCCTATAAGGTTCGGAATGCTGCTGCAATGATTTTGACTTCAGCAATTTCTCACCTGTATTATAGGTAGACATTCCGTGGCTACTTGGACAGCATTTTGTGGTACATTCAGAGGCTTTGGCCATGAAGGATTCGTACAACGAAATTACACTCTTTCAAGAAATAGATGGTTGCTTCAAAGCTATCTATGCATACATTTCCAGGTAAAATAGGTTTTGTCTGCTGAAATTGTAATGGGTTTTCAGCTGTTTGTGGACAGGAGCCTGTTTTGCAAACCTGCAGTGTGGAAATATTCTAGATTTGCTAGCTAAATCCAGCCACAGTAAATAAAAATGAGCTACAGAAGCTGGAATTCTGAAACTAATTTACAAAATGCCAGAAGCCACTCCACAAGTCAGTTTGTGAAAGTTGAAGGTTCCCAGGTCCCAGAGGACCGTTGTCTGTTTGCTGATCTGAGACAAATAGCTGGTGGTGAGTTTCACCCAAGGGTCACTGTGCCTTTGGCAAGAGGCAAGTTTGAGAAGGGAGGGCCTTCATTGGTGACCTCAGCTGATATGGGAATTGAGCCTTACCGTTAGTGTCACTGTTTATTGCTAATCAACCCCTGCTGTTGAACATACACCAGCTCACATTCCTGGTGAGAGCTCTGCTTGCAGAGCTTGGAACATTAGTTGATCTGTTCTTTCTACAGATACTCCCTGAACGGTGAATGGACCAGTTAATATTCTGGCTTCTTCAAGCAGAGCTTGTATGCAAAGTATTGGTGTATGCAAAGTATTGGTATATGCTTTCTGCAGAGACTCTGCTGTGTTTCCAGTGGTTTCTGTTTCAGATTAGCAGGAAGTGATTTAACTTTACCCTGTATTATGAGACTTCAAATGCCTTAATACCCTCCATAATCCATTAAATTTAATTGTTGAACTTTGAGTAATAAACACTGCAATGTTAGAGAGTTTGCTTCCTGCAGTTTCCCATTTTTAATCAATGCTGTGTGTACGCTGCAGTCAAGTTTTCTCTTTACTGTTCAATACTGTAGTATTGTCGACGTGACCTCTTCTATTTTCAACATTTGCAAACGTTTAGACGTCTCTTTGTTCTATAAAATGACTAGTCATTTTATAAAACAGTTAAATTAGTTTAAGTTTGTCTTTTTTAACCACTGTATTTGAACCAATAGATTTCTATCCTGTCTCTGTAGGGTATTAGAACTCTAAAAATGGTCCCCTTTCTTCAGTCCAGTTTCTGTGCCACAGCATTCTGGTGTATTGCTAACATTATTTGTTGAGAGCCGTAGTCCAATCTTTAATGATTTATGTTGAGGTTGATTTTTGAAGTCAATCAGGAAGTTGTAATTCAGTTATCCTAAACTTGGGTGCTAGAAGCTGATTATATAGGAAAACTGATGAAAAGTTAACCATTTCATGTAACTTTTCTCTTTTATTTTGAAAAAAGATCCACCGTTAAACACAGCGGTTTGGAAGAGGTTCTTCATGTCCTGGAGACAAACGCCATCAAACTGGCAAAGGCTTGCCACCTCAAATGGATAAATCGAGGCAGGGCAATCCAAGCAATTTGCAAATCGTACCAAACTCTCATCATATACTTTTCTGACATGAGTTACAGTGACCATGACATCACAGCAGAAAGCATCCTCCTCAAACTTCAACAGCCTCGGTATTACATTCTCCATTTTTAACATGTATTCAAAGTTGAAAGTATTTTTAAAGCTGACTGTTGTGAATGTTGTAATTTTGGCACTTTGCAGACAGCACCATACCAGGTTTAATTTATTGATATCTTTAGCGAAAGTTACATAATGAGCACATAACCTGGTTTTTAAGTGCTGCTCAGGGAATAATTATTGACCAGAAAACTAGAGCAAAGATACTTGGTTATTTTCACATATGGAGTCTTTAATATCCTGCTAACCTGAGAAGTCAGTGTGATTGGACATGTCATCTAAAAGATGGAACCTCTTTTGCAGCACTTCCTGGGGGCTGGACTGGTGTTTTTAATCTGGATTTTGTGCTGAAGTTCCTGTGTGGGACTTGAACCAGCAACCTGCTGACTTGAGAGGCTGGAGTGGTACCAGCTGAGCCATTGCTAAAACCGTGAATTACACTGCAAGTCCGCAACTCCAAATGTTAAAATTACTTTTAAAGTAACGCATTCACCATTGCATTGCTATCCAGGTCCCGAGATGACTAGATCCTCTGTTTGTGAAATGTCTCTTTTCTCTCTTTACGTTTACAGCATTCTACTTGCCATTTTCTTCTTGAGAGATCTTCTCCACCACTTGGACAATCTATCACTATTTTTTCAGGAAAGATTTGTGAACCCAGTCAGAGTACCTGAAAGGGTTCAAGCTACAATCAATCTCCTTGAGTGCAAGTACCTTGGAAGCAATATATTGTGGGAGAGCAGCTTTCTGTTAGGAATACAGTTACTGGAAAGTGGTGCTCTTTCTCGGCCACCCATGACAAGGAAACCACATGGACCTATACTTCATAAGACAGCAGCTAAAGCTACTGATGAGATAGCTGTCTCTGTTAAAACTCTGGTTAGTAGATTTTAAAAATGATGCCACTACCAAGAAAGGAACACTTTAAAAAAATAGAAGCAGGGGTATAGCATATTGACTTTCAAGCCTACTTTGCCATTCATTGTAACCATAGCTGATCATTTATCACAATTCCACTTTCCAGCCCACACCCAGCTGCTTGTACTCCCTGGGAAGGCAGAAGCCTGTCTTGCCTGAGCTTTTAATGCATTCACAACACTGGGAGAGAGAAGTCCAGAGATTCACAACAATTTTAAGTACTATGCAACAGGCTCTTGGGTTAGTCGTGGTGCAGTAAAAACTGATAGTTTGCAAAAATGGGTTAATGGAGTTGTTGTTTTACTGTAGAATAGCTCCCTTTAACTTGTCTTGATAATTACGTGTTTCGTTTTCATTAGGTGAAGAATATTGTTGACAGTCTGAAGGAGAGGTTCCCTGATAATGCAATCATCAGAGCTTTTCGTATCCTAGATCCAGATAGGATTCCTTCTGACCCAGAGAAACTGGCTCAATATGGCAATAGTGAAGCAGCAGCTCTTCAGAATCATTTCTCAGACCTACTTTCAAATGATGGGAAGGATTTGGTTGCAGAATGGGATCAGATGAAATACTTAATTGCATCCAGAAAAGGGGAGAGTTTAGATGAAGTAAGCAAAGTTTTAGAATATCTTTATATAGATCGAGTACTTGTATTAATTCTGGTGTAATGCTTGTATTAGTGTTATGAATGTTGCTTGCAAAGTATGGAAAGTAGAGAACACGATTATATTCTAAACCTACTGAGAATTTCTGGTCTAGAGTTTGAAATATTTGATATCTTTAATATAGAAACGTGGCTTTGTATGAAGAAAAAACAAGCCATTTGCAGCTCCTACGTAAAAGATACTTTCAAGTCTTTGCAAGATATTTGTATAATTTAGAGCAAGAGTGAATTTCTTTTCTTCATTCTCCTTTTCCCATCCTAATCCCCATCCCCTTCTCTCCTTCAGGTTTGCATTGATCTGGCCCATTCTGATATGTGGAGGAAAGAATATCCGAACTTCTCGATACTATCAGAGGTTTGTGTAGTGATGTCTGCTTCAACTGCTGAACCTGATATAGGATTTACATCTGTGAACTTGATAAAAAACAAATACAGGTAACAGTTCAGTTGCAATTGGCTGGCAGTTATTCTGTATGTGGTTTATTAATAATTGAACAATTTTAATTTTATTTCTTAATTTCTCCTGAAGGAATCGGCTTACGTCAGATCAACTGGATCAGTTGCTCAGGCTGTGCCTGGAGAAACCAGAAGACAGACAGGATTATTTAGACGCAGCCTATGCTGCGTGGCTACAAGCTGAACAATGGAGGCTTCTTCTCAAAGAATGGAGAAGAGGGGAAGAATCCAAAACCGAATCTGATTCGACAGAGTCGGATGTGGATCCTTTGTCTGACTCAGAATGAAAATGAGTGCTGCTGACCAGTGTCCTTGGACATGCATGACAGAAAGGGAAAAGTCCGATTTCTTTGTTAACTCGTGATTCTCTGTTGGTGCTATGTTGTTTGTAATTGTATTACAAAGAAATGTACATTGCCTTACATTACATTACATTTGCCTTACATTACATTACATTGCCTAAAATAAAAGGCATCTCTCAGTATTCTGTATACTGTTCCTTTATTGCCGATTGATAATCCAACACAACATGCTTCCACATCATAGCATGTCAACCATACAATAAGGAATTAATAAAATGGGATTTTTATACATTAGTTTAAATACAGCTGGGTTATCATGACTCTGGCATTTGGTACCTTTTTAATAAAAAAAAAACCTTGACACTCACTAGCTTTCTGAGATGCTTAAACAGTCATTGACTGTATAAAATGATTGGATGTGATAAGTTCAAGATGTATTTCAGCTGCCGTGATTTGCAGGATTGGTGCAGTGAGCCTTGGAAACAGGTTAGGTATGAAGTGGCAGCCTATAGAATTGCAATCTAAATCTCCTTGGAAAGCTAAAGTGTCTAATAGTACACTAAAGTATTTGGGGATTCAAGGTCAAGATCGGTTATTGTATTTCATACTTTCTAAAAGTATAATACAAAGTGTTGGGAATGTTTGTGCAAAGAGCGAAACTTCATATTGGATCATTCCATTTGAGCGATGCTTTAAAATGTAGCAGTTAATATGATTTTGAAAATATCAAAGCTTGTATTTCATTTTGTTTTTTGATGAGGCAGCTGTATACTACTTCAGGGAGTTTCAGAGCTCCACTTCCTGTCTATAATGCAGAAAGGGGAAGCTCTGGCTTTTATCTGAGCAGTCAATGCCATTGGCATCGGCAACATTTTTTTAAAAATAACACTTTTTACAAAAGGTTTCACTTTTATGAATGTTCAGATGTCTTGCGTGCATAGATCAATATTAAAAACCCTCTGTACTTTTATTATTTGTAGTACGGTACAGGTTACATATCTCAAAGAAACTTACAGGAAACAATCATCCCTAGACAGGGCCTATGTCAAACCCTTAAATAAAGCTGGAGCTGTAATTTATTTGTGTTGACAGGTCAGTGGGGCTCGTTTACTATCCTATCCTTTAATGATTTTAATCTGTTTAAATCCTGTGCAGCAAATGATGCCTTTATCGTTTATACATTTCACTTTCTGTCATATTAGTTCCAAATTTGTTGATTTTAGTGTACACCACCACTCTGGAGAGTTTCAGAATTTTAAGTGCGAGTAATTGCTAATCACTCATCACCCCTTTCACTTTGCCTCTGCTGATCCTCCAAATATTACAGCTTGATGACCATTGTGTATGTGTGTGGAGTTGGTTATTTACGAGATCTCTAATAGTGACCCAAGAACTGGGGAGAAAGGAACTGTGCATAGCTTAAGTTCCATGTGAAGCAGGTGGCTCATTGAGCTTTCCTGCAGAAGAGATCCATTAGGAAGAGTCTGTTTCTAAAGGTAAAGTGAAGTGGGTTGTATGATTTTTCCAACCTATGTTGGATGTGCAATGTAACATACAAGCTGCTCTTGGATTACAAAGTGCATGCTGTCAAGTTGTAATCTCGGATGGTAAAAACGTTCTGTGCAACTGTTGCATTATTTTCCCAAATCAGTGTACATTTGTGCATTTTCACTTTACTCCAATAATGCAGTGAAAAACAGGGTTTTTGATTGTAGTCCATGTCTGCCTGATTGTGTTTTTAATGACACTTCTTTTTCCATGCACTAGTTTTAATTACTTGATCTCTTTTGTAATTGGGCACCTTATTTAGTGTTGCACTTTTACTTGTGAAATGATTGGACTGATACTTGTTCTTGGATATCCTCATCCCATTTTATTTTGCTTTCCTTATGTCTATTCCTAAAGTGCTGCTTTGGCTTGCTTAATATAAACTGGTATAGCACATTGGGTTTGGTAGTAAATGTGTCCATTATTTTCTGATGCTGCTTACTTAAGTAAATTCTGATTGTGAAAATCTTTCGTTTATGACCTATGTTCAGTGTCACTTTTAAAAATTATGCAGATAGTCACTATAACTAGTTTGCCAAAAATTTACTGTAACAAGATTTCTATAGACTGCATGATCCATTTGTAGTATTTTTACCACAAACCATTCATTCGTTCATTGTGCATTTAATATTAATCTCAACATCGCACATTTACACTTAAGTGACAAAAGAACTTTATTCAAGAAGGTGCTAATGTGGTTTTCATTGAATTACTAATGTGTTGTGTTTAGGTAAAAATTGGAAATGGATTGACAGTATACAGTGTGCTGAGCACTAAAAATGGATATAACTGAGGAAATATTATGCTTGGAGCAGGATGATGCATTTAAAAATTATGCTTGGGATTGGTATTCTGTTTATTTGGGAGATGGAAAGTGATGTAATGCATTTAGAATTCTGTGCTTGGATCAGAATTACACTTGGACCAGGTATGTGGCTCTGCTTCACTTGAATTGATTGTATTGCGTTTTTGTACTGTATACAGGCTGCTGTTGGTCTAAAGAAAATAAAGGTGTTAAGTTTGTTAAAGGAAATCCTTTTGGATGTGTGGTGAATTCAAGCTGCACACACAAGATTTGTTCTTTTTTTTTTTAATGACTCCCTAACTCTCAAACCTGACTTAAGGAGAACCAAGCCTGATGCACTGTCAGTGATCTGATTAAATTTCATTTTTGCGCCCTGCATTTAAATGGTTCGTCTGGTTAGGCAGATGAGGCAATTGAGTGAATACTGCAGTCTGGCCAGTGCATGCACGATGGATTGTATGGCCACTTTCTGCGTTGTCATAACCCTGTAATTCTATCTCCTGTTCCTCAGACATGAAACTACTTGGCTCCTCTCAATCATTCTTTTCATCAGATGAAAAATGTGATGTACTCATTGAGCAGTTTAAAATGAATGAAAAACCTGAAGATGACTAAGTTTTCATTGTCTGTTTTAGACAGAATGTAAGTTTTAAAAAGCTGAGGACATTTTGCCTGTTTGAATAATATGCCCTTTCCTTAGTTCAGTAACTGGCTATTTTGAATCGTACGGGTAGTTTCATAGTCTCTGTAAACAAAAAACTAATTCAAAATTTTAAACATCTTTAGTATTACAACAATGGTATCCTATTAGGATTATTACCCTGTAACAGCATTATGTAAATGTAGTTACTTTGTCCACATTTGTAGTGCTTTGATTTGGATGGACTTGATAAATTTAATGCTTTGGTTTTAAGTTTCAAAGTTGAGACTCGACTCAAATTGGTACATTACAGCTTGTATATTAGCTAAAATCAAGGTTCTTTGTCATCTAGTAGGGCTGTAGGCATTACTTCATGAACTGTTTAAGCAGGTTTATAATTGGGAAATGTGCTAGCCACTCCTGTAGGATGTGCTCATGCGCAGTTTGGAGTCTGAAGACAAAACTGGTGCTTTTTGTGTTAGCATGGAGAGGAAAATAATGGATGCATACAATATTAAATTAAAAATCAGTACAGTTTGAAATGGGAGCATACTTGGTGTATTTTGAGAGTTGCAGCCTGCAAATGTAGGCACACAGTGGGACTGCACATTTTGGGCTGGGGACAGGTTTGGGCAGTGGCAGGCTGGTGCTGAGGTTTTGCAGGTGTGGGTGGTGAGTGGTTGGCACTATGGCCAGATGCAGGCGGTGATGGGTTGGTACCAGTACATCCTTAGAATTAATTAGATAGTTCAAACCCTTCACTGGCATGGCGGGATTCAAACTGAGATTTAAGCATTTTCAGACATTTCATAAATGTACTTATTACCTTTTGTGGCACAGTGAGTGTCGACGAATGGTTTCTTCACCTTGCTGCTTTGGAGTACAGAGAGTTTCTGTTTTGGTGAAATAATGATTCAATGTGAACTAGTTCAGATTTAAGATTTTGAGAATTATCCCTTTATCGTTTCTAACATTTTACGCCTTAAAAGTTGAATTTTAATTTAAGTTTCCATCATATGAAGTTCACTTGGTTTTCTGAATTGTGTTAGCAGCCAGACATCATTAGGATTTGGAATGGAAAATGAGAAGGATTTGCGAGTATGGTTTCAAAACATTACATGCCATTAAGCTGGAGTAGTTCTTAAGAAACATCAATTGTGGTGTTTCAAATGAATCATTTCTGTGAGTTTTTATTGCATTTTTGAATTGGTGAGCATATCCAACCATTTGGATTATTGGCTGGGTTGTAGTATCTTTTACCTCCCAGATGTTTATCCCCTTTCCCTTTAAAAATCTTCTGTGTCTCCTCAGAACAATACCCTTGACCCCATCATCGTTGCAAGCTACCCTACCTTGTCTCCAAATGTCCTTTTCAAGTCCTTGAACTGTCACTACTTCTCAACTACACTTCTGAACTCTATGTTCAGGTCCTTCCGATCTGGTCTGCCCCTGCCACAGAACGCAAACAACTCTTATCAAGGTCTCAAAAGACAACCTCCTTAATTGAAAAGGATTAACTTTCTCACTTTGCCATTCTCAACCTGCCTGTAACGTTTGTCACAGTGACCACAACCAACTTGCTCAAAACTGCTCTCCTGTTGCCCATCTGGACGGGACTGCTGTCACATGGTTCCATTCTTAATGATCTCATTGTAGCCAGAGAATGACCTAAAATGGCTCAACTTCCTGCTCCGGTACAGTTAGCTCTGCTTCCCCCACAAAACTATCCTTGAGCGCCTGCTACATCTCATTGGCAGCGCCTTTCAAAGGCAGTTTAAATTTCATATATACACTAATGACATCCAGCTCTACCTCACCACTGCCTTCTCTGCTTCCACTGCTGCCACCACCTCTCTCGACGACTCCACTGTTGCTGAATTCTCAGACTGCTTCTCTGATGCACAGTGCTGGATGGCATTGAGAAGACTGGAACCGTTGTTTTTGGTCCTCTCTCCAAATTCTGTCACTTCATGACTAACTCCATTCCTCTCCAACTAATAATCCGAGACTGAACAGTCTATCTTAGACCTTGATGTCATGTTTAATCCTAAAGTGAGCTTTTAACCACCACCTCATTTAACTGGGACTGTCTGTTTCCACATTTCTCATTGCCCAGCATCACCACTGTCTCAGCTCACCTGTTGAAGCCTTCACTCGTACCTTTTATCTGTCAACTTGTCTATTCCGCACAGTTGTAAAAATAAAATGAAAGGTACTACAGACTTGAAATAAAAACACATTTGCGGAAAAACTTCCAGGTTGGGTAGTATCTAATCCCATAACCCTCTTGTGTATTTGTGATTTTCTTCACTCCACCAGAGGTGGTCATGCCTTCAGATGCTTGTGGATTATCCCTCCTCCGGGGTGCTCTCTGCCCTACCTCTTTGACTAAGCCTAGTCATCTGACCCAATATCTTTTCATTTAACTTGGCATCATGCTCTTCATGAGAATTCTGAGAAGTGTCATGGGATGTTGTGTTATGTCAAATACAAATTGTGCTATACAAATATGAGCAGAGCCTGGAGTTAGATAATGACCAGAGCCTTTTCCATTATCCAAATGTGGGCTTTTTAAATTGCAAAAGCTGGTACAAATATCTGGCAACAATGAAGTTAAGGTTTTACAAAGAGAATACATATAAATATACGGTTTTTAAGTAGTGTATCACATCTTTTTAAAAAAATTGTATATAGCCTTGACTTCTAACAGTTGTGCATGTGAAGGTAATACTGTAGAAGTGCTGTTAAGTTACGAATTGAGTCAAGTAAGGAATGGCTTATGGTTTGATGGGACAAGCATGCCAGTTGAACATGACTCCTACTGTGGGAAGTGATGAATTTGAATTAAATAATCCAGAAAATCTGCATCTTTGGAGAAAACTAACCTTGTAGCAATATTGCCCAGATAGTACTAATGTCGATTATCCCCAGGATGAATGTTGATTGACCTAATGGTGCCTTTATGAGAGACAGAAGTGGACAGTGAAGGGGGGGAGAAAATCTCCTATGGTAGTGTTGTGTTGCGGAAAAGAGCCAGCAGTCCATGGAGGAATAAGTGTTCCAAAATCTCCTGCTTTTTTTTCCCCTATATCTCTGCACGCCCTTTCTATCCAAAGAATCAGCCAGCACACTCTTGGGTGGAATCTGCCTCCACTGTTTTTTCAGGCAGTGCACCCTGCTGAGTTGCTGGTTGTAACTGCTGGTGATAAAATGTACTCCTTCCCCAAAACTGGTTATTTTTCCTGATTTACAGGCCCTTTATAGCCTCTCAGTTTGTCTTGTCTCACTCTGTTGCTGTCCCCTCTTAATTTTATATTGTCTATCTGTATTTTTTCATTTATTCTTCACAAGTACAGTATTAGCAGTGAGAAACCAGAGCCTGGTACTCACTTGTGCTGCCTGACTTTTCATTTGGCCTTTGGAACAAAAGATTGAAACAAATACTGTCTGCCTTTCTGATGAGCATCCATTTCTGAGCAGTTTGAATTTCCAGATCTCACGTATAAGCATTTGGACTAATTTACCCCTTTAACTGTCGACATAATACAGGCAAAATATGGCTTCTGAATTCAGTGTGTTTTGAAACTAAATGCATGATGCAGGTGATTTTCAAGGAATGACTTATTGTATGTTTAGATTTAGATTTCTGGATGTTTGTATACATCTCCCCTTGTGCTGAATATATTTGCTGAGGTTTATAAGGTACACACCAAAATGTAAATGGGTGTAATCAGTACTTCATTACTTTTTTAAACAAAGCAATCCATTCTTTCAATAGCTTTGAAAGTTGTCTTGCTTTTCTTGTATAATAAAGAATAGAGATGAGTTGATAACCTAACACTACACAATGACCAGATTCTGAAGCTGCAAACTGATAATTTTGTGGTGAGCTCCATTGTAAATATAGAGAAATCTTCACAGCCATTGAAGTACTTTATTAAAGTATGGTACAAGTTGCACCCCTGTATTCCAGTCACCTTGCAACTAGGCCTTTGCCAGATTGTAGGATTTGCTGGATCACAGGAGGTGATGTGTCAGGGTCAGTGTGGGAGCTTTTAAACATGCTTAAAATGCACCGTGCAACATATGTGATGAAAGGCAGTTAGTTAGGAGAAAATTGGTAACGTATTGGCAAGTGAAGAGATCCAGCTACTTTGCCAATATTGCAGTTAACGATTCTTCTGCTTTACGTGGGTGCAAACTGGGCAAAAGTACATCAGCTGTTGGATCAATATCTGAATTTACTGTGGATAAAAAGTTGACGTGAGTTTGCCAAGAACAAATAACTGGAAATCAAATTTTCATTTTAGGAATGCAGTTTGTGCAGAAAACCCTTTTTGAGAAATATGATTGTCTCTACATTACATAGATCTGAGTACTGGTACATGAGATCAGTTGATGAGCAAAAGTTACTGAGCACATATCTGCGTTAACTGCAAGGAATACTGGAAGTTTCCAGAATGCAAAAAATGGTATGTAGATGAGGGGCAATGCTCATTCAGAGGATCCAAGAATGATTAATGGTTTAGACATGTTTTGAAGACAGAATCAGCTAGAATAGAGATAGTAGGAACTGCCGATGCTGGAGATTTTGAGGTGATAAGGTGTAGAGCTGGATGAACCCAGCAGGCCAAGCAGCATCAGA
>JAHRHZ010000199.1:827539-845234 GCA_024137785.1 Ginglymostoma cirratum | reverse complement strand
AAGAAGGGTCCAGACCCGAAACATCAGCTTTCCTGCTCCTCTGCTGCTTGGCCTGCTGGGTTCATCCAGCTCTACACCTTGTTATATCAACTAGAATAGTCTTGTTCAACAAACAGGTAAATGGAACAAGAAGCCCAGAGAAACAGAGGATGCTTTGAGGATCGGCTACTGCCGACAGTTAACTTAGCGCAGTAAGGTATATGGATAATTGTGGAATGAATCCATTTGACCACCTTGTCGTTGCTCAACTCAATGTGACCATGGTGGTTATACAGACTTTGAAATAGCATCCTCGAATGAACAAAAAACAGTCACTGGTTCAAGCAGAAAACTATTATTGAGTTTTCTTCTTATAGTTTCTCTGTGAAAGACAAATTGACTTATTCTACCTTTTTAAGAGTTACAATTTGATTCATGGCATCTTGGCTTAAGCGGTTGAGCTGCTCCAACTCAATTCTGCCCTGAAATATTTGCTGGATTTGGATAACTGAATTATGTCATACATTCTAACATTAGGTAGGTGGTATAAATAACATTGCTGTTTCCTCAAATTTGGAGACAACGATAAATACTCTCTCGTTTTGTGCCAAACTGGAGTTATCTTTCATCCAACGTGATGTATGGCAATGTTTGGAGCAGGAGGGTGAAGTATAAAGGTGTTATTTAGATTATTTTAAGATGCGTCTTTCTGGTCCAAGAATAGGAAAACGTGAGTGATATGTGCACATTGTCTAAATTACAAATATGGTGGTGATTGTGGTGCATTTTGCTGTTCATGAAGGTGAAATAAGTATGCTAATATGAACGGATGTTTGTGTCATGCTTTGAGTTGATAAGGTCAAGTAGAGAGCAGACAGGAAGACAGTTGTGACGTTATTTGTCAAGGCTGGACGTTGAATTGCACCGATGCCATTAGTCTGTCTTGTTCCTAAACATTTAACTACTTCTGTGTGCCAAGTTTATGTAAGTGCCTGCTGTTGCAGTTAGAAAAACTGGGCATTTGTAAGCATTTGAACAGTGTGCTTGACTGTTTATATTTTTAACCAGGTTGAAAGATTGCACAGTTATCAGTGTGAGCAATGAGAAGGAATTGTATCTTAAGGATGAATTAAATTTCAAATCAGGTATACAAAGTGTAAAGTAAAGAAAGCCAGATGGAGGAAAATAAAAGTGAAAATAGCAATAAAGTTTTCTCTATTTTAAAAAAAAAAAGTTGCCAACAATTAAAACCAAAAGGTACGAGATGCCACACTTAATTTTTGGTGCCAGTGAAGTTGACTGGTATAAATTAGCACTTTTCACATTATTAGAAAAGTACTTAGACTGGAATAGACAGCATGTAACTGTGTGCCAAGCTTAGTTTGCATCTAATGTGCAAATGCAGCAACTTGAAGCTGCTAAGTGCATTTCAGTGGTGAGACAAACAGTGAAATGCCTTTTTCATAAAGCTTGCGTCAGGATATCTCAGACACACTTGGATTAATGCATTTAGCCATATGTAAAGAGGAATAAACAAGCAATGTAGTGAGAACGTCACTATTAAATGGTCAAGTTTTTACAACACAGATTTGGTACTGTCCTCTGAGCTATAACATGTGAATTGGAGCAGCGAACTGAGTATTTTGATGGATTAGTGGAAGCTGAGGTAATTTGTGAACAAAGCTGTGAACAAAGCAGCTAACAAGCTTCTTGTAAGGACAGAGGTCTAAGAGAGGGTGAGGGTAACAAAGCTTTATAAATTTCTATTTCCTTCATAGCAATAAAGGTTGCAGGTGGCATTGTGCTCTGTTGCCCTTTTTGAAATGTACAGATAGAGCAAGAAAATGGGGTGCCCTAACTGGCTTTGAAGTGAACACTTCAAACACTTTTTTTCTACATTGTGTATCTTTTTTTCCACATTGTGTATCTTTTTTTCCATATGATGGATGCCATTTTGGATTGAGGGGTTGGTGGTGCCAATCTGTGCACAGATTGACAATTAAAAAGGAAAATTCATAGGATATGAGTGTCACTTCTAGATCATTCTCCAGATCCCCTTGTTAAGGTGATGGTGGGCTGCTGCCTTGAATTGCTACAGTCCATTTGATTTATGTAGCCCCACAATGCCAAAGGGGATGTAGTTCCAGAACTGACCCGTTGACAGTGAAGGAAAGACAACATATTTCCAAGTTAGGATGATGAGTAGCTTGGATCTGGTGCTGTTCCCATTTATTGGCAGTTCTTGTCT
This sequence comes from Ginglymostoma cirratum, assembly GCA_024137785.1. Taxonomy (NCBI): domain Eukaryota; kingdom Metazoa; phylum Chordata; class Chondrichthyes; order Orectolobiformes; family Ginglymostomatidae; genus Ginglymostoma; species Ginglymostoma cirratum. Next base: position 843,007 of record JAHRHZ010000199.1, on the reverse strand, counting down.
TTCTAGCTGGTAGTAATTACATTTTGGATGGTGCTGTCTAAGGAACTTGAGTTGCTGCAGTGCATCGTGTAGATCCAAGGATATCACTGTTGCAGTTTTCAGGGCAGTGCCCACTTATAGCTGCTTCATCCATGACCTTTCCTGCATTTTAAAGGTCAGAAGCAGGGATGTTTGTTGCTGACTACACAATGTTCCATACCATTTACAAATCCTCAAGTAGTGAAGCAGTCTTGGATGAAGATGGCTGACCACCAGCAACCGCAGCCACCTTCTTTTGGGCTCACTATGACTCCAGTCATTGAAGTTCATATCAGTGGAACAACTTCTTGCTTTTAGTTATTTAATTATCTATCCCCATTCAAGACCGCAAAGTTTCATTTGATCTGTTGATTGTAGAATCACTTGGCTTGGTCTGTCTCATGTTGCTTCTACTATTTGGCATGTAGATGCTGTTGTGATACTTGGACAAGTTGCCACACAATTTTAGGCATGCATGGCACTGCATATGACGTTTACCATTACCATCAAGTGAGGATATCAGAGATAACAAGCATGGGGCTGGATGAACACAGCAGGTCAAGCAGCATAATAGGAGCAGGAAAACTTGACGTTTCGGGCCTAAACCCTTCATCAGAACCCTTCTTGTTATCTCGGATTCTCCAGCATCTGCAGTACCTTTTATCTCTGAAGTGAGGATATCAGACCTAGTTTATGGAAAATTGGAAGAATGGGGGGTGTGCTGTGCTACGAGGCAACAGATTGTTGAATATTCAGCTACTGCTGATGAGTCAGCACCTCATAGATGTTCAGTCTTGAATTGCGGTTATGTTGCCACTTAACACAATGCAGAGCAATCTCAATGTGATGATGTGATTGTGTCTTTGCAAGGACTCTGCAGTAGTCACTGTTACTGCTATTGTCATGACCAGATACATCTGTGGCAAACAAGTTGGTAAGGATGAAATATGTCACCCCCACCCCCCCCCACCCCAACCCTTCCCAATCCTTTATTGGTTCCTTCATGTGCCGCAGGCCCAGTCTAGCAGCTAGTTTCTTTAAGACTGAGCTAATTTGGTCAATAGTTATGCTGCAGAGCCACTATTAAAATTTCTGTCTCTTTCTTTTCTCTGCCCCCAAAAATAAGTTCTGCACCCATATCAACTTCAGTGCTTCCTCCAAGTGCTTTTCAACACCGGAGCATGGATTCTTCAGCTTTTTGTTGGTTCCTTCACCACTTGACAGAGGCCGGGTCTGGCTAATGTGTTGTTCAGAACTCTACCATCTTGGTCAGCTGAAGTACCACCAAGCTCCTCTTGGTGATAGAGATTACAGTCCTCCTCCTGTCCATTGAACCATGCTAGTATATTACTCCAGGTTCTGTGAACCCTAATTTTATGCAATAATCTCGTGTGGGATGTTATTAAATCATTGCCATATTCCCCTTTCTGGTTACATCATTGAATACCACACAAGATTTCGTGTCCCTAAATTTCTGCTGACTCTGCCTATTTGTGGTTTTCTAAATGCCATCTTGATTATTGATTTTGGCATTTATCCTACTGTTAAAATTAGAATGGTGCCCATAGTTTCCAGGTTTTTCTCTCCGTCTGATACATTTGCTACCTGGAGACCATTCTAAAACCTGGGGAGTTCTGAAGATGAAAACGGAAGCATATTCTATGTCTGTAGCCACTTCTGTTCAAATCCTATTCTGTTACCACTATCTTCTCCAATGCTATTTTTTCCAGTAAAATCTCTCAATTCCTCACTTTCACTTGATCCCTTGTTCCCCACTTATTGAAGAATAAGTTTTATGTATTCTAATATGATGAAAAGTATTTATTTATTGTCTCTGGATGTCCTTATTTATTCTTCTTGATAATTTCTCCTGTCCTTGACTCTAAGGAAGCTTATGAATACTGTAATTAATTTGACCTTTTTAAATACCCGTACAAGCATTTATTTAGCTCTAGCTAGTTTAATCTCATTCTATTTTCTGCTTCTTTGACAATTTCTTTGTATGAGTTGCATTTTAAAATGTTCCCTTTCTTCTTCTTCTAAAATTTTCTTTTAATTGTTGCTGTCAGTCATGGTTAAACTGCTTTATTGTAGATTTATGGGGATGTATAATTGAGAATTCTTTAAGCACTTACTACTGACTTTCTTTTAAAAAAAGTTAACAGTTTAGCACTTACGTGTATGTAGTGTCCTTTGTTTGAATTTAGGATCCTTTGAAAATTACTGTTGGCTCCACTTCCACCAAACTGGGAAGCAAATTCCAGATCCATAACCTACATTTGAAAGACGTTTTCTCTTGCATTTTCATGCAGGTCTTGTGCAAAAGCTTCAATCTGTGAGCGTGGTCCTTGGACCATCAGGTAATCATAGAATCATACAGTACAGAGGAGGCCTTATGATCCAACAACCTACATGAACCCCATTTTCCAGCACTTGACCCAGAGCCTTGAATGTTATACATGTCGAGTGCTCACCTGAGTACTTTTTAAAGGTTGTGAGGTTTCCTGCCTCAACTATCCTCCCAGGCAGTGCATTCCAGACCTCCGCCACCTTCTGGGTGAAAAGGCTTTTCCTCAAAACTAAGGAAGTAATAGCAGAACCTCTTGAAAACGATTTTTAAAAATTAATCAGGCAGAGTCAGCATGGCTTTGTGACAACCAAATAGTGTCTGACTAATTGATTAGAGTTTTCAAGGAAGTGTCGACCAGTGTAGGTAGAGGGGAACCAGTAGATGTACTGTACTTGGATTACCAGAAGGTGTTTGAAAAGTTACTGCACAAAAGATTGTCATAAGAGCCAGTGGTGTTGGAGGTAGTGTATTGGCATGGATAGAGAATTGACTAATGGGCAGGAAACAGCGAAAAGGGATAAGGGGGCATTCTTCAGGTTGGTGACCTGTAATCAGTGGGCTTCCACTTGCCTGCATTTGGCCCATATTACACTAATCCTTTACTATTCGTGTACCTATCCAAATGTCTCTTAAACATTGTAACGGTATCTGCATCTGCCACTTCCTCTGGTGGTTCATTCCACATATCAGCCATTCTCTGTGTGGAAAACGCAGTCTCAGGACCCTTTTAAATCTTTTTCCTCACGTCATTAGAAGCTGCCTGCCAGCCAGCTCCCAACAGGTGAACGGTAAAGAAAACCAGTGGGGCCCAGTGCTGACTCTACCTGTGTCTCAGTGCACTGGCTGGGAGATTCGCATTTTATTCTTCGAGGCTTTCAGACCATGTGGGAGGGTTGACAGACACTACTGAAAGAGTTGGTCAGTCAGCATGGCTGAGTTGGACCGAAGGGTCTGTTTCCATGCTGTATGATTCTATAACTCTGGATCTCGAAATACCCACTCTCCTAGTTTTGAACTCCCCCCTCCACCCCCCCCCCCCCACTCTGGAGAAAAGACCTTTGCTATTCACTCTATCAATGGCCTTCATGATTTATAGAGGTCTATAAGGTTGTCCCTTAGCCTCCAATGTTCCAGTGAAAAAATGTCGGTGACTATCCAGCCTCTCCTAATAACTCAAACTCCCCCCAGTCCCAGCAACTTCCTGATGAAACTTTTCTGAACTCTTTCCAAGTTAATAATATCCTTCCTGCAGCAGGTGAACTAGAACTGTACCCAGTACTCCAAATGTGGCCTCACCATTGTCATGCACAACCTCAACCTGACGTTCCAACCCCTATATTCAGTAGTCTGAGTAAATGAAGGCAAGTGAGCTAAACACCACCTTGACCCCCCTGTCTACCTTGACACAACTGTAGGTTTGTGGAAAGAAGATCTTGAGAGAGGTAGAGCCCAAGTTGGTGGGGAGTTTGGGACAATGGTGGGCCTTGTTCAGGATCAATAGAAACGAAACTGAGGCAATTGAAGTTGCTCTGTGGGTGTTGAAGAAGTCTATTGCCGGTTTACCTTGGTTAGAAGTAAGTATTGGCTATTTTTGAGGGCTTAAAGGAGAGGTTTCCTGTGGATTCTTTGGTAAGCAGGCAATATTAGAGCTTAACATGGGTGAGCTAATTCTCCTTTAAGTACAGAATGCTTTTTATCTGTCATTTTAAGCAATATGCAAAAGCCAATGTACTGGATAGATGATCCTTCATAACGAGGCCATGACCGTTTCTTTGTCTACCTGACTTAGGTTGAATAGCAGTCTTTAGCATTGAATCTCACATGGTGAGTTTGTAAACTGAGCTGCGGAGAGAACAACTGCCATTTATAGGGAGGACAAATGGAAGGAACATCTTGGCAGCAATCAGGATCGCAAAGTGAGGGACGTGAGAACTTGGAAAATCTCACTAAAATCGTCCAGTGCTATGGATACATTTTGCTTTAAATGAATTATATTTCGCATTGTCTTTGAATTTCTTTCAGACCAAGAGAATGCTAGATTTAACAAAGTCCGATAAGCAGTTGCCATCAGTTTATGTAACTGTTTTGGGTTTGGGAATGCAATGTAAATGAATCAGTGCAACACTGCGGTTATGGAGCAGAAAAGCGTGATGAAGCAGTCACCTTTCAGGGTTTTGCGATCACATGTCCAAAGTGAGGATTTGGAGAGTGTTGCTTTTAAATGTTGGCTCTTTAAAGATAAATGTAGTTGTGTAAGTTTTAGTTTAGAAAAAGGGCATGAAATTCAGATGAAAGAGTTTAAAATGCTTATCCTAACTCCCACTAAGTTACTGTCTACCCACTTCTCTTCCTAGTCCACTGACTGGTGTTATAAACTGTTCCTTCTCCCATATGGTCACCCAACATTGCACTACCCTTTTCTCAGAAAAGAACCTTGATCGCTCAGTTGTCAACTTCCCTTTCCCCTCCAAAATATGTTTGTTACCTGCCAAAGCACTATCTTGCACCTTTGTTCTTGTCTGTTGTTTCAGAGCTTTGCAATGTGAACCGAAGGCACTGATAATATTTCTGTGAGCTTGTGCATTTCTAACTTCATGCTCAACTTCCATGCACCCCTCGTTCTGTTAAGCCCACTCTAAATCTACAGTTTCCCATGTCTTTTGTTTCTCTAGCTTCTGCCCTTTGCCCAAATAAGTGCAGCTAGTTACTCTGATATTCCCTTCTTCATGGTCTCTACCAAGACTCTGAATCCATCTCTTTGGCTGAGCTTTTGGTCACCAGCTATCATAATGTCTTCTCTTCAGTCGTAAACCTCTGTGAAAGCACCTTGGAATATTTTTCTTCATTTATGATGCCAAATGAATGCATATTCTTGTACTTCTTTGCTTTTTAGCAGTCAAAGGCCAGGTATAAATCCCCTATGATTTAGGAAGTCAGCTTGTGTTAAAAAGATAATTTTGACCTGGAACTGGAGCCTAGAACAATGCATGCTAGTAAGGTGTCCCAACTACTTGTCATTTGATGTTTTTATCTCCTCAAATTGGTGGACCTATTACCCTGCTCCAGAGAGCTCATAACTAAAGAAGGCCCATCACTGTCGCAATTTCCAGGCATGTTGAGATACCAAATGGCAAGCTTTCATAATGTGAAAAATTAAACCAACATCTGGCCTCCTAAACTGGAGGTCTTTTTCGGATTTGTGTTCTTTACTTTCCTGATCTTTCTAAAACCTCAAATCAGTTAAAATAAACTTATTGCACAATTGTGTGCGTTTCAATGGAAAGACAGTGCATTGATTGATACCCTTAAGACCATTCACCTGTGTAGTCTGGGTTGGTATATTTGGACAGTATACCTGCGCACTCTGGGTTGGTATTGTTATAAAGTGGAGGTTGGCAAACCACCACACCACACCCCCCCACCCCCAGTAATGATAACTGAAACCGGAGCGCCTTGCCCGACAATCTGTTACAAGGAGCGTGAAAAGTGGCATAACCTGCTTTTCTGTAACTTCTCATGGTTAAATAAAATAAACCCCTGGCACTCACTTTACAATCAACAAGTAACAATTTATTTATCTAACTCCAACAGTGAACAAACTAACTAAACTATGAACAAATCAAATAAGCTCCTTCTAACTACTGCTTTTCCTGAATAAAACCAGATTCTAATGGTATGCTGTTTCAATAAATACAAGTCCTATCTGTATAAAATCAAAAAAAAAATCAGTCTCTTGAAATTACAGCCAGATTATGTCTTCCAGAATGATCTGTGCCTTCTCTGCCAAATGTGCAGTCAGGGACGCCTTCTCCGTTGAATTCTTCTGTCAGAAATATTAATTGTGATGTATGTACCATTGATTTAGATGGTGCTTTCTCTAAAAGTTAGAGAAGACTGACAGCTAGTGATTCTCTCTTGAAAGCTGAGAGCAGTTAACTCTTGCAGATGGCAGTTGGCTCTCTTGACTTTCCAACTGCCTTCTCTTTTTATACCCTCGGTGACAGATCAATTTCTTACAATAGGATTGGTCCTATGTTTTCAAAACCATCAGATTTAAATTTAATTGGTTTTTAGTCTCTAAGTGCCTGATTCAAATTGGTTGGCTAAATTCAAGACTTGTTGTCTTGACCACAAAACAAAACTGCTGCTTGGCCTGCTAGCTGTATAGCTTTTTGATATAAATATTTCAATTCACGTGATGTTTGTGCATCTGCAAACCGATCAGTTGCTGCCCACAAACATTTTGTTTAAATCTTTAAGCATAGGAGAAGCACATCATCTTTTAAAGGGACCATGCACTGCTTTTTCCCCCTAGCATTTTACAAATACCAAATTCTAACTTCCTGCCTTCCAATCCACGAATACTCTACCCAACTTTGCAACACCTCCCCTCTCGAGAAAAAATGTATCATCGTTATGAAAAGATGGTTTAGTTTTTTTCCTCCTTTTAAATCCTTAATCTCATTGTATCACTAGTTCCATAGCTCATTAATCTAAATGTACATGTTTTATACAAATTCTATCTATATACAACATTGAACACTACCATTTCCATCTTATGTAAACATTTTCTTTTAAATACGCGATAACATTTTCATGACCCGCAACGTGTACAATCTGTAAATTAAATGCTTGTAACTTAAGACTCAAGCAAAATGATCTGATATTCTTGTCCTTAGATCTTTCCAGAGATGCCAAAGGATTGTGATCAGTATATACAATCGTCTCTGCATTGTTTGTAACGTAAACATTAAAATGTTGTAAGGCCAGTAACAAACTCAATAACTCTTCTTTAATGGTTGAATATTTTCTCTGGTGGATATTGAGTTTCTTTGAAGAAATAACTGGTCTTTCAATTCCACAGTCATTCTCCTGTAACAACACAGCTCGAACACCTACATCTCTTGCATGATGCTGACTTTGAAGGGTTTCAAGAAATTTGACACAACTAACCCTGGTGCAGTGGTTAACACTGCTTTTAAATCCTCAAATGCCTCTTGGCATTGTTCTATCTACTGAAATTTCATGTTCTTCTTTAACAAATCCGTTAGCAGTGCCGCTACCCTAGTAAAGTTTGGCATAAATTTCCTGTGGAATCTGCTCGATCCTAAAAATTGCAGCACTTCCTTCTATTAGGATGGTCCTGGAAATTCCTCGATGGCCTTCGTCTTCATGTTCCTCAGTGTCATCCTTCCGTGTCCAATATTGTGCCCTAAGAGTGTCCTTTCCACCTTCGCGAATTCTGTTTTGGCCAAGTTTATGACCAACTTTGTCTTCCGTAATCTCTCAAAGTGCTCCACCAAATGTTCCATGTGACCTTTCCACAAATGGCCAAAGATCGTCTATGTAGGTGGCACAATTAGTCAATCCTGCAACAACTCTGTTCATAAGTCTTTGAAACGGCTGGTGCATTTTTCACCCCAAAGGGCATTACTTTAAATTAATACAGCCCATTTGGGGTTACAAATGCAGAAACTTCTTTCATTCTTTCCAACAAAGGGACTTGCCAGTAACCACAAAGTAGGTCCAGCTTTGTGACTTGTTCTACTTTTTCCACACAGTCCTCCAGCCTTGGAACTGGGTATGAGTGAGACTTGGTCATGGCATTGACCTTCTGATAATCTACGCAGAATCGTTAAGTACCATCGTGTTTGGGAACCAACACACCACTCGCTTTGACTCTACTCTATGATGTCTGCTTGGAGCATTGCTTCTGCTTCCTTCTGAACCTGTGCTGCTTTGAGAGCAGCAATCTGTAAATCTGTAGGGGTGTTGTTTTATTGGTGCAACATTCCCCACGTCGATCTCGTGTATTAGGGTATCAGTTGTTCCCATTCAGTTCCTACAGATGTCCTCAGCACTGCAACAAGTCTTTCAATTCAGTTCTCTGTTCCTGGGACAGAGGGCTCACTACCCTATCCCATTCTTTAAGGGCTTCCTCATTATTCAATTTATTCTGAGGCACATCAAAATCTGAATCCTCTGGATTTGATTCCTCATTTAGTGGCAGTAAGTAATACCAGTTTCTCTGGTTTCCTTTCCCTGTCATAGTAAAGTTTCAGCATGTTCACATGACGTACCTGAATTTATTTTTTTTCCTGCATGGTATCTTCACCAGATAATTCACCTGACTTAATTTCTTCTCAATCTCATAAGGACCACTAAACCTTGCTTTGAAGGGATCTCCTACCACTGATAAAAGCACCAATACTTATTTTGATTTCTTATCTGCTTCTTGCTTCGTTAGATACTATACCACCTTCAGATGTTGTGTAGCTAATTCACCAACTCTGTTTAATCTTTCTCTCAGTTCAAATACATAATCCAACTGTGAGATCTCTGACTTCAGACCTATCAACTTTCCTTAATTAATTTTAAATGCCCTCTGACTTTGTGCCTGAATATCAACTCAAATTAAGTAAACTGAATTGTTTCATTTGTAGAAACTCTAATGGGATACCTTTATCCCAATCATTTGGATAATCCTGGCAATAAGCCCTCGGCATTGTCTTTAGGGTCTGATGGCGCCTTTCCAAAGCTCACTGGGATTCAGGATGGTACGCACTTGATTTGAAGTGTTGAATGCCTAAACTATCCATGACCTCCTTAAGTAGTTTGGCAGTAAAATTGGGCCCTGTGTCTGACTATCTCTGTGGATAATTTGAAACAGGTAAAGAAAGCAAGCAACTCCACCACAACCTTTTTTTGCCTTGACGTTCCATAATGAAATTGCCTCTGGAAACCTGGTAGACGCATCCATTATGGTTAGCAAATACTGGTTTCCATTTTTGGTTATAGGGAGGGAACTTACGCCATCACTTATGACCCACGGACAAAGTTCTTTAAATGCGGAATTGGCATCAAAGGTGCTGTTTTTATTACTGCCTGTGGCTTTCCTACCATCTGACACGTATGACAGGTACAGCAAAATTCAACTAAATCTTTATGTAATCCAGGCCAATAGTAATGCTGCTGTATCTTAGCCTGATTCTTCCTCACTGACAGATGATCTACAGGTAATTTGTGTGCTACCGCAATACTCCCTGTCTCTATTCTACTGACAACACAATCTGGTGAACTTCCAGCCATTTCTCAGCTGCACTAACATACCAAGGTCTCTGTTTCTGCCTTAAGATTTCATCTTTAGAGTAATAACTCTCTGGAATACATTCTGATTCCTTTTCAGAGTAGGCTTTATGATATAAATCCTTTATCGTCTCATCATTTTGTTGTAACTCCATTGTTCTTTCAGAACTAAACACCTGCTTAGGTTTTTCTTTCATAAACCAAACAAAATTGCCAATGCTGTAAATCAAAAACAAAGACAGAAGTTGCTAGAAAAGCTGAGCAGGTCTGGCAGCATCTGGAGAGAAAACCAGAGTTAACGTTTTCGGGTCTGGTGACCCTTCCTCCTTTTCCCGCAACTTCTGTTTTTGTTCTAAGTTTTTCGTTTACCATTCCATCAGGCAGAGTGTCAGCTGACTGGTCCTCAATTCCTTCATCTTTCTCTTTTGCTTTAACTATGGCCATGGGATCTTGTTACCACACAGTTGGGGAGAAATTCCAGGGCATTTTCCTCCTTAACTCCTCAGTTTCCTGGTTTTCTTTTTGGCTTCTCCACTACAACGGGCATCACTCCCACCTCTGATCCAGCTATATCGTTTCTAAGCACAAATTGTACTCCAGAATTTGCTACTTTTTGAATCACTCCCACTATTGCTTTGCCAGATTTGATTGGACTTTCTAACCTTATCTTACACAGGGGAACACTACTCCTGTCTCTCCATTTATTCCACAGATTACCACTGTCTCAGGCAATATTTCAGAAGGAGTGCAAATATTTTCATTTCTTCTTATTAGAGACCTGACCAGATCCTGAATCTCTCAATATTTAAACGTCTTTACCTTTTCCTCCTGTTCTTCCTGAGTAAATCTTATCCACGTACATGAAATCTTCAAAAAGATTGGGTACCATCTCACTATCCAGCCCATGACTAGGCTGTGTACTCTCCTGCAGCTCCTCGACTTCTTTTGGGATTTCCTTCACTACCTCAACTAATCCCACTGTTTTAGCATCTTTTACCACATCCTTTCTTAAACCACCAACAATGTGACTTTGTGTGTCCCACCTTATTGCAGTGAAAACACCTGAGGTTTTTCACCTCTTTTCCATCCTCTTGGGTTTCTTTTTTCACATTTGATAAACTGTTCCCCATGTGACCTACTTTTTGCTTTTCTTTGAAGGATCTCCCTTTTTCCCAATTTCTCTCCCTCACAGAATGAAAATGCTGTCAGAAGCTAGACTTCAATTTGTGCAGTAATGCGTATAAATCTGCCATCTCTCAGGCTCTTCTCGCTGTTTGAACTTTCTGTTCCTCAACATGAGTTCTTATCATTTCTGGAATTGAGTTTTTAAACTCCTCCAGCAGAATAACGTCTCTAAGATCCTCAGATGTCTTTTCTATCTTTAATGCTGTCATCCATCTATCGAAGTTCCTCTGTTTAATTCTTTCAAACTCGATATATGTCTGACCTTTCTTGCATTTCTGAACCGTTGTCTATATGCTTCAGCTACCAACTTGTAGGCACTCAAAATAGCCTGTTTCACTCCTTCATAGTCTCCTGACACCTCCCCTGACAGCGCTGCAACACCTCACTAGCCCTGTCGACCAACTTGGTCGGAATTAACATCATCCACGCAGTCTTTGGCCAGTTCATTTGTTTAACCAGTTTCTTAAAGGAAATGAAACAGCTTCTTACATCTTCATCGAATTTTGGTAAATGTTTTGACCTATTTGTAAATATCCCTACTAGGCCTTTGGCTACAATGGGTTTGCTCATCATCGTTATCATAGAACATAGAACATAGAACATTACAGCGCAGTACAGGCCCTTCAGCCCTCGATGTTGCGCCGACCTGTGAAACTAATCTGAAGCCCATCTAACCTACACTACTCCATTATCATCCATATGTTTATCCAACGACCATTTAAATGCCCTTAAAGTTGGCGAGTCTACAACTGCAGCAGGCAAGGCATTTAATGCCCTTACTACTCTGAGTAAAGAATCTACCTCTGACATCTGTCCTATATCTGTCACTCCTCAATTTAAAGCTATGTCCCCTCGTGCTAGCCATCACCATCCGAGGAAAGAAGCTCTTACAGTCCACCCTATCTAATCCTCTGATCATCTTGTATGTCTCTATTAAGTCACCTCTTAACCTTCTTCTCTCTAACGAAAACAGCCTCAAGTCCCTCAGCCTTTCCTCATAAGACCTTCCCTCCATACCAGGCAACATTCTGATAAATCTCCTCTGCGCCCTTTCCAATGCTTCCACATCCTTCCTATAATGTGGTGACCAGAACTGTACGCAATACTCCAAGTGTGGCCACACCAGAGTTTTGTACAGCTGCAAAGTGACCTCACGGCTCCAAAACTCGATCCCTCTACCAATAAAACCTAACACACCGTAGGCCTTCTTAACAACCCTTCTCACTAAGCCTACCTTCTACCTTAATCTCCGTCCTTTTAAATTGACTCTCCTGTCAACTCTCAAAGTTCAAACTTTTTTTTTTCTTCTCTCTGTTTTTCCCTTTTGCTCTCTCTTTTTTCCCTTTCTTCTGCTATGGTGATTCTTTCATTTTCTTTTTGTTCAGCATTTAACTGTAATTCAAGTGGTTTCAGTTCCCTTTCATTCCCTTTAGCTAGGAATCTTCTTCCTCTTTCTTTATCTTCTAACTCAATCATCTAATTTGCAATTTAATTTTTTCCAAGTCCACTGCAGTTGACTGTTTCTCTGATATACCTAAACGCTTGGCTAACTGGATATTGAGGATATTGAGCTCTGGTCCGGAAAAAAAAGGTATACATTGGGTTTAAGCTATTGTGCTCAAGTGAATCCCTAGAAGACTATGAAAAGTGTAACAGCACACTCAAGAGGGAAATCAGAAGAGCGAAAAGAGGGTATGAGATGGATCTAGCAGATAAAGTTTAAGATAATCCCAAGAGGTTTTATACCAATGTTTAGAGTAAAAGGGTGGCTAGGGAGACAGTGGGTCCCCTGAAAGATCATCATGACTGGGGGAGATTTTTAATGAATATTTCTGCTCAATGTTTACCGAGGAGAGAATCTTGAATGCTGAGGAAATAAGGGAAACAAGTGGGGATGTTTTGGACTGTGTGCATATTACTAGAGAGGAGATGTTTGCCGCCTTAATGCACATTAAGGTGGATAAATCCCCTGCGCCTGATCAAGTCCACCCTCTGGTGTTATGGGAGGCTAGGGAAGAAGTTGCAGACGTCCTTGTAGAGATTTTTGCTTCATCTTTAGCCACTGGTAAAGTTCCAGAAGACTAAGGGGGGGTGGCTAATATTGTTTAAGAAAGGTAGTAAAGACAAGCCAGGGAACTACAGGCCAGTGAGCCTGACTTCAGTGGTAGGCACATTATTGGAGAGGATACTGAGGGATGGGATCAACCAACATTTGGATAGTCAAGGTCTGATTAGGGATAGTCAGCATGGATTTGTGTGCGGGAAGTCATATCTGACAAATCTTTGAATTTTTTGAAGAGGTAACCAAGAGGTTAGATGGAGGTAGGGCGGTGGATGTTGTCTACATTGACTTTAGTAAGGCCTATGAAAAGGTCCCGCACGGCAGTCTAGTCATGAAAGTTAGGTCACATGGGATCTAGGGAGAGTGGCTAATTGGATTCAAAATTGGCTCGATGGTAGGAAGCAGAGGGTGATGGTTGAAGGTTGTTTTTTAGACTGGAGGCCTGTGACTAGTGGTGTGCCACAGGAGTCGGTGCTGGGACCTTTGTTATTTATTATTTACCTAAATGATCTGGATGTGAATGTACAAGGCATGATTAGTAAGTTTGCAGATGATACAAAATTAGGACGCATCGTTGATAGCGGGGAAGGTTATCAAAAATTTCAAAGGGATATTGGTCAGATGGGAAAGTGGACTTAGGATTAGGAAATGCAATTCAGATGCAGATGCAAATGCAGATAAGCGTGAGATGTTGTGCTTTGGAAAGTCAAACCAAGGTAGGACTTGTACAGTAAAAGGTAAGGTCCTGAAGAATGGCAGCATCTGTGAAACAAAAATCAGAGCTAACGTTTCTGGTCTAGTGATCCGTTCCTCAGTTCTGAGGAAGGGTCACCGGATCCGAAACGTGAAGTCCAATTTTTTGTTCACAGATGCTGCCAGATCTGCTGAGCTTCCAGCAACTTCTGTTTTTAATTCTGATTTACAGCATCCACAGCTTTTTTGGTTTTTATCAGTTCCTGTGGAGTGTTGTGGAGCAAGGCACTTAGGAGTACAAGTACATAGTTCATTGAAAGTGGTGTCACAGGTAGACAGGGTGGTGAAGAAGGCATTTAGCATTTAGCATGCTGGCCTTCATTGGTCGAGGCATTGAGTATAGGAGTTGGAACGTTATGTTACAGTTGTATAAGTCGCTGGTGAGGCCACACTTGGAGTATTGTGTACAGTTTTGGTCACCCTGTGATAGGAAAGACATAGTTAAACTGGAAAGTGTGCACAGAATATTTGAGGATGTTACCAGGACTAGTAGACCTGAGTTATTGGGAGACGTTGACCAGAATCGGACTTTATTCCTTGGAATGTAGGAGAATGAGGGGTGACCTTTATTGAGGTATATAAAATCATGAGGAACATAGATAGGATGAATGCATACAGTCTTTTTCCTAGTGATGGGGAATTGAAAACGAGACGCCATAGGTTTAAGGTGAGAGGAGAAGGATTTAAGAAGGACCTGAGGGGCGGCAACTTCACGCAGAGAGTGGTGCGCATATGGAATAGGCTACCAGAGAATGTGGTTGAGGCAGGTACAATAGCAACATTTAAAACACATTTGGATAGGTACATGGATGAGATGGGTTTAGAGCGATATGGACCAAATGATGGTAAGTTGGAGCTAGCTGAGAGGGCAGCATGGACTAATTTGGGCCGAAGGGCTTGTTTCCATGCTGTATTACTCTATGACACTAACTCCTTTACAATTTCAGCTTTCTTCTTATTCCTAGTTAAACCCAATTCTAGCCTGTCTGCTAAAGTTTCCCCTTTCTCTGTCTTTCTGAACTTTCTTGGCAAATTTAGGAAGCATCTTCAACCCCCAAATCCTCTTTTGCGATTTTAAGAGACATTTCCCCATTTTTGATACAACAAGTGACAAGCAACCGAAATTAAACAGATTTTCCATTTCTCACTTAAGTTTTATTTAAGTCTACGTAAATCTGCTGGGACCTTTTATACCCCAAATCTGTTTAAATCCGTCCAAATATTTCATAATCCATTCGGATCTGTCCTAATCTGTTCAGATCCCAGACACAAGCCCCCAGTCTCATATAAAGCGGAGGTTGACCTTCCTCTGATAACTAAAACCGAAGCACCCAGAGAGGAGCGTCTTGCCCTATAATCTGTTAAAAGGAGTGTGAAAAGTGGTGTAACCTGCTTTTCGCAACTTCTAGTGTTTAATTAAAATAAACCCCGGCACTCATTTTACAAACAACAAGTAGCAATTTATTTATCTAACTCTAACAGTGAACAAACTAACTAAATTATTAATGAACCAAATAAACCCTTTCTAACTACTGAATATCCCTGAATAAAACAAGGTACTAATAGTATGCTGTTCCAATAAATACAAGTCCCACTCACATCAACTGAAATAAAACAAAATTTAGTCTCTCAAAATTATAGCCATGTTATGTCTTCCGGAATGTTCTGTGCATTCTCCATCGAATGTACTGTCAGGGACGTCTTCTCTACTGAATTCTTCTGTCAGGAATATTAACTAATTGTACCGTCGGTACCATTGATTTAGATGGTGCCTTCTCTAAAACTTAGAGAAGGCTGTGAGAGCTAGTGATTTTCTCTTGAGAGCTGAGTGTGATTAACTCTTGCGGATGGCATTTGGCTCTCCTGATTTTCCAATTGCTGTCTCCTTTTATATCTTTGACGCATCAATTTCTTACAATAGGCTTCGTCTACATTGTCAAAGCCATTAGATTTAAATATGAGATAACAAGGTGTAGAGCTGGATGAACACAGCAGGCCAAGCAGCATCAGAGGA
>JAHRHZ010000199.1:806076-827139 GCA_024137785.1 Ginglymostoma cirratum | reverse complement strand
CTGCTCTTATGATGTTGCTTGGCCTGCTGTGTTCATCCAGCTCTACACCTTGTTATCTCGGATTCTCCAGCATCTGCAGTTCCTATTATCTCTGTTTTGTCTATTGTTGGATCCCAGGCGCCTAATCCATCCTTCCAAATCTTGGGATACTGACAATATCGATAACTCCATTTTATTAATACTAGCGTCTTGGTTCTTGCAAAATCTTCTGACTCTCAATAATCAATGCCACAGAACAAGTAATGTTACTAAGGTTTGAGAAGAAATGAGAGAGGTCTTGCCAGTAAGTGGGATTATTAGGAATGCATCATGAGATTACTGTGGGTAGGTGGGCTAAACCTGACATTAGCCACTATCTAATGGTAAATTTATATCAGCCATCTAAATGATTGCATTGTGCTCATTAAGATTGTTGAAAGGATAGGGAGCCAAGTTGGGTGAAGTTAGAACTCAGATTGGCCACTGAATGATGGAGCAAGCTCAAGGAGTGCATGTTTTCCTGTTTCCTATAAGTACTGTGTGTAGGTTGGGTAGATGGACTGAAGGTCTTCTGCCTGTAACTATTGCTATGTTAATAACAGATAAATATTCTCAATGAACAGTCTGATGTGCTCCATCCATCCATCAATCGATCGTCAATCTTGCCACGCAGCTCATTACCGTGAGTTTGGTAGGTTAAATTCTACAGAGAATTCTTTAGCCAGAGAGTGGTGAATCTATGGAATTCACTGCCACAGAAGGCTGTAGAGGCCAGGTCATTGAGTACATTTAAGACTGAGATAGATAGGTTCTTGATTATCATGGGGATCAAGGGTTACGGGGAGAAAGCAGGAGAATGGGGTTGAGGAACTTATCAGTCATGATTCAATGGCGGAGCAGACTTGATGGGTCGAACGGCCTAATTTCTGCTCCTATGTCTTATGGTCTTAGTATTTGACAAGATATTTGCCAGAATGTGCTTCCTACTCCTTTGGAGCACGTTGCAGTGGTGTAAGGCCAGGGAAATTTTTTGCAAGAGAGATGTACTTTCACCCATTGTCTCCATCCTTTTGACAAAGACTGCTTCGATGGGAAACAGCAGATTAATGTTATGTGGCATCATGGACTACACTAGGTCACTTCAGTGGGAACAGTGGAATGTGTTAGGTCAAAGGCACCAATTAGTTTCTGTTTGCACTGGTTGCCATAGCAAATTCCATTCTCTGACTTCAAGCCCTGCAGGAAGGAATCATTTATTTTACTGGTGTGCGATTTAATAAATTAATTTCATCTCCGAAATGTGCTGAAGTGTTTGTCAAGCAATGAGTGCATTGTCTATCTTTTTAAAATCATAGGTCATTTTAATGATCTGTTTCTCTAAGTCTGCAGCAATGAGCAGACCTTAGCTTGTAAAGGTCATTTGTTGTGTTTGTAGCCATTTGAAAGATAGGTAATCTTTTTAAATGTGCAAGAAAAGAGACAATCGCTTGTGTACACAGCCAGTCAATATAATATCTTATTTCATGATGCTTTTAGAATGTTTCCAAAGTGCAGTATCGTGTTGACAGTTTGCAGTTTGTGTATTCTGTGGTTACCTCCCAGATGATAATGAAGCAAGTTTAGTCCTGGAGGTTTGCTTTGAAATCTGTAAGGTTACACAAGAGCTTAAAATACCAAAAAAAAACTGTGGATGCTGGAAGTCAGAAGCAAAATCAGAAATTACTGGAAAAATTCAGCACATTAGGCAGCCTCCATCTGTGGACAGAAAGCAGAGTTAATGTTTCGGGTTCAGTGACCTTTCTTCAGAATTTCAGTTCAAAATACAGCATAGCCTACAAAAATGCATCACCACCTAACCGATGTTCAGACGGTGATGTCACAGATTTTAATCAGTTTAGTCACGGTCAATTCACTTATAAACATTCTTCAGATAGCAGCTTTTAAAATATTCCGACGATCTCTTAAATCCCCTTGGTTTTAGTTAAATGTTTTTAAACTATTCATCAGCCTGCCTTTTTAATTAAAATCAGCAAACGCGTATCCTTTTTGAGAAATGGTCAGGGAACCAACGTAAATGGCGACATGGGGAAATAAACAACGAGTACATGAACACCAACTGGCTACAAAAAGACACGACCAATACTCGTTCATCTTAATCCACGTGGACAAGGAGACCCACAACTTCGACTGGGACAACACCAAGATCCTGGACAGGCTAGGCAGGGACAAGCACGAGAATTCCTGGAAGCATGGCACTCCACAAAGCATGCTATTAATAAATACATTGAACTCGACCCCGTATGTGTTCCACTATGGAGGAAATCCAGAAGTGAGGCAATCCATCGCAATGGACCCCAGAGTTTAAAAACCAGGCTGGAAAACACACCGACGCTTCATCAGAGGCTGCACTGAGGATGTTACCAAGCACGGTAACGAAACGTCTGCGGAACAACAAACCAGCTCGGCAAGCCAACCAACCTCAATGGGGAAATAAATCTACATAAGGATGAGCAGCAAGAGAATTTCACTTGAACCTGCTCCACCATTAAAGTGTGGCTGGTTTAGTTATGGCCGTAGCTCCAAGTTCCTGCCTGCACCACAAACTCCCATAACCCTTGAATTCCCTGTGGATCCAGAATGTGTCTAACTCAATCCTGAATATATTCCATGACCCAGCCTTCATAGTCGTTTGAGGTACAGAATCTGAGCCTTCATGAACCTTGAAAAAACAAAATCAGCATTGTCTAAAATGGCCACGCCCTTATTTAGAAACGGTACCCTATAATTCTTCATTCCCCATGGACAATGACCTCTCAGCCTCTGTCAAGCCCCTTCAGAATCTTGCATTGTTTCAACAAGATCCCCCTTTCCTCCTCCCAAACTGCAATCTCAACCTTTCCTTATAAGCCAGCTCCTTTATCCCCTGATTAAACTGGAGAGGTTCATATAAAGGTTTTTCAGGATGTCGCCGGAAATGGAGGGTTTGGGTTTGAGGAGAGGCTGGACGTACTGGGACGTTTTTCACAGGGCAATAGGAGGTTAACGGATGACCTTACAAATGTTTATATGGATTAGGTGCTATGAGGGGGCAGTGCTGACCACGAAGCTATTGTGATGCCCATGTGGGACAAAGTCTCTCATTTTTTTAAATTCATTCACTCATGGGATATGGGTACCGTTGGCTGTCTAGCATTTATTGCCTGTCCCTAGTTGTCCTTGGTAAGTTGTCTTCTTGAACTGCTGAAGTCCATGTGCTGTAGATTGACCCACAAAACCCTGAGAGAGGGAGTTCCAAGATTTTGACCCGGTAACAGTGAAGGAAGGGCAATATATTTCCAAGTTGGGGTGGTGAGTGGCTTGGAGGGGAACTTGCAAATGGTGGTGTTTCTATGTATATACTACCCTTGTCTTTCAGGATGGAAGTGGTTGTCAGTTTGAAAGGTGTGTCGAAGATCTTTGGTGATTAGTGTGTAAAATTAAAGCTCATGGAAATGAGGGTAATTACATTTTCCCCTGATTATTTATTACTTCTATAATCTTACCCACTAGTAAATTAACTTTATGGTAGTTCCTCACACCCATTCTTGATTAAAGGCCACACGTTTTTGCCTTTCTCAAATCCTGTGGCACCTTCCCCCATATTTCAGAGAGATGGCAAGATTATTGCAAAGCCTTCTGATTCCATTCTGATTTCCTTTAGCTGCTTGGGATGTCAGCCACCTAAACCAGTTGACTCACGAAAGCTATGTATAACTGACCTTTCTACTACATCCCACCAATCAATTTTCTCCTCCTCCATTGCCTTCACTACATCTGCTTCTCCCAATATATTGACAGATTTCTTTTGGTGTTGCAAAATATTCATTAAGTATTTAATAAGTATTATAATGAGTACTAATAATGGGGGAAGGCAATGGCCTAGTGGTATTATCACTACACTATTAATCGAGAAACTCAGCTAACATACCGGGGACCTGGGTTCAAATCCCATCATGACAGATGGTGAAATTTGAATTCAGTAAGGAATCTGGAATTAAGAATCAACTGATGACCATGAAACCATTGTCAATTGTCAGAAAAACCTAGCTGCTTCACTAATGCCCTTTAGGGAAAAGAAGTCTGCCATCCTTTCCTGGTCTGGCCTGTATGTGACTCCAGACCTGCAGCAAAGTGGTTGTCTTCTAATATCTGGGCAATTAGGGATAGGCAATAAAGGCTGGCCTAGCCAGCAATGCCCTGTGAATTTCAAACTTTGCTTTTACTCGTCTGTGTTACCTCTTTGCCCCAAATAGAATATTCTATGCTTACTATTTACGGGCAAGTAGGAGAGTTTTGGATTCCTTTTTGTGTTGATTGTTGTTCTATTCTTAAATTATTTCTCTGTCAATCTTGTTTTCCTCTTTGACTCCTCATTTAGCCCATTGCATTTTGACCTTGTTCACGTGAAGCGTTCACGTGTGAAGCATTCACCTGTCATTCATCATGCACAGTCATTTAAAATAAAACGTTACATTCTCTATCTCCCTCAGTGACTCTGTTACCTTTTGTCCTTATTGGACTTCACCTGACCTGTATCTGAAATAATGGATTCTTAAAGATCTGGTCTGTTAACAGATTTTTTTACCATCTTTGTAAGGACTAACCAGAATAAAGTGGAACCAAGCAGACATTTTTCAAATCGACTTGTTCAGAGATGCTGTGACAAACCTGTTGAGCGGGTGGGACCTGAAACCCATGTCTGATGGTCCAGAGCTAGGGACACTACTGTAGCACCACCAGTGCCCCACGCTGCTCTGACAAAGACATGAGTGACAGGAGTCAGCAAAGTGGGAAAATCAAAAATCAGAAAAACAAAAGCAGTGGTATGTTGGGAGAGAGACACAAAGAACACACACTTGTCTCGCAACTGACCACTCTCATTTGTCACAGCGAGGAGAATGGAAGGCTACCTCACCAGTAGCAGCTGGACCTCCAGGGGAAGAAGCTATATGTCATAGAGTCCTACAGCATGGAGACAGGGCCTTTGGCCCAAGCTAGTCCATGCTGACCCAAAATGTCCATCCACGCTAACCCCATTTCCCAGCACTTGGTCCCTATTCTTCTAAACCTTTCCAATCCATGTATCTGTCCAAATGCCTTTTAAATGTTCATGTACCCACCTCAACCACTTCCACTGGCAGCTAATTCCAGATATATACCACCCTCTGTGTTTTAAAAAAAAAATTGTCCCCTCAGGTTCCCATGTTGTCTTTCCGCTCTTACCTTAAACTGATGCCCACTAGTCTTCGATTCCCCAAACCTGGGAAAAAGACTGAGTGCATTCACCTTATCCATGCCTCTCATGATCTTACACGATTCTGTAAGATCCCCCCTCAGTCTCCTACGCTCTAAAAAGTCCAACCTCTCCCTACAACTCAGTCTCCTGAGCCCTGGCAAAATCCTTAAAAAAAGTTCTTCTGCACTCTTTGCAGTTTAATAACATCCTTCCTATAGCAAGGAGACCAAAATTGAGCACTATACGCCAAGTGCGGCCTCTTCAACGTCCTGTACAACTGCAACATAACTTCTCATCTTCTGTACTCAATGCCCTGACTGATGAGGGCCAGTGTGCCAAAAGCCGCCTTCACTGCCCTGTCTACCTGTGACTCCACTTTCAGAGAACTGGTGCCCCTGAGCTCTAAGGTCCCTCTGTCCCACTACTCTCCTTAAGGCCCTACCATTCACCATGAAACTCCGACCTTGATTTGACTTTCCAAAATGCAACACCTCACATTTAACTATATTAAACTTCATTTGCCATTCCTTGGGCACTTCCCTAGTTGATCAAGATCCTGCTGCTATTTCTGGTAACCTTCCTCACTGTGCACAATACCACCTATTTTAGTGTCATCCGCAAACTTACCATTCATGCCTTGGACATTCTTATCCAAATCATTGATAGAGATAACAAACAGCAATAGGCCCAGCACCAACCCCTCAGGCACACCGCTAGTCACAGGCCTCCAGTCTGACAAACACCCTTCCACTGTTACTCTTTGTTTCCTACCATCAAGCCAATTGTGTATCCAATTTGCCAAGTCTCCCTGGATTCCATGCAATCTAACGTTCCAGAGCAGCCTATCATGTGGAACCTTATCAAAGGCCTTACTGAAATCCATGTAGACTATGTCTACCGCCCTGCCCTCATCAACCTTCCTGGTCCCTTCATCAAAGAACTCTAACAAATTTGTGAGGCATGATCTCCCATGCATGAAGCATGCTGACTACTCCTAATCAAACCCTGTCTTTCCAATCGCATGTATATCTTATACTGCAGAATCTTCTCAAGTAATTTACCTACCACAGGTGTTAAGCTTACTGGTCTGTAATTCCTAGATTTTTCTTTGCAGCCCTTCTTGAGTAAGGGCACAACATTTGCTATCCACCAGTCTTCTGGGACCTCATCCGTGGCTAACGATGATGCAAATATATCAGCCAGGGCCCCTGCAATTTCTTCTCTAGCTCCTTGCAGGGTTCTTGGATATATCTGATCAGGACCAGGAGATTTATCCACCTTCATACATTCTAATACTTCCAACACCACCACCACTGTGATATGGACTGTCCCCAAGATATGGCCACTAACTTCCCCAAGTTCTCAAGTCTTCATCTCTTTTTCCGCCGTAAACACAAAGGAGAAATATTTATTGAGGACCTTGCCCATCTCCTGTGGTTCCACACATGCATATCCATTTTGGTCCTTGAGGGGTCCTATTCTCTGTCAACTTATTCTTTCTCCTTTAATATACTTAAACAGCCTCTTTAGATTCACCCTAATCTTCTCAGCCAAAGCTATCTCATGCCCCCTTTTCGCCCTCCTGATTTCCTTCTTCAGTAAACTCCTGTATGCCCTATATACCTCCAGGGATTCCCTTGATCCCAGCTGCCTGTTCCTAAGCCATGCCTCTTTCTTTTTTCTGATCAAAGCCTCAATATCTCTTGTCATTCAGGGTTCCCTACTCCTGCCAACCTTGCCTTTCACCCTCACAGGAACATATAGACTGTGACCTCTAGCTATCACACTTTTAAAGGTCTCCCACTTGCCAGAGGTCCCTTTGCCTGCAAACAATCTACTCCAATCAATCCCTGCGAGCTCCTGTCTAATTCCATCAAAATTTGCCTTGCCCCAGTTTAGAACTTGAACCTGTGGACCAATTTTGTCCTTCACCATAACTGTTTTAAAATTAATAAAACTATGGTCACTGGTCCCACAGTATTCCCCCACTGTCACCTCAGTCATCTGTCCTGCCCTGCCCTATTTCCCAAGAGTAGGTTGAATTTTGCCCCCTTCCGAGTAGGACCCTTTGTATACTGCTTGAGGAAACTTTCCTGAACACACTTAGCAAATTCCACCCCATCTAAGCCCTCAACACTGTGGCAGTTCCAGCCAATGTTAGGAAAATTAAAAAACCCCACTGTGACAACCTTATTTCTCTTGCAAGCCTCCGCAATCTCCCTGCATATTTGTTCCTCTCATTCCTGTTGACTATTCGGGGGCCTATAGTACAACCCCAATAATGTCACCATCCCCTTCTTATTTCTTAGCTCCACCCACAAATCCTTGCTGGATGATCCCGCGGTTAGTTCATCTCTGACTACTGCCATGAGACTCCACTTAATCAAAAATGCAACTGCAACTCCCGCTCCCCTCTTTCCTCTACCTCTGTCTCGCTAAAAACACTAGTATCCTGGCACATTGAGCTGCTAGTCCTGTCTCTCCCTTAGCCATGTTTCTCTCATGGCTATAATATCCTGCCCCACGTACCTATCCATACCCTGAGTTCATCGGCCTTACCTGTCAGCCCTCTTGCATTAAAATAGATGCAAATTAATCCAACAGGCTTTCCTCGCTCCCTGTCATAATCCAGCCTGACCTGTCTCTTCAGCTTGGTATTTCTGATTACAGTATCTCCTTCCAGCCTTGCACTGCCTCCCTGCTGTTGAGGATCCCATCCCCCTGCCAATCTAGTTGGAGGATTAGGAAGTAAAACTGCCATCATCATCAAATTCAGAACTGTGACCTACAAAAAGGGCACATGGCCTTCCCTTAGGATACAGGGAAGTTGGTGCCATGTCTGTTGAATTACAATTGAACTGCACCACAATGACTCACCAGCATCTCCACATCATCACAATGACTTAGGAACAGGTGCAGACCATTTGGTGCCATTAGACTGCTCTATGATTCAGCAACAGCATAGCTGACCTGAAAGTCTCAACTGCACTTTCTCACCTCCCCCGCTAACTTTCAACTCTCGTTTTAATTTATTCATGGGCTGTGGGTATCACTGGCTGGTCAGCATTTCTTGCCCATCCCTAGTTGCCCCTTGAGAAGGTGGGGGTGAGCTGCCTCTTGAACTGTTGCAGTCTATGAGCTGTAGGTTGACCCACAATGCCCTTAGGGAGGGAATTCCAGGCTTTTGACCTGTGAAGGAATGGCGATATATTTCCAATTGAGGATGGCGAGTGTCTTGGAGGGGAACTTGTAGGGGGTGGTGTTCCCATGTATCTGCTGCCCTTGTCCTCACAGATGGAAATGGTTGTGTGTTTTTGGCAGGTGCTGTCTAAGGATCTTTGGGAAATTTCAGCACTATATCTTGTGCATAGTACACTCTGCTGCGACTGAGTGTCAGTGATGGAGGGAGTGAATGTTGGTGGATGTCGTGCCAAATAAGTAGACTACTTTGTCCTGGATAGCATTAAGCTTCTTGAGTGTTTTTGGGGCTGTACTCATCCAGACAAGTGGGGAGTATTCCAGCACAGTTCTGCCTTGTGCCTCGTAGGTTCAGGGCTTTGGAGAGTGAGGAGGAGAGTTACTTGCCACATGATTCCTAGCCTCTGACCTACTCATATAACCATAGTATCTGTACGGCTAGTTCAGTTTCTGGTCAGTGGTCATTCCAAGATGTTGACGGTGGAGGATTCACTGATTGTAATGCCAGTGAGTATCAGAGGAGAAGGTTAGATTCTGTCTTAATGAAGATGGTCATTACCTGGCACTTGTGTCGCATGAGTGGTACTTGTCACTTGTCAGCCCAAACCTGATATTGTCCAGGTCTCGCTGCATTTGAACATTATTTGAGGAGTTGCGAATAGTGCTGAACATTGTGCAATCATCAGTGCATGTCCCCATTCTGACTTTATGATGGAGGGAAGCTGGTTGGTGAAGCAGCTGAAGATGGTTGGGCCTAGGACACTACCCTGAGGAACTCCTGCAGTGATGTCCTGAAGCTGAGATGACTGACCTCCAGCAACCACAACCATCTTCCTATGTGTCAGGTATGACTCCAACCAGCGGAGATTTCCCCCTTAATTAGAACCAACTCCAGTCTTGCTCAGACTCCTTGATGCTACACTGAGTCAAATGTAGTCTTGATGTCAAGGGAAGTCATTCTTACCTCACTTAAGGAATTTAGTTTTTTCTATCTATGTTTGAGCCAAGGAGATCAGGAGTTGAGTGGCCCTTGTCAATCCAGACTGCCAGTGAGCAGGTTATTATTTAGCAAGTGATATCTTATCGCATTACTGCCAGTGTTTCACTAAGCCCATTCAGTTCCCCACGTCAGCATGGTCCAAACATGGTGAAATTCTGTCCCCTGTTGCTCCTACGAATGTCGTTGCAGGATTTTAACTGCAGGATAATGAAGACTCAGTATTGTAAGTCCATGTTTGGATGTGTGACTTGGTGGAGGTTATGTCCTGTGCACTTTATGCTGTTTTCCTTCACGGTGGGTGAGACCTCGGCGTATCCTGTGCGTCAGAGATTCTCAGCCTTGGGTCTGTGTAAAGGTGTAAGGGGTCAGCTAAAAACAGCTGGAAAATGTGGGCAACGTGAGCCTTGGACAGTTGAGCTGGGCGGCCATCTACACTCAAGCCGCATGTCCATTTGGTTTGATTAAAGACTGGAAACTGTGACTCACTGCTTCAGGATAAGAAGAATTAAGATCGAAACTGAACGTAGCAAATTGTCAGCAACTGTTCTCTAATCGTACAAAGGTGACTGAGAAAAGCACATTGCCCTGAGGAGCTCTTGCTATAGTGTTCAAGGGGATGAGATGGCTGATCTCCTCCAACTGTTTTTCTCTGTATCAGGTGCGACCACAGACAATTGTCTGCTATAATCCTCAATGTCTTTAGTTTTCGAGGACTCTGGGCTGTAGAATTCAGTTGAATTGTGCCTTGATGTCAAGGAAATCGCACTCCTACACCTCTGGAGTCAGCTGTTTTGTCTGTATATAAACCGAGGCTGTAACAAGGTCAGAATCTGGTAGATCTCCAGCTGAACATCAATAAGCAGGTTATAGCTGAGTAAGATTTGTTTGATAGCACTGTTGGGAGCACCTTCCATCTCTTTACTCGTCAGGGGTAGTCTGATAGGATAGTGTTTGGCCTAATTGTACTTGGCCTCTTTGCTATGAACAGTACATACCTGGAAGTTTCCATGTTGCTGGGCAGGCACTGGTATTGTGACGATGACTGTGTGTGGTGTTCAGGCGTTTCCTCAAAGCACATGAATTGGCTGAAATTGTGGGGTCTTCGGAAAGCAGTTGCTGAGGTTGACGCAGGACGTGGGCATAAGATAGTGGGAAAAGTTTTTCCCTTGTCTTTTGCTGTGATGTGCTGGCTTCCACTGACATTGAGAGTGCAGATTCTTGGAGCCTCCTCCTCACTGTTAGTCCACCAGCACTGGGGTGGCTGGATGTCGCTGCATTGACTACTGCTTTACAACTGAAATGATTCATTTCTTGCTTTCATTTTACATGAAATTGTTCATACGTAGCTGCTACAGGAACTGTGACCTCTCTAGCTGAGTATAGTTCTGTGTGATGAGGCTTTGTTTCTTCGTGGGAATCTATTGATATAATTACACTTGTTTGTCCATTAAACTTGTGCTGCACTTCAGGATCACCACACAGACTCAGTCCTGTTTCTGTTGTTTTCAAGTTAAATCAACAGGATCTGGTTCTACAGTCGATTGACCGAGCAATCGAAGCTATTCATAACGCAGCAATCAAAACGGGTGGCAAGTACAACCTGCAGCAGCGAGAGGTCCTCCAGTAAGTCCCAGCCACAAAAACAGCAGTGTGAGAGAGAGAGAGACTAATAGAATATCTCTGTGTGTGTGCACCCCTAACAGAGAGTCTGTCTGTGTGTATGTGAGAGATATATACTAAGAGCGAGTCTGAATATGTGAGTCAGAGCGAGACTAAGAGAGGGTCTGTGAGTGTGTATGAGAGAGAGACAAACAGAGAGTAAGTCTGTTTGTGTGTGCGCACGTGAGAGAGAGCCTAACAGATTGTGTGTGTGTGTGAGAGAGAGAGTGAGACACAAACTGTGTCTGTGAGAAACAACTGTGTGAGAGGGAGGCACACACAAACAATGTGTGTGTGTGAATTAGAGAGAAAAAAACGAGTGACAGAGAGAGACGTACGACAGAGTCTGTGTGAAAAAGAGGGAGACAAATAACTGTGTGTGTGTATGTGAGAGAGACAAACAAGAGTGTGTGTGTGGCATGAACAGTGGGCATTGAGTGGCACTAGCAGCATGGCGTCTGTTTTAGTACCAACAGTTAGGTGAATGAGAGTGAGTGTAGCACTAACGGCAGGAAGTGTGTATGCTTGTGGTACTATCAGTGGGGACTGTGAGTGCGTGTGTGGGGCACTAACGGCAGGGAGCGTGTTTGTGTGGTACTAACAATGGCGTGCATGTGGAACTAACATGGAATGTGGGTGTGCATGTCATACAGTGAGCCCTACAGCACGGAGACAGATCCTTCGGCCCAAGCTGGTCCATGCCGACCAAATGTCCATCCACATTAACCCCATTTCCCTGCACATGGCCCATATCCTTCTAAATCTTTCTTAGCCACATATTCGTCCAAATGCCTTTTAAATACTGTCCATGTACCTCCCTCAACCACTTCAGCTGGCAGCTCATTCCATATGCACACCACCCTCTGTGTGAAAAAAGTTGCCCCTCAGGTTCCCATGTATTCTTGCCCCTCTTAGCATAAACGGATCCCTCTAATCCTCGATTACCCAACCCTGGGAAAAAGATTGAGTGCATTCACCCTGCACATAACTCTCATGATCTTATACACTTAGATAAGATTACTCCCTCAGTCTCCTACACTCAAAAAAGTCCTGGCTTGTCCAACTTCTCCCAATAACTTAGTCCCTTGAGTCCTGGCAACGTCCTTAAAATAAATTCTTCTGGACTCTTTCCTGTTTAATAACATCCTTCCTGTAGCAATGTGACCAAAACTGAACACTATGTCCGCCAAGTGCGGCCTCACTAATGTCCTGTATAACTGCAACATAACTTGCCAACTTCTGTACTCAAAGCCCTGACTGATGAAGGCCAGTGTACCAAAAGCGGCCTTCATTGCCCTGTCTACTTGTGACTCCACTTTCAGAGAACTGAGCACCTGACCTCCAAGGTCCCTCTCTTCCACTACGCTCCTTAAGGCCCTACCATTCATTACAAAACTCCTACCTTGATTTGATTTTTTAAAATGCAACGCCTCACACTTGTACAATCATAGAGTCATACAGCACAGAAACAGGCCCCTCGGCCCCATTCATCCATGCCGACCAAATTTTTAAACTGAACTAGTCCCGTTTTCCCGCACTTGGCCCATATCCCTCCATTCATGTGTTTGTCCAAGTGTCTTTTAAATGTTGTAATTGCACTCATCCGTACCACTTCCTCTGGCAGCTTCTTCCATATACGCACCAACCTTTGCAAAAAAGTTGCTCTTCAGGTCCCTTTTAAAGCTATTCCCCACTCGCCTTAAACCTGTTCCGTCTGGTTTTGGACTCCCCTACTGTGGGGGAAAAGACCCTAGCTGATCACCTTATCTATGCACTAAGCAGGAAGTAAGAGTGTGCTTGTGCCATCAATGGCGGGATGAGAGGGTGTTTGTGTGTCACTAACCATGGGGAGGGTAAGTGTGCGCATAGCACAACCAATGGGGGTGAGGGAATGGTGGCACTAAGCCTGAGGGTGTGTGCAGTGTGCATGCTGCTAACAGCGGGGTTATGTATGTCTGTCTGTAAAATGGTGCGTTGTAAAGGCTGAAAGGAGGCCAAATATGCTTCCTGAATATTTCTGTCTTCATGATGTTGCGAAATGATGGCAAAGGGAAAGTCCAGTGTCTCTGCTGGCATTAGTATAGCACCATGGAGGAAGACTGGATGATTTTATGGGAGTTTAGAACCTGAGGGGAGTTGTTACATTGATATTCCACAAGCAAATTAGTCAGCAAATGTAAAGGGGAGTTTATTGAAAAAAGGACTGCATTGGAGAGTTTCGCTTACTAATTGTAGAGTGGGCAAAACCTGGCAGTGTGCAGCCCTGGTCACCCCACTACAGGGAAGGATGTGATAGCACTAGAGTAGGTACGGAGGAGGCTCACCAGGATGTTGCCTGGGATGGAGAAATTGAGCTATAAGAAGAAACTAGATAGGTTTGGATTGTTGTCTTTAGAGCAGAGCAGACTGAGAGTGGGGGACATGGTTGAGGTGTATAAGATTATGAGGCATAAGGACAGGGTGAATAGAGAGCAACTGTTCCCCTTGGTTGAGGGGTCAGTCACGAAAAGGGCATAGCTTTAGGGTGAGGGGCAGGAGATTGAGGGTATTTGAGAAAATCTTTTTCACTCAGCGTGGTGGAAACCTGGAGTGCACTGCCCTGGAAGGTAGTGGAGGCTAGACACCTTAACCTTAAAAAAAATTTGGATGAGAACTCAAAATATCTTAACATGCAAGGATACAGGACCAGTGCAGGAAACTGGGATTAGCACGCCTAATATGGTAGTTATGTTAGTGCAGACTTGATGGGCCAAAGGCCCTATTATGCACTGTTTTAGTCAATGATTGGGAAAGTCCTTCTGATGTTTTTCTGTGAGAACTTTAAATATGACTCTTCTCTGGTCCAACGGTTGTGTTGAATTTAATTCAGGGAAATGAGTGGAATGTGTTACATTAGGAGATTATCCAGTTCACAGTGACCACAACATCATGGAAAACTAGCAGAAAATATCAAAGGATGAAAAGATGGACTGGCAAAGACCAACTTCTATGATTTAGGAAGGGTGTGCGCACAGGCAGATTGGGGAAAGAATATTTCAGAATAAGGCAGCAGTGGGGAAATGGTAGGAATTCAACAGAGGGGTATTTCAGGGTCAAACGAGCAATAAGGTATTAAATAAGTATTGTTTTTTTTAATTATTATTATCATCTAAAACTAATTTGTTCAGGTTGATGCCAGAAATAAGGTTATTAAAAGAGGAAAATGAAGCTTTTGACAAATATCAGGAATGTGTTTCAGTTAATAAACAGCAAATTGAAGAACAAACAGGGAAGTGTTACTGCAGGAGACAAGACAAAGATTAGTCACATAACACTAGGTTATAGACCAACAGGTTTATTAGAAATCACAGTCTTTTGGGGCACTGTCCCTTCATTAGGTGAAGTGCAAAGAAGCACATAGGCAAAGAATTTATAACAGAGAGATCAAAAGATCATTGGAGTGGTGATTGGAGTG
Source organism: Ginglymostoma cirratum (assembly GCA_024137785.1). Classification (NCBI taxonomy): domain Eukaryota; kingdom Metazoa; phylum Chordata; class Chondrichthyes; order Orectolobiformes; family Ginglymostomatidae; genus Ginglymostoma; species Ginglymostoma cirratum. The sequence continues at coordinate 812,574 of JAHRHZ010000199.1, read as the reverse complement.
TCAACAGGTTGAATAATAAGTCTCTGCAGGTGATCGAAAGTGTCAGACAGTGAGAGTAAAGTGTCAACAGCTGAATAACAAGTGAAGGCATGACCTATAATCAAATTAATTGAGGCAGAGAGATAATTACAAAAATTAAAAATAAGGTGGTGCTGGAGACAAACCAAATGGCTGGAATAATGATAGGTATAAGGGTCACATGCTGAGGGTCTAACCAAAATAACAAGTAATTCAAAACTGTACAAACTAATTAAGGTAGAGCGATCATAACAATTTATCCAGATGGTGTCAAAACAAGACAATAAGGAAGATTTTACAGATCTAGAACAGTGTGGTGGGGTTGCATGTAGTGCAACATAAACCCAAGGTCACAGTTGAGGCCGTATTCTTGGGTCCATACCCATGAAGACGCATGTGACCCTTACACCTATCATGCTATTCCACCAATTTGGTTTGTCTCCAGCACCACCTTATTTTTATTTTTTTTTTTGTAATTATCTCTCTGCCTCAATTAATTTGATTATAAGTCATGCCTTCACTCGTTATTCAGCTGTTGACACTTTACTCACACTGTCTGACACTTTCGATCACCTGCAGAGACTTATTATTCAACCTGTCGACAATCCACTCACACCATTCCTATATCTTTTGATCTCTCTGCTATAAATTCTTTGCCTATGTGCCTGTCTGCGTTTCACCTGATGAAAGGGCAGTGCTGTGAAAGTTTGTGATTTCAGATAAACCTGTTTGACTATAACCGGGTATAGTGTAACTTCTGACTTTGTCCACCCCAGTCCAACACCGGCATCTCCCCAGCAAGAAAAGATGGTCAGGCATTGTTAAATTCATGCCTAAAGTATTTAATAAAGGAACAGTGTGAACTGGTTTTCTGGAGAAAAGTCTGATCCATTTAGGAGCCAGAGCCAAATCTACACATGCCAGCAGAGGATGTGGTTAACGTGTTAAATGTGCACTTTGCATCTGGCTTTACAAAGAAGGTGGTCAATGTGGAGGTTACCTTAAAGCAGGATTGAGAAGTTGCAGGTAGGACTATAATAGTCAAGCAGGCAGTCTATAAGAATATTATTACTGAACATTGCTAACTAACCTGAACCAGATGGAACACATCCAAGGTTTGCTGAAAGAACAGAAGGTATTGGCCGCAGTCAATCAATTTTCATTAGATTTGGAGCAATGCTGTAGGACCTGAGGTTTGTCAATGTACCACCATTTCAAAACTGGGAGAGAGATAAACCAGGTCCCGACAGGGCAGTGGCCTATTTTCCAGTGATGGGGATGTTATTGGAAAATATTATATGGTACAGAATTACATTTTACTGATCAAGGAGAGCCAACCTGGATTTCTTCAAAAGGCTAATCACATCAAACTATTTTGATTAATTAGTGAGAGAGAAGCTTGGTCAAAATCACGTAGGGCTAATTACCAGAGACGCTGCAGTAACTTATTACAAGTCCTCAGGCAGCACCTTCCAAACCTACAACTACTTCCATCTAGAAGGACAAGGGCAGCAGACATATGGGAACACCACCACCTGCAAGATTCCCTTCAAGCCACTCACCATCTTGAATACATAACTCTCGTTCTTCACTATTGCCAGATCAAAGTCATGGAATCCTCTGACAACGCTGGGAGTGTTCCTGCAGCACTTGGACTGCAACAGTTTATACAAGTGTATATATAAATTAAAATTTCCTTAGCCCAGTGAGCCATTTAATAAAATGATACCTGACCTGATTGTGGCTTCAACTCCACTCTCCTGCCTATCTCTCACACCCTATAACTCTAGAAAATAAAAGCGTTTCCAGGTCAGTGTAAAAGATCTTCATTGATCCATCCTTAACAATGTCCTAGGGAAAAGGGTAACAAGCCTCTCAATCTGCCTGTCTTAGACAGGAGACACTCATTTTTTTAAACAGTATCCTCTCACTCTAGACTTCCTGACAGGGAAAAGTATCCATTTTCCAAATTTTCTCAGATCTTATGGTCCAAATCTTCACTGGTGTGCTTTCCTGGTGGGGGACAGTTGGGGGTCTAATCGGGGCAGGGTGTCGAGGGAATTGGATGTCAGTTGGTTGGAGGGTGGTTGTCAGGAGGAAAGGTTTGGTTAGGGAATGGGGGAAGCGGGATCGGCAGTTTGAGGGAACCATTTTGGGATTACTGTCAGTCGTATAGTTACCAGGAATCAGACTAGAATTGTTCTGTCAAACATTTCACATGAAACTATCCAGATAATGTCCGAAGTCTCCAAATCTGGCTCCGAGCCAGATACTTTTTCAGACAGAACAAGGGAATTGCCCACTGGAAGCTTGAAGCTTGAACATCTAGGCAATTCCTGTGAAGTCAGTGAGGCAGATTCCAGATGCACTTGTACTGTATTATTTGCGTCTGCAACAGTGAAGACAAACTTTACGTGCAACCCCTCTCTAGGGAGATTAGAAAAGGGCAACAAATGCTGACCTGGTCAGTGACATGCTCATCCTATGAGGGTGTCGGGACCGGTGTTAAAAAATTCCATGGATAGTATGGAACTTGGTGCAGCAGTAATGTTTGGGAGCCACAGGTTTGGGATGATATGACTAGGTTAGAAGCTTGTGGGGTTAACCGAAGAGAAGTGTGATGGGGTGCAATTTGGGAGGAATATCTGGAAGAACAATGAACTGATACATCACATGATAATGAACAGCATACATGACCTAATATCCAATCATACATGACCTAATATCCAATCACACAAACTCTTTAAAGATGGGCATGGCAATTTAATAAAGTTGTGTGAAATAGCATGGCTAAATTGGGGATTATAAATAGAAAAGGGAGAGCAAAGAGATCACGCTAGATCTTTGTAAGTCCTCCATTAGAGTAGTGAGGACAATTCTAGAGAGATCTAAAGGCCTACAAAAGGACACAGAGGTGGTTCTCCAGGACGTTATCCAGGACCAACGTTTCAGTTCTGGGGCAAGGTTGGAAATCTTCAGAACGTTCCCGTGGAATGCGATGGTTGAGAGGTGAGCTCGTGGAGACTTTCAGGACGAGAAGTTGTTTTGACAGATTAGTCCCAGAAAACTCGTTCCTCACTGCTGAGGGGGTCAGTAATGAGAGGCAGCAGGTTTCAAATCATTGCTGAAAGGCCAAGACGGGAGGTCTGTTCTGAAGCTGAATGTCTGTTCTGTCCACATCAAGGAAGCTGATTCACCATCGAAAAGAGACGGTTGCTCGCAAAAGCCAGAATCCAAGTCAACAGAAAGGGGGCCACTCGCCTGACTCCATTGAGAATCCACCTGATGCACCAGAAGGAATGAGCAAGATCACACCTGATCCAATACCAAGCCTGCCAGACACAGCGTCACGAGACAGCGACGTTTACCAGGTACTGCGGTTATGGCGAATGCTTTTTCCTTTACTTTTTTTGTTTTCTGTTTGCTTGTTGAGGTGTATCAGATTTTGCTTGTGTTTAAAGTTTGTTTTGCTATGTAAAACAAACAAAAGGGCAGTGGTTCTGTTAGAAATGAAACAGGTATGCAATGGATATTCAGGTTGTGCAGTCGCTCTGTCAAAGAAATCCGAACTCCTCCTATCCAGATAAAAGTGAGGGTCAGTAACTGAGGGTTAGGATGGAGGTGTGTAGGCTGCACTCAAGGCTCCAGGGCTAATCTCTGGGCAAGGTCTAAATGGCACATGGCACATGACTCAACTCTTAACAACACTACACATCAGCCGGTAAAATCTCAAAACTTCCAACAACCCATTTTTAAATTGTGACATTATATTGCAATCTATAAATGGTGGTATTAGGGAATGTTTATAGCATGCAAGAAGGTCATTAGGCCCCTTGTGTTCACGCCAGCTTTCATCAAGAGTAAATCACTCAGGATTGCTCCATTGTCTTTACCTGTGACGTGAATTTTTTTTTCCTCTTCCGATAATTATCTAATTCTCTTTTTGATGTGTCATTTGTAACAGCCTACTCATGCTCTTGGGCAGTGCATTCCAGATTCTCAGACACTCGCTGCTGGAAAACACTTTGCCACATTTCACTGTTCTTTCTTCTGCTGATGCCCTTAATCTGTGTCCTCTCACCCTCCTGCCAATTAGATTGTTTTTTCCACATCTTCTCTGTGCACACCCCCATGAGTTTGAACATTTGTGTCAAATCTACATTTAATCTTCTCTTTTACAAGGGAACATCTCCATTTCCCCAGTCTACTTCCTAATCCCTGGCTTCATTCTTGCATCTCTTTCTTCACCATCTCTGATGCCTTTGCATCCTTCCTTAAGTATGGAAATTGGACGCAATACTCAATTTGAGGTCTAACAGAGGTATTTTTGCAGGTTTAACCTGACTTCCTTGCTTTTGTACATTCTGTCTTTATTTAGAAATTATTTGAATGATTAATTGTTGTCACAGAGCTGTAGAATATGGAAGCAGACCCTTTGGTCCAACTCATGCATGCAGACCAGATATCCTATATAAATCTAGTCCCATTTGCCAGCATTTGGCCTGTTTCCCTCTAAACTCTTCCTATTCATGTACCCATCCAGATGTCTTTTAAATGGTGTAATTGTATCCGCCTCTACCACTTCCTCTGGCAGATCATTCCACCACCCTCTGAGTGAAAAAGTCGCCTCTTTGGTCCCTTTAACATCTTTCCCCTCTCACCTTACACTTGTGCCCTCTAGTTTTGGACTCCACTACCCTGGAGAAAAGACCTTGGTTATTCACCCTGTCAATGCCTGTCATGATTTTATAAACCTCTGTAAGGTCACCCCTCAGTCTCTGATGCTCCAGGGAAAATAGCCCCAGCATATTCAGCCTCTCCTTATAGCTCAAACCCTTCAACCTGGCAACATCCTTGTAAATCTTTTCTGAACCCTTTCAAGTTTCACAACATCCTTCCTGCAGCTGGGAGACCAGAATTACATGCAGTATTCCAAAAGTGGCCTAACCAATGTCCTGTACAGCCACAATATGACCTCCCAAGACCAATACTCAATGCAGTGACCAATAAAGGCAAGCATACCAAATGCCTCCTTCACTACTCTGTCTACCTGCAACTCCACTTCCAAGGAACTATGAACCTGCACTCCAAGGTCTCTTTGTTCAGCAACACTCCCCAGGATCTTACCATTAAGTGTATAAGTCCTGCCCTGATTTGCCTTTCCAAAATGCAGCGCCTCACGTTTATCTAAATTAAACTTCATCTGCCATTCCCCAGCCAACCGTCCCATCTGATCAAGGTCCTGTTCTACTCTGAGGTAACCTTCTTCACTGTCCACTACACCATCAATTTTGGTGTCATCTGCAAATTTACTCACCATACCTGCTACATTCACATCCAAATCATTTATATAAATGAAAATAGCAGTGGACCCAGCACCGATCCTTGTGGCACACTGCTAGTCACAGGTCCCAAGTCTGAAAAGCGACCACCCACTGTCTCCTACCTTCGAGCCAGTTCTGCTTACTGTGATACAGTGAAAAGTGTTGTTTTGCATGCTACATAGGCAGATTGTACCATACAAAATGCAGCAGGATTGCAGAACAGAGTGGAGAATACATTGTTAACATCTGCAGAGAAGATGCAGAGAGAGAGATCAGAATTAACATTTGAGAGGTCCATTCAAAAGTCTCATAACAGCAGAGAGGAAGGAATTGTTCTTAAATCTACTCTTACGTGTATTCAAACTTTTATATCTTCTGCCCAATGGAAGAGGGTGGAAGAGAGTATAACTGGGTTGGGAGGAATCTTTGATATCCCTGTATGCTTTGTTAAACAATCTCTCACCCTGTCCTGCCACCTTCAATGATTTATGTACATATACACTGAACTCCCTCTGCTGCTGCATCCCCCTCCTTACCCCTTGTTTCATCGTCTATTTGTGTTCTTTATACCAAAATACGTCCTTATACTTCCCCATATTGAACTTCACCCGTGTGATGATGAGAGTTCAGAGGCATTCTGTTCCTGTTAGAGTGAAGGGTAAAGCTGGTAAGATTAAGGAACAAAAGATGAATAAAGATATCGAGGTTCTAGAATAAAAACAAATCTTATTTTAGATTTAGACAGCTAGGTACAATTGAATCCCTAAATCAATATAAAGTGTGTGGGGGCATTCTTCAGAGAGAAATCAGGAAGGCAAAGAAGAAATATGAGATAGCATTGGCAGATAAGGTTAAAGATAATCCAAAGAGATTCTACAAATACATTAAACGCAAGAGAGTAACTGGAGAAAGGGTAGGGCCTTTTAAAGATCAAGGAGGTCGTCTTTGTTTTGAACCCCAGGAGATGGGAGAGATACCAAATGAATATTTCGCATCAGTTTTTACTGTGGAGAAGGAAATGGACTCCAGGGAATGCAGAGAAATAAACTTTGATGTTTTAAAAACAGTTCACATTACAGAAGATAACAAGCATGGGGCTGGATGAACACAGCAGGTCAAGCAACATCATAGGAGCAGGAAAACTTGACGTTTCGGA
>JAHRHZ010000199.1:792045-805676 GCA_024137785.1 Ginglymostoma cirratum | reverse complement strand
TTTCAGGCCTAAACCCCGAAACGTCAAGTTTTCCTGCTCCTATGATGTTGCTTGACCTGCTGTGTTCATCCAGCCCCATGCTTGTTATCTCGGATTCTCCAGCATCTGCAGTACCTTTTATCTCTCACATTACAGAAGAGGAGGTTCAGAAGGTCTTAGAGAATATAAAGGTGCATAAATCTCTGGGACCTAATCTAATGTGTCCCAGAACATTGGGAGAAGTAAGGGAGGAAATTATGAGACCCCTTGCAGAAATATTTGTATCATCCATAACTACGGGTGAGGTGCCTAATGACTGGAGGGTGGCTAATGTTGTGCCTTTGTTTAAGAAAAGTTGTAAGGAGAAGCCGGGGAACTATAGGCCTCTGAATCTGACTTTGTTTGTTGGAGGTGATTATAAAAAAAAAAGGATTCATGGACATTTAGAGAGGCAAAAAATTGATTAGGGGTAGTAAGCATGGTTTTGAGGAAAATCACATCTCACAAACTTGATTGAGTTTTTTGAGGAAGTTACCAAAAAGATTGATGATGGCAGAGGGGTAGACGTTGTTTATTTGGATTTTAATAAAGCTTTTGACAAGGTTCCGCATGGTAGACTAGTTAGTAAAGTTAGGTTGCATGGGATTCAGGGTGAGCTTGCCAATTGGATACATAATTGGCTTAATATAATTGGTTGCTTTTCAGACTGGAGGCCTGTGACCGGCAGTGTTCTACAGGGATCGGCTCTGGGTCCTCTTTTGTTTATCATTTATATAAGTGATTGGAATGAAAATATAGAAGGCATGGTTAGTAAGTTTGCGGGCGACATCAAAATTGGTGGCATAGTGAAGAAGGTTTTCTAAGGTTACAGAAGGATCTTGATCAAACGGATTAATGGATTCAAAAATGGCAGATGAAATTCAATCTGGATAGATGTGAGGTATTACATTTTGGTACAACAAACAAGGGTAGGGCTTATGTAGTTAATGCTAGCGCCCTGGGTAGTGTTGTAGAATAGAGGGACTCAGTGGGTGCAGGTACATAATTCTTTAAAGTTTGCATCACATACGGCTGGGGTCGTTAAAATGGTGTTTGTTTGGCACACTTATCTTCATTGCTCAATCCTATGAGTGTAGGAGTTGGGACGTCATGTTGAGGTTGTACGGGACATTGGTGAGGTGTCTTCTGGAATACAGTGTCCAGTTCTGGTTGCCCAGTTATAGGAAGTATATTATCAACCTGGAGAGGGTTCAGAAGAGATTTACCAGGATGTTGTCAGGTATGGAAGGTTTGAGTTATAAAGGGAGGCTGGATAGGCTGCGACTTCTTCGTTGGAGCATAGGAGGTTGAGAGGTGACCTGAAAGAAGTTTATTAAATAATAAGGGGTATCGATTGAGTTAATGGTAGTTGTCTTTTCCCTAAAATGGGGAATTTCAAAACTAGTGGGCACATTTTTAAGGTGAGAGGAGACAGATTTAAAAAAGATATGAAGCAAACTTTTTATAGGGTCAGGGTTGCATGTAAAATGAACTTCCTGAGAAATTGGTGGATGTGAGTACAATTACAACGTTTAAAAGACATTTGGATAGGTACATGAGCAGGAAGTGTTTGGAGGGATATGGGCCAGGAGCAGGCAGGTGGGACTAGTTTAGTTTGGGATTATGTTCAGCATGGACTGGTTGGACCAAAGGTTCTCTTTCTGTGCTGTATGACTCTATGATCAATCTGCCCACATTATCAACTTGTCAATCAGGAACAGTTCTGAGGAAGGGTCATCGGACCCGAAACGCTAACTCTTTTTTTTCCTTCACAAATGCTGCCAGATATGCTGAGCTTTTCCAGAAACTTCTGTTTTTGTTCCTGATTTACAGCATCCGCTGTTCTTTTAGTTTTTATTTAGTAGTGAACTTGTCAATTTTTTTTGAAATTCTACACCGTTCTCCTCATGCTTCTCAGTAATTCCATGCAAATGTTGAAATCGTTGCTTGTACATTACAGATTGGGTCGTTACTATAACTCGGGAAAAGCAGTGATCCTAATGCTGACCCTTTTGGCAAAAGTTTCTAACAGGGTTCCCAATGACAATAAAACAATTGTTCACTTACTGAGGAAATATCTTGCCACTCACCCAATTTTGTATCCATATTGCTGCTGCCCCCTTTATTCCATGAGCTCTGTTTGTCCACAAGCCTTTCATCGAGTGTGTTTTGGAAGTCCATTCACACCTCATTATACACTTTACACTTGTCTACCATCTATATTACCTTGAAAAAGGTTAGCTGGTTAGTTAAACATGATTTACCCTTAACCAATCTATGCTGGCCAAATGTTAGTTTTATTTTACTGAATTTCATTCCTAAAAGCTTCAAAGTTAAATGCATTGGGCATCTAGTTGCTGGGATTATCCTTAAAGCCTTTTCTTTTAACAAGGAGGTAACATTTGCAGTTCTCCATTCCTCTTGTATCTAAGGAGTATTAGAAGATTATAGCCCCTCAGTATCTCAGATACATTTGGACCTGTCGCCTCACTAACTTTTAAGTACAGACCAGCTATCTTGATACCACCTCCTATCAATTTCTCACCCATCGCAAGCAGGCGAGGGCAGCCAAGTGAAATGTTGTGACTTCTCATATATGGGAACTCAAGGACCCTACTGATGTCCAGGATAACCGTGTGCGCAGGAAGAGCTCCCAGCTGCAGAAACCTGAGCTCTGGGTTTTGGAGACGCTGTGGCACATCCACAAGGCTGGGAGGTATGTGGATATCATGTTTAGAGAGGTGATGGGACAGGAGGGAAAAAGACAATGGGTGAGCGCAAGGCAGTCAAGGAGGAGAAGCAGATCGGTTGTGCAGGAATCCCTGGGGGTCCCGCTTACGAATTGGTTTTCCGATTTGGAAGTTGAGAACTGTGCTGATTCAGTGCAGGTAGAGCCAGGCGTCTGGCACCATGACTGTGGAGGGAGGAAGGAAGCATAATGAAAGGAGCAATACCGATAGGGGACTCATTAGTTAAGACATCAGAGAGGGGACTCTGTAGTCATCAGTGTGACTCCGCGGGTGAGATGTTTCCACCCTGGTGCCAGGTTTAGGGATATCACAGAGCAGCTACAGGGATTTTTGAGGTTGGGGGCAGAATGTAGTAATTTCTGGATTACTCCCAGTGCCATTTGCAAGTGATTACAGAAATAGCAGGATAAGGCAAATGGAAATGATGCTGGAAAGATTGTGCAGTGGAGAGGTCTTTACATTCATGAGGGACTGGGACTAGCTCTGGGAAAGATAGTACCTGTAGAAGTTGGATTGGGTGCATCTGAACACCTTGCAGGCATCTTGCCAGTGCCGTTTAGATAGCTTTAAATTTACTTGGTATGGGTGTGGGAACTAAGAAAGATTAGTAGAGGAGATTGCCAGGGCTTGCAGAATATTTACGGATATAGCTGGCAGAATAATTTAGTCAGCGAAATCGAAGTAGGAGAGAAAGAAAGGAAGTCCAATGCACAGTTAACGTACATGCATGTAAATACACGGAGAACAGTAAATTAGGAGTTAAAATACAGATTACATTGTGGATTTATGATGTTGTGGTGTGACAGAGACCTGGGTCAAAGAAGGGCAAGACCTTAAATATTCCTGGGTATGAGATGTTCAGGAAAAATAGTGAAAGGAAGGAAGGGAGCACGTTTAGCAATGTTGGCTAAGGACACCATTACAGTGCTGGAGAAGGAAAGGATCTCAAAGGGCTCAAGGGCAGAATCAATTTGGCTAGGGTAAAAAGGTGTGCAATTACATCACTCAGTGTACGTCAAGAACAAAGAACAAAGAAAACTTACAGCCCAGGAACAGGCCCTTCGGCCCTCCAAGCCTATGCCGATCCAAATCCACTGTCTAAACCTATCGCCCAATTCCTAAGGATCTGTATCCCTCTACTCCCCACCTACTCATGCATCTGTCCAGACGCACCTTAAATGAATCTACCGTGCCTGCCTCTACTACCTCTGCTGGCAACGCGTTCCAGGCACCTACCACCCTCTGTGTAAAGTACTTTCTGCGTGTATCCCCCTTAAACTTTTCTCCTCTCACCTTGAACGCGTGACCCCTCGTTATTGAATCCTTCACCCTGGGAAAAAGCTTATCTCTATCAACCCTGTCTATATCCTTCATGATTTTGAAGACCTCAATCAGGTCACCCCCTCAATCTCCTTTTTTCTAATGAAAACAATCCTAACCTACTCAACCTGTCTTCATAGCTAGCACCTTCCATACCAGGCAACATCCTTGTAAACCTTCTCTGTACCCTCTCCAAAGCTTCCACATCCTTTTGGTAATGTGGCGACCAGAACTGTACACAGTATTCTAAATGCGGCCGAACCAAAGTCTTGTACAATTTTAACCTGACCTGCCAGCTCTTATACTCAATACCCCGTCCGATGAAGGCAAGCATACCATATGCCTTCTTGACCACTCTATCCACCTGTGCAGCCACCTTCAGGGTACAATGGACCTGAACTCCCAGATCTCTCTGCTCATCAACTTTTCCCAAGGCTCTTCCGTTTACAGTATAGTTCGCTCTAGAATTAGACCTCCCAAAATGCATCACCTCACACTTGCCCGGATTGAACTCCATCTGCCACTTCTCCGCCCAACTGTCCAGTCTATCTATATTCTCCTGTATTCTTTGACAATCTCCTATGCTTTCTGCTACTCCCCCAATCTTCGTGTCATCTGCAAACTTACTGATCAGACCACTTATGCCCTCTTCCAGATCATTTACGTATATCACAAACAACAGTGGCCCCAGCACTGATCCCTGTGGAACACCACTGGTCCCCTTTCTCCGTTTCGAGAAACTCCCTTCAACTACTACTCTCTGTCTCCTGTTGCTCAACCAGTTCTTTATCCACCTAGCTAGAACACCCTGCACACCATGTGACTTCACTTTCTCCATTAGTTTACGATGGGGAACCTTATCAAACGCCTTACTAAAGTCCATGTAGATGACATCTACAGCCCTTCCTTCATCTATCAACTTGGTCACTTCCTCAAAGAACTCTATTAAGTTAGTAAGGCATGATCTCCCCTGCACAAAACCATGTTGTCTATCACTGATAAGCCCATTCTTTTCCAAATATAAATAGATTCTATCCCTCAGTACCTTCTCCAGCGACTTTCCCACCACTGACGTCAGGCTTACTGGTCTGTAGTTACCTGGAATATCCCTACTACCCTTCTTGTACAGGGGGACAACATTTGCAACTCTCCAGTCCTCCGACACTTCACCAGTGTTTAAGGATGCTACAAAGATGCTACCATCAGGACACTAACTTGTGGAAAGGACATAGAGGAAAAAACTTGGTGGGACGTTAGAGAAATATCAGCGTTATAGAGCAGTTATATTAGGGAGTTATATTACCCAAATATAAGCTGGGATGCTGGTAGTGTGAGAGCAAGTTTCCTATATCAGGAAGTGTCCAGTCCAACAAGAAAGGATGCATTGTTGGACATGGTCATTGGAAATGAGGGTGGTTGAGTGGATAAAGTGTCAGTAAGGGAGTTTCTAAGAGATTGTGATCATTGTGTCAAAAGGTTAAGGGTGGTGTTAGAGGATGACATGCAACAATCCAAAGTAAGAAAAATCAATTGGTGGAGAGCTGACTTTAACAGGGCACAAACAGAGCTCAGCAGGATTGATTGGATTAAGAGGTTGGCAGGAAAAACAGTAAATGAACACCAAGCATGAATGTCATGAAATGCATTGCTTTCAGTACAGCTAACCCATTTTCTCCCACTCATGGATCCTGTTACCACCTAACAAGCTTCTCCTCTTCCCTCGCTTAATATCGAAAATGCCTTTGTCTGCCCACTTTTCTTTTCCCCTGTCTCTCTTCCCCCTGCACTGGGCTTTCTCCACCTACTGACCCACTCTGCCCATGTTGCCCCCCTCCCACCATCACCAGCACAAACACCACCTTTTCTTAGCTGCTACCAGTTCTGAAGAAGGGCCACTGAACTCCAAACATTAACTGTGCTTTCTCCCCACTAATGCTGCCAGACCTGCTGTGTTTCTTCAATTCCTGTTTTATTTGTTTCAGATCTCCAGCAGTTTTTTTGTTGTTGGTATTGGGACCTCTGCTTTTCCTGACCTTGATCTTGATGTGCAGGGTTCTGTTTCAAAGTTTGCAGAAGATGCTAAACTTGGAAGAATTGTAAACTGAGGAGGACAATATGAAGCTCCAAAAGGATATTGAAAAGTTGTTGGAGTGGGTGTGTAGGTGGCAGATGAGGTTTGATGCAGAGAAATGTGAGATGATGTACTTTAATCGGAAAACATTGAAAGATAACATAAAATAGGACATAGGATTCTAAACGGGGCACAAGAGCAGAGGGGCCTGGATGGGTATGTTGAACAGATCATTGAAGGTAGCAGGACAGGTGAAGAGAGCTGTTAACAAAGGATGCAGTGTTCTCACTTTTATTCAAGGGACACTTTACTAAAAGCAAGAGCAACAAGGTGATATTGAACTTCTACAAGGCACTTGTTCGAGCTTGTCTGGTGTGTTGTGTACTGTTGTGAATGCTACTTTATAGGAAAGATGTGAACATATTGGAGAGAGTGAGTGCAGAAGGAATTTCCAATGGTTCCAGGAACGAGAAACTTCTGTTATGAGGATAGACTGAAGAAGTTGGGACTGTTCTCCTCAGAGACAAGAAGACTGAGAGGAGATTGGATGGAGGTTTTCAAAATCATGAATGGGCTGGAAAGAGTAGATAAGGAGAAACTGTTTCTGCTCATTGAAGAAGAAAAAACGAAGCAGGCATCATTTCAAAATGATGTGCAAACAAAGCAACAGCAATGTGAGAAAAAACATTTTCACACAGAGAGATTTGGGTAAGGAATGCACTGCTTGGAAATGTGGCAGAGATAGATTTAATTGAGGCTGCCAGGAGGGTATTGGATTTTTTTTGGATAGTACTAACGTGCAGGGATATGGAGAAAAGTCAGGAGATTGACACTGGATAATAGAGCTAGTACAGTGACAATGGGAGGTATGGCCTCCTTTGACGCTGCAATAATTCTGCGATTCTGAATGACCTCCCTCTCTTACCAGGACCTGTATTATCATCACATGGGTAATTACTTTGACCACACAGTCATTTTTTCCTTTTCAATCCTTTTCATGACAAAAGCCATCTTCATCCTCCATCTTGGATGTTTTCCTCATAGAACCTAAATTCTGTCACTGTCAAAGCTCTTTGCTATTTTTCTGGGTGTTTGCGAATTGAGGCATGTTACACACGTGTGCGTGTGCACATGCATATGTTCACACATCTGTGTGCTCGTGTGCGTGTGTATGTAAGCATGTGGCTGTGTGCATGCGTGCCATGTGTGTCTCTGTCTGCATGTGCACATGTGTGTTGGGATATAATTTTGGAATTTTGGAATTCTGACACTTGACCCACCTTATTCCCAGATCCAGTTGTGCCTCCTTTCTCATTGAAGTGTATTGATCTAGAGCATTCTCCTGAACAATCTCTAGACCTCACTGCCCTTTGTAATAGACTGAGTTGGCAATTGTACAAGCACCTGAGGTGATATTCCTGATTTTAGCCTGGGCGAAGTCTGGAGATTTTTAGCTCTGGACAGTGCTGGTGAGAATGGGTGACTTCAGGTTGGGAAGGAAAGCTGTCCTGAATTCGCCAGCGTGGTTTTTAACTCCGAGCCTCATGTCCATTCAATCAAGATATCTGCTCCTGAAAAACACTGGAAAATGTGAGCGGGGACAGTTTGGAATGTTGGGACAGCGGGAATAGTTCTGACAGTCAACTTTCAGGCTGCTAGGGGCCCCAAAGATTTCATCCTGCTTTTCTGGATCTGTCATGCCAGGTGTTAGAAAATTGATAAAGTTACTTAGTGTCCCTATGCAGGCTTCCTGTTTTATCTCTGCACGTATTTGCAAAGAGTTGGTTAAAACTAGAATCCTGAGCTGGAGTGAGGTTCATGGGTGACCTTAACTGCCAATCTAGTTTTTGTTAAGTAAAGCATGATTGAAATCATCCCAATAGTTTCCACAACCATGAATCTACATCGTCAAGAATTGATTTGCCCATCAGTATATAAATGTGGGTTCGTCTTTCAGCAGCTATCTGTACCATTAATGGTAGTGAAAAGTTCTGAATTAAAGCCACAAACAACAGTTATACCTCTGAAATGCCTAATTTCCCCAATCTAATGGGTTTGACTCCCCTCTACGGAATCACTGGCACTCAGTCGAATGACTGTAATTAGCCTCTGTACCCTTGGCAATGGAAGTGGGGAGGGAAAATTGAATAATGGCTGTTTGTCACCTCTTAGAAAGTGCCACCTCGATGGTTGGGCACAGACTTGAGTCAGTACATCTACATGGCACAAGTCAGGAGTGTGATGGGATACTCCCCACTTGCCCTGGATGGGTGCAGCTCCAACAACACTCAAGGAGCTCAACACCATCCAGGACAAAGCAGCCGCTTGATTGGCACCACATCCACAAGCATCCCCTCCCTCCACCACCAATGCTCAGTAGCAGCAGTGTGTACTATCTACAAGACGCACTGCAGAAATTCACCAAAGATCCTCAGACAGCACCTTCCAAACTCACGACCACTTCCATCCAGAGGGACAAGGGCAGCAGATACACGGGAGCACCCCCATTTTCAAATTCCCCTCCAAGCCACTCCCCATACTGACTTGGAAATATATGGCTATCCCTTCACCGTCACTGGGTCAAAATCCAGGAATTCCCTCCTTAAGGGCATTGTGTGTCAACCCACAGCGGAAGGACTGCAGCGGTTCAAGAAGGCAGCTCACAACCACCTTCTCAAGGGGCAGCTAGGGATGGGTAAGAAATGCTGGGACAGCCAGTGACCCCCACATCCCACAAAATGAATAGAAAAGAAAGGTAGAGTGGGTGCTGGTGCTCGTTCTGTGTGTGTGACTCAATAACAATCAGCTGGGCAGGCAAGCAACGGCACTCTGAGCTGTCCAAAGGAGACAACTGCACTTTCTCAGCAGAGCTGCTGCTGAATGGGAGTAGCTGTGATTTATTGTTCCACGTTGTCACCAATTTCAGTTGAACCAAGAATCACAGGGAGCAACCTAAACATTGACTGAACGAAACACATTGCTCCCTTTTGTGTTGCAGGTTCTCACTCAGCATCGCCGTGCTACACCACCAGCGCCTGAGAAACTTCGGGACTTGCACTCCATTTCATCGACCCTACAAGGTACCGGTACAGCCATCATTATGTACTAGGGTGCCTGAACAGAGGCAGTACATGCTTGGAAATACTCAGCAGGTCTGGCATCACCGGGAAGAGAGGAACAGAGTTTGTGTTTCTGGTGGATAACCTATTGTCAGAACTGAAATTTGAGATGTAATAGTTTACAGCTAGAGTTACAAAAAGAGAAGGGAGCAGAGCAGCGAAGAACTGAAAGGAATATTTGCAATTGGGTGGAAGAAAATAAAACGGACTTACATTTATATACATATTCAAGAGAACAGTCTGATTGGACTAGAAATGTTAACAGGTTCACTGTTCACAGATGAGGCCTGTCCTGCTGAGTTTCTCCATTTTGTTTTTAATTTCAGATTAACAGCATCCGCAATACGTTGCTTTTATTAAATTGCATTAATGTAAGACTTGTAATGATCACCAGGCATTTTAAAATTCAGGAATTAGTTGCGTAGTGGAAATGTCAATGAATTAGTAATCCAGAAGCCTGAGCTAATGCAAATCAAATCCCACCAAAGGAACTAGGGAAATTTAAATTCATTTAATAAATCTGGAATTGAAAATTAGTCTTATAAATGGTGACCATGAAACTGCCCTCCGATGTTGTAAGAACCCATCTGCTTCATTAAAGTCTTCAGGGAAGGAAATCTACTCATCCTTAGCCAGTCATTAACTCAAGACCCATGAAAATGTGGTTGATTCTTAACTGCTGTCTGAAATAGTAAGTAAGCCACATACTTCATGAGCAACAAATGATGGCTACAGGCCATTGAGAGAATTTAAAAAATGCTTTGCAGCTGTCGCTATTGTCATGTCAAAAAGACAAGGGATGAATTGACAAAACAGCACGACGATGTAAGGAGGAGTAGGTGGTAATGGCACAGGCAAAATCACAAAAGATGAGTCTGGAGAATGTGTAAATGGGAGAAGTAGAATCATCACCAGCAACTGTGATTCGTGATGGAGCTGATTGTTACAAATAAATAAAAGGGATACAACGTGAATGTCATGTTGCACCAAGGAATCATAGAAGTATTTGGAAATTTTAAAATAGAGCAACAGAAAGAAAAGGCTTTTTATGTTAGTGCACAAAGCTTTTGAAATCGGGTAGATGAATTGATGGTGCGAATCAAAGTAATGTGATTACAAGGAGATAAAAATAGGGAGCTTAGCATTGAAGAATATTTCACCTTTTGGAGAGACAGGAAGGGTGGAAACATAGGTGGGATCACACTGTTAATAAAGAGATGAAATGAGGACAGTGTGAGAGACGTTCTAGGCTCGGTTGATGTAGAGTCCATTTGGGCGGATCTAAAAACAGCAAAGGAAAGAAGGTAGGAGGTGTATATAAACCCTCCAGGCAGTAGCCATTCTTTGGGAAAGGCTATGAATCAACAAATGATAGGAACATGTAAAAAGAGTAAAACGACAATTATAAGTGACGTTAATATTGATGTTGGGTGGGTTAATCAAATTGGGAAGGTTAGCCACACTAACAAATTCATAGAGTGCTTTAGGGACAGTTTCCTGAAGCAATATGTGATGGTGCCAAACAGGGAACAGACTCTCCTGGATCTAGTAATGGGTCATGTGGCAGGTTCAATAAATGACCTCCAAGTAAAAGACCCTCAAGGAAATAGTAATCATAACATGATAGAAATTTTATAGGAATGATAGAAATAGGATTTTCTGAACAAGGGTCTAGGCCCAAAATGTCAGCCTTCCTGCTCCTCTGATGCTGCCTGGCCTGCTGTGTTCATCCAGCTGTACACCTTGTTATCTCAGATTCTCCAGCATCTGCAGTTCCTACTATCTCTTGGAACTTAATGTTCAGTTTGAGAGCAAGGAACTTAGGTCAGAAGCAATTGTGTTTAACTTAAGTAAAGGGAATTACAATCAAATGAGGGTAGGGTTGGCTAAAGTGAACTGAACAGAAAGATTAGCAGGAGTGACACCAAGCAGAGGCAAGCATTTAAGATGTAGATTCATGACTCGCAGCAAAAATATACCCTGTTAAGGAGGAAAGATTCTTAGAAAGGAAGAAACCAACCATGACTAACCAAGAAAGTTAAGGAGAATACTAAGTTGAAAGACAAAAGTATGTAAGGAGGCAAAAGTCTGTGGTAGCCCCAAAGAATCATAGAATCCCTACAGTGTGGAAACAGGCCCTTCGGCCCAACAAGTCCACACCGACCCACAGAGCTTCCCACCCTCTGGGCAATTTAGCATGGCCAATCCACCTGACCTGCACATCTTTGGACTGTGGGAGGAAACTGGAGCACCTGGAGGAAACCCACACACGACATGGGGACAATGTGCAAACTCCACACAGACATTCACCTGAGGGTGGAATCGAACCCAGGTCCCTGGCACTGTGAGGCAGCAGTGCTAACCACTGAGCCACCGTGTCCCCCAAGAGACTGGGATAAATTCAGAATCCAGCGAAAGAGGACAAAATAGGTAACTGAAGATAGACTAAAGTAAAACTAAACTGAAAGAAAACTAGCAAGGAAGATAAAATTGCCAATAAGGCCTCCTTTAAATATGTCAAAAAGAAAAGAAAGGTCTAAATGAGCATCGACCCCTTCAAAAATGAATCTGGGCAGACAGTTTCGGGGAACAAGGAAATGGCGGAGGAGTTGAACATACAGTTTGCATCGGTTTTTATGGTGCAAGATCCTTTTGCACATTCCATTGATACTAATGAATACAGGGGCAGTATTAAGTACTATCACCATCACTAAAATCATAGAGTCATACAACACAGGAACAGACACTTTGGCCCAACTTGTCCATGCCGACCAGGTTTCCCAAACTGAACTAGTCCTAATTGCCTGCATTTGACCAAAATCCCTCTAAACCTTTACTATTCATGTACCTGTCTAAATGTCTTTTAAATGTTGTAACTTTACCTGCATCTGCCACTTCCTGTGGCAGTTCATTCCACACATGTACTGCCTCCTGTGTGGAAAAAGTTGTCCCTCAGGTCCCTTTGACATCTTTCTGTTCTCACCTTAAAATTATGCCCACCTTTGAATTCCCTCGAAAAGACCTTGGCTGTTCACTTTATCTATATCCCGCATGATTTCATAAATCTCTATAAGGTCATCCTATGCTTCAGGGAAAAAAGTCCCAGCCCGTTCACCCTCTTCTTATAACTCAAACGCTCCAGTCTCGGTAAGATACTTGTAAATCTTTTCTGCACCTTTACCAATTTGATAATGTTCTTCCTATAATGGGGTGAACAGGACTGTATGCAGTACTCCAAAAAATGGTATCACCAACGTTCTGTAAAGCTGCAACATGACGTCCCAACTCCTCTTTGAGGCTCAAGCCAGTTAAGTCCCCTTGCCCTGATCACTTTCATCCTAGGATTTTAAGAGGTAGCAACAGAAATAGTGGATGAATTGGCTGTAATTTTCCAAAAATTATTATATTCTGGAGAAGTACCAGAGGATTGGAAAATTAATGTAACCGACTAATGTAAACTAACTAATGCTAATATGACACCCTTATTCAGAGAGGGAAATAAAAGGCAGATTACTATGGGATGATTGCCTAACACCTATTGTTGGAAAGTATTGCAATCATTTATTGCAGAAGTAATACCGGAACACTTGGAAAATCGTAATCTAATCAAGCAGAGTCAACATGACTTCATGGAAGGGAAAGTGTACCTGACTAATTTATGAGAGTTTTACAAGGAAATCTCAACCAGAGTGGATCGAGGGAACCAGTAGATGTGTTGTGTTTGGAATTCCAGAAGGAGTCGACGAGACACCTCATGATAAATTAATGAGTAAAGTAATAGCCCATGGTGTTAGTGGTAGGATATTGGCAGTGATAGAGAATTACCTAATGGGCAGGAAACTGAGAGTTTGGCTACTCTACATTTGCTTCTGCCAGCAAGTCATTAATGAATGTGTTAAAAAAACAGTTGTGGTCCCATCACTGATCCCAATGGAACCGCACAAGTTCATAGTATCCCTACAGTGTGGAAGCAGGCCATTTGGCCCAATGAGTCCACACCAACCCTCCAAAAAGCATCCCACCCAGACCCACCCCCTACCCTATCCATACATTTCCCATCCTAGACACTATGGGCAATTTAGCATGGCCAATCCACCTAACCTGCACATCTTTGGACTGTGGGAGGAAACTGGAGCGCCCGGAGGAAACCCACACAGATGTGGAGAGAACATGCAAACTCCACACACAGTGTCACCTGAGGCTGGAATTGAACCCCAGTCCCTGTCGCTGTAAGGCAGCAGTGCTAACCACTGAGCCACCGTGCTCATTTATAGGTCGACAACCTTAAAAAGAATCCCTTATTCCCACTTGCTGTTTCTTGTCCAATAGTCAATAACATTAGCTATCTTCCAA
>JAHRHZ010000199.1:768428-791645 GCA_024137785.1 Ginglymostoma cirratum | reverse complement strand
TAGGCCCGAAACGTCAAGTTTTCCTGCTCCTATGATGCTGCTTGACCTGCTGTGTTCATCCAGCCCCATGCTTGTTATCTATGTATCCAGTTGGTTGGCCATTTCTTTATCCCTTGTTTCTGACTGTCCGGGACCTATTTTGTTTTTACCAATCTTTGTCTCTTCATGTACCTTTAGAAAATTTTACAATCAGTTTGTATGTTCCCTGCAAGCTTACTCTTGAACTCTATTTTCCCTTTCGTAATAAATCCCCTTGTACTCCATTGCTGCAATCTGAACTACTCCCAATCTTTTTTTTTTCAGGCCAGTTTGTATGCCTATTTCTTGGAACTAATACTCTCCCTATTTTCCCTTATAAGCCATAGTTTGGCCACCTTTCCTGTTTTGCTTTTACACCAGACAGGACTGACGAGGACTGTTATAATTCACCCAAATTTTGCCAATGCCTTTCTACTGTCATCCCTTTAAGTAACATTACCTAATTTATCATAGCCAGCTCATACCATCAAAGCTTCTTCCATTTAGATGTAGGAGGGTGTCTCAGAATCAACTACCTCACATTTTACCATGATGTGAAATTTTATTGTAATATACCCCCAAGGGGTTTCAAACAACTCGATTGCCAATTCTATAAATATAAAAGTAAGAGAGAAGCTAGAGAATAAAGCTGAAACAATAATAATGGGGAACCAGGAAATAGCAGAGGAGTTGAACAGATACTTTGCATCAGTCTTCAGTTCAGTGGCCAATTGGGAAAGCAAATGAAATATTGGCTTTCCTTTCAAAGCGAAAGGGTTATCAGAGATGGAAGGATTTGCTAAGACTATTCAAGGCACTAGTCAGACCACAGCTAGAATACTGTGAAGAGTTTTGGTCCCTTTATCTACAAGAAGAAATTGTTTCAAAGTTGTGTAGAGCAATCATGAATTAGAAGGCAGGAAGCCAGAACATTTTTGTAAAACAATGATAAAGGAGAACAGTGCATGGTCCCTTTAAGAGATAACATGGTTTTTCTAAGCTTAGAGATTCAAACAGGAAATGGGTCTGTAAGCAGTTGCAGATGACCGATAGTTCTAAAAATTGAAATGTATCAGTTGGCTGTGTGATTGAAAGCCTTAGACTTGTTTCGATGTTTTGACAACTAGCTGGACTCAGCTAATTAATTTAAACCAAGCACTCAGCGATTGAAAGCGGATTGAATTTAAAACTGATGGTGATGACAACCGGGGACCAATCCTAGTGTAAAAAATGGATGGGTCATCAAGGGTATAAAAAAAGAGGGCATTTGGAAACTCGGCAGAGAGCCAACTGCCATCTGAAGGGGTAAGAGCAAACCCACCATCGGAGGAATAAATATCTACCTCTCACACAAAATCATTAAGCTCCCTAAACAAAAAGGCACCATCAAAGGTGCCATGACATTTATAGCTAAGAGTCCTCACAGAAGAAATTACAGAGCAAACATCCATGACAGCAAGATCAGCAGAAGAAAGGCTGGAGAGACAGTGGAGAAGGCAAAGCATTCCTGGAGACACATTGGGTGTGAACTTTGAAAGACAAAGTTTTAATTTATTGTCTTCTTACTACTTGGATTTATATAAATGGAACCTGTGTTTATTGGAACAGCACTCCAGTAGAATTTGGTTCATTTAGGCAATAGTTAGTAATTAGGGGGAAAATTTTCCAATTTGTTAATAATTCTGTTGATTTGTTCACTGTTAGGTTTAAATAAACAGAGTCATAGAGTCCTACATCACAGAGACAGGCCCTTCTGCCCAGACTGGTTCATGCTGGCGAAAATGTCCATCCACACTAACCCCATTTCCCTGCACTTGGCCCATATCCTTCTAAACCTTTCCTAAGCATGTATTCGTCTGAATGCCTTTTAAATGTTGTTAATGTACCCGCCATAATCACTTCCTCTGGCAGCTCATTCCATATGTGTACCATCATCTGTGTAAAAGAGTTGCCTCTCAGGTCCCCATGTAATCTTTCCCCTCTTAAACTGCTGCCCTCTGGTCCTCAATTCCCTAACCGTGGGAAAAGGACGGAGTGCATTCACCCTATCTATGCCTATCATAATCTTATACACTGCCAGAAGATCCACCTTCAGTCTCCTCTGCTCCAAAGAAAAAAGTCCTAGCTTGTCCAACCTCCCCCTATAACTCAGTCCCTTAGTCCTGGCATCATCCTTGTAAACTTCTTCCGCGCTCTTTCCAGTTTAATAACATCCTTCCTATAGCAACGTGACCAAAACTGAACACAATACTCCAAGTGCGGCCTCACCAACATCCTATACAACAGCAACATAACTTCCCAACATCTGTACTTAATGCCATGACTGATGAGGGCCAGTGGGCCAAAAACCTTCTTCACTGCCCTGTCTACCTGTGACTCCGCTTTCAGAGAGCTGTACACCTGAACTCCAAGATCCCTCAGTCTCACCACACTTCTTAAGGCCCTACCATTCACCATGAAACTCCTACCTTGAATTGACTTTCCAAAATAACTTGTTATTTGTTACATATAAACAGATTACAAGGGGCGAAGCGAGCTTCTCTGAATGTTTTGGGTTTAATTATTAGCAGGGAACCTCTACTCCCGCCATAGCAGATTGGGGCTGGTGTTTTGGGTTAATTATCAGAGGCATTTGACCTTTAACCTCCCCTTCGTAACAAAATATTGGTATTGGAAGCAACCCAGAGAAGGTTCACTAAGCTAATACCAGGTATGGAAGGACTGTCTTATGCGGGGAGGTTGATTAGACTTGATTGTGTTTTTGGAAGAGGTGACTAAATAAATTGATGAGTATAGTGCAAATGACAGTTTAGTTGATAATAGTATAGGTTTACATGGACTTCAGTATGGCCTTTGACAAAGTCCCACATGGAAGACTGGTCCAAAATCTAAGAGCCATGGGACCCAAAGCTGGTTGGCAAACTGGATCCAAAATTGGCTTACAAATAGGAGGCAAAGTATAATGGTGAAGGGTTGTTTTTGTGATTGGAAGCCTGTGACCAGCGATGTACCACAGGTATCAATGCTGGGACCCCTGCTGTTTGTTATGCACATAAACAATTTGGATGTGAATGTAAAAGGTATAATTAGTAAGTTTGTGTTTGACACAAAGATGGTGGAGTTGATAATGAAGAGGATGGTTTCAGGCTGTAGTCTGATATTGATCAGCTGGTAAATGGGGCAGAGCGGTGGCAGGTGGAATTTAATCCTGATAAGTATGAGGCGATGCATTCTGAGAGGCCAAATAAGGGAATACACAATGAATGACAGGTTCCTCGGGAGTACTGAGGAGCAAAGGGACTGTGATCTACAAGTCCATAGATCCCTGAAGGTGTCAGCACAGGTAGACAGGGTGGTGATGAAGGCATTTGGGATACTTACTTTCATTAGCCAATGCACAGACTATACAAGCAAGGAAGTCTTGTTACAACGCTCCAATTTTATAAAACATGAGTTAGGCCACAGATGAAATACTGTGCCAGTTCTGGTTGCCACACTATAAGAGGGATGTGTTTGCACTGGAGAGAGTGCAGAGGACTTGCACCAGGATGTGGCCTGGGATGAAAAGTCTCAGTTATGAGGGGAGACTGGATAGGCTGGGTTTGTTTTCCTTAAAGCAGAGCAGGCTGAGGGGTGGATCTGATTGAGGTATACAAGATTACAAGAAGCATGGATAGATTAGATTGTGAGAATCTCTTCCCCATTGCAGATGTGTTTTAAGACCAGAGGGCATCAGTTTAAAATAAGGAGTAAGTGGTTTAGAGGGTATGTGAGGAAAACGTATTTTTTACCCACAGCATGGTAGAAATATGGAATGTGCTGCCCTGGGAAGGTGGTAGACATAGACACTTTCACGACATTTACAAAACATCTGGATGAACACATAGAGTCATAGAGCTGTACAGCATGGAAACAGACCGAGCGGCCCAACTTGTCCAAGCTGATCAGATATCAGAAATTAATCTATCCCCATTTCCCAGCATTTGGCCCATATCCCTCTAAACCCTTCATATTCATATACCCATCTAGATGCCTTTTAAATGTTGTACAAGCCTCCACCACTTCCTCTGGTAACTCATTTCATATACACACCACCCTCTGTGTGAAAATGTCGATCCATAGGTCCTTTTTAAACCTTCAACATCTCACCTGAAACCTATGCTCTCAAGTTTTGGACTCTCCCACCCCAGGAAAAGAGTTTGGATATTCACTCTATTCAAGCCCCTTATCATTTTATAAACCTCTATAAGGTCACCCCTCAGCCTCCGACGCTCCAGGGAAGATAGCTCCGGGCTATTCAGCCTCTCCCTACAGTTCAAACTCTCCAACCTGGCAACATCCTTGTAAATCTTTTCTGAACCCTTTCAAGCTTCACAACATCCTTCCTATAGCAGGGAAACCAGAATTGCATGCAGTATTCCAAAAGTGGCCTAACCAATGTCCTGTACAGCTGCAACATGACCTCCCAAGTCCAATACTCAATGCAGTGACCAATAAAGGCAAGCATACGAAATGCTTCCTTCACTATCCTGTCTACCTGTGACTTCACTTTCAAGGAACTATGAACCTGCACGCTAAGGTCTCTTTGTTCAGCAACACTCCCCAGGACCTTACCATTAAGTGTACAGGTCCTGCCCTGATTTCCCTTACCAAAATGCAACACCTCACATTTATCTAGGTTAAACTCCATCTCCCACTCCTCAGCCCATTGGCCCATCTGATCAAAGTCCTATTATACTCTGAGGTAACTTCTTCACTGTCCGCTACACCACCAATTTTTGTGTCATCTGCAAACTTCCTAACCATACCTGCTATATTCACATCCAAATCATTTATATAAATAAGAAAAAGCTGTGGACCCAGCACCAATCCTTATGGCACACCGCTGGTCACAGGCCTCCAGTCTGAAAAGCAACCCTCCACCAACCCCTCTGCTTTCTACCTTTGAGCCAGTTTCGTATCGAAATGGCTGGTTCTTCCTAGATTCCATGTGATCTAAAGTTGCTAACCAGTTTATCAAGAGGAACCTTGTCGAATGCCTTCCTGAAGTCCATAAAGATCACACCCACCGTTCTGCCCTCATCAACCCTCTTCGTTACTTCTTCAAAAAACTCAATCAAGTTAGTGATGCACACATGCACAAAACCATGTTGACTATCCCTAATCAGTCTAAATGCATGTAAATCCAGACCTTCAGGATTCCCTCCAACAACTTGCCTACCACCGATGTCAGGCTCACCTGTCTATAGTTCCTTGACTTTTCTTACCACCTTTCTTAAATAGTGGCACAACATTAGCCAACCTCCCATTTCCTGGCACCTCACCTGTGGGTATCGATGATACAAATATCTCAGCAAGGGACCCAGCAATCACTTGCCTGGTTTCCCACAGAGTTCTAGGGTACACCTGATCAGGATCCGGGATTTATCCACCTTTATGCATTTTAAGACATCCAGGACCACCACCTCTGTAATTTGGACATTTATCAAGATGTCATTATTTATTTCCCCATGTTCTCGATCTTCCATATCCTTCTCCACAGTAAACACTGATGCGAAATACTTGCTTAGTATTTCCCCCATCTCCTGCGGTTCCACACGTAAGCGGTCTTCCTTTTAAGGGGCCCTATTCGCTCCTTAGTTACCCTTTTGTCCTTAGTGTATTTGTAGAGTCTGTTTGGATTCTCCTCAACCCTATTTGCCAAAGTTATTTCATGTATCCTTTTTGCCCTCCTGATTTCTCTCTTAACTATACTCCTACTGCCTTTATACTCTTCTAGGGATTCACTCGATCCCTGCTTTCTATACCTGACATATGCTACCTTTTTCTTGTCCAAAGCCTCAATTGCTCTAGCCATCCAGCATTCCCTACACCTACCAGCCTTGCCCTTCACCTTGACAGGAACATATTCTCTCTGGATTCTTGTTATCTCATTTTTGAAGGCTTCTCATTTTCCAATCGTTCCTTTACGTTGCAAACATCTGCCTCCAATCAACTTTTGAAAGTTTTTGCCTAATACTGTCAAAATCGGCCTTCCTCCAATTTAGAACTTTAACTTTTAGATCCAGTCTATCCTTTTCCATCACTATTTTAAAACTAATAGAATTATGGTCACTGGCCCCAAAATGCTTCCCCACTGACATCTCAGTCACCTGCCCTGCTTTATTTCCCAACAGTAGGTCAGGTTTAGCACCTTCTCTAGTGCGTACATCCATATACTGCATCAGAAAATTTTCTTGTTGACACTTAACAAATACTTCTCCATTCAAGCCCTTAACACTATCGCAGTCCCAGTCTGTTTGGAACGTTAAAATCCCCTACCATTACCACCTTATTATTCTCACAGATAACTGAGACCTCCTTACAAATTTGTTTCTCAATTTCCCGCTGACTAATGAGTGATCATCCCGTTCTTATTTCTCAGTTCCACCCCGGACGTATTGCCAGGAATATCCTCCCTAAATACAGACGTAATGTTATCCCTAATTAAAAATGCCACTCCCCCTCCTTACTTGCCCCTGTTTCTCTCCTTCTTATAGCATCTATACCCTGGAACATTAAGCTGCCAATCCTGTCCATCCCTGAGCCTCATTTCTGTAATCGCTATGATATCCCAGTCCCATGTTCCCAACCATACCCAGAGTTCATCAGCCTTACCTGTTAGGCCTCTTGCATTGAAGTAAATACAGTTTAATTTATCAGTCCTACCCCATTCGCTCCTTTATTCCTGCCTGCCCTGACTGTTTGACTGGTTCCTTTTCCCAAAAGTTCCAGTCTCTGACTGATCTCTTTTCTCACTGTCTCCCTGGGTCCCACACACCTTACTAGTTGAAAACCTCCTGAGCAGCTCCAGCAAATCTCCCCGCCAGTATATTAGTCCCCTTCCAATTCGGGTACAATCCATTCTTGTTATACAGGTCACTTCTAGCCCAGAAGGCATTCCAATAATCCAAAAATGTGAACCCTTCTCTCCTGCACCAACTCCTCAGCTACGCTTTCATCTGCTCTATCCTCCTATTCCTACACTCACTAGCTCATGGTACTGGGAGTAATCCCGACATTACAACTCTCAAGGGTCTACTTTTTAAATTCCTGCCTAACTTCCTATATTCTCTACTTAAAATCTTAGCCTTTACTCTTCCTGTGTCTTTAGTTCCAATGTGTACAACAACATCTTGCTGGTCCCTCTCCCCTTTGAGAATTGCCTGGAGGTAACCCCCTCTACCTGATTGTATCTGCGGTTTTACTCCCTTTCTGTAACTACCATCCATCATACCCCTCCCCCCAGCTCCTGTAAATTCCTCATTGCCTGTCACTGCCCCTCCAATCGATCCATGTGATCCAATAGGATTCGCAACCAAACAGACTTCCTGCAGACATCATAATCAGTAACATGGAATCTCTCCCTAATCTCCCACATCCCTCAGGAAGAGCACATCACCCTACTAAAGGCCATCTTTACACCTTAACAGTCTACAGACCCAGAAAACAACCCAATCTTACTGCTCTGAAAAACATTGCTCAGGGCTAACTTAGTACCTATGTTTTATATTTTTAAATTTTAATCAAGACAGATCTCAATAAAACATATAATTAAAGAAAGAACTCCCCCTACTCTCTGTTGTACGTTTACAAAAAAAAAGTACGGTTACACTTCAAAAACTAGCCACTTAGCTGCTTCCCTGCTGTGATCTCCCCCCGCACAGGTTTCTCCAAGGTCAGCTATGGATTTTGCTGTTTGTTTTCTTTTCTTAAATGAACTCTGATGTCCAGAGATACATGAAATCAAACAGCAGAGGCAGTCAGCTGTGCAGGTTACTGCTGGAACAGACAGCTATGCTGGTTTATTTCTCCGTTTGTTTCACTTCCCACGCAGTCTCTGCTTTGTCTCTTCTTCCTTTATAAAGTGTCATCGTTTTCCCAAAGTTCCAAAACAATGCTCTAAAATGCCAGAGCATAGTAGGCTACGGACCAAGTGTAGGGACATGAGATTAGTTTGGTGTTTGTCGGTCAGTACAGGATTGGGAAGGGGAGTAGAGGGTGTCAAAACGCTGTGTGCTGTTTCCATGCTGTACAACGCCATGACTGTGACTCTATATTGGGCCTGCACACTGAGTTTAGAAGAATGAGACGTTACTGAAACGTATGTGATTCTTGGGGAATTTGACAGAGTTGATGTGGAGACATTGTTTCCCCTTCTGGGAGAGTCGAGGACCAGGGGGCATTGTGGCACTTGTTCAGAGATAAAGAGGAATTTCTTTTCTCAGCGTAGTGAATCTGAGGAGTTCTTTACTTAGAGGGCTTTTGAGGCTGGGTCATTAAATGTATTCAAGGTGGCGATAGATTTCCATCAGTGAGAGAATCAAGGCCTATGGGGAAAGGCAAATAAATGGAGTTGAGAATTATCAGGTCGGCTATGATCTTATTGAATGTTGTTGGGCTGAAAGATCTGCTTCTACTCATATGCCTCATGGCAAAGGGTCTTATGGTTTGGCAGTGGGATTCTGGTAGAGGTGTTGCCTCTCATTGGATCTCATTGAATGCGGAGCAAACTTGGTGGACCAAATGGACTAGCTCTGTCCCTACATCTTTAACTGTGTTTCTCCACAGATCCTTCCAGACCTGCAAGTTTATCTTTTTATTTAAATCCTCTTTCTCAACGGAAGTTGTTTCCGTTAGGTGGGGATACTAGGACCCGTGGGCACAGCCTTAGAATTAGAGGGGGTCAATTTAGAACGGAAATGAGGAGACATTTCTTCAGCCAGAGAGTGGTGGGCCTGTGGAGTTCATTGCCATGGAGCGCAGTGGAGGATGGGACATTAAATGTCTTCAAGGCAGAGATTGATAAATTCTTGATCACGCAAGGAATCAAGAGCTACGGGGAGAGTGCGGGTAAGTGGATTTGAAATGCCCATCAGCCATGATTAAATGGCGGAGTGGACTCGATGGGCCGAATGGCCTTACTTCCACTCCTATGTCTTATGGTCTTATGGTCTCTGTATCGTCATCAGAAAACTCAATCAAGTTGGTATAAAACACACTTGTCTTGAAAAAAATTCTGTCTGTCTTAGTCCACTGTTTTTTACTCCAACTGTCAATTGACCTTCTGTAATGTGAATGTTTCCAGAAGTTTCCCCAATATGGGTGATTGAGATATTTTACATCTTCCAGTCCTGTGGCACCATCCTCATGCCTGAGGAGGGTTAGAAGAGTTAAAGCCAAAACATTTGCTGTCTCCATGCATACTTTCCTAAGTAACCTAGAATACATTCCATGTGGATCAGGTAATTTCTCCATTCCACGTGTGCTCAGACTTTACAAATACCACCCCCACACCCCGGTTACCTTTAATCCTGTGTCATTTCTCTTGTGAAAACCTACCAAATTTTATTTTACTAACTCATTTGCCTTCTCGTTTATTACTTTTACACACCCTTTCAGAGATGGCAGACATCACTCCTCGGACTGTTTCGACTGTTTCCTCTACAAGTACTGCTTCTCTTGACACCTTGTACACTGGCTCCTCCAACTCGCCTGAGCCTCAGCAGTCCACAGCTACCTCCAGTCCTTCTGAAACGCCACCACCCATCCCATCCCGCAGCACCTTTGCAGCTCCCAGATATCCAACCAGCATTCCCCTCCAGGCTGACATGAGCCCAATGCTGTCAGCTCAAGCCCTTGGCCCCAGCAACCAGCTGCAAGAAGCCCCTGATAATGACTTGGAGGCTGGAAGTGGACTCCCTCGAACCCCAAAGGAAGAGGCCGCATCAGCTTCAGAATCTGAAGCACAGCAGGGCAAGCTGGCGGTCTTAGTGCCCAAAACAATTGGAGCTGAGTTAATCGAATTGGTTCGTAAGAATACAAATCTGAGCTACGAACTGTCGAGGGTGGCGATTGGTGTGATGGTGGGACACATTCAGAGCTCAGTCCCTGCTGTCACGGATGTCATGGAACAGATCCTCCTCTCCCTGGTGGAGAGCAAGGTAGGTTAATCAGCACCAAAAGCTTGTGGCAATTTTCTGTTCTTTTTCTGAGCAAGTAAGCCAGGTGCTTTCTTTTTAAGACACAGGGTTGTTTTAAAAATCTGTCATTTCTAACTCTGCTGGTTGTAACCATTCCAGTCCTAAAGCAATATTTTCACTGATAGAATATTAGCTGCGTTTCACCAACTTTGTTTAATTAAATAAGCTGGAACTTCCTTAGTAAGCCATGGATGAAACCTCCTTGCTGAGTTTTTATATTTTAATGGAATTTTGTTTGATCATTTTGAATTGTTTCTTTAAGTGTTCCCTTGTTTATTCGCCACCATATGTTATGCTCTATTTACCCAAACAGCCTCACTCTTCCCTCTTCTCATACCTATAAAATTTGTGTTTGAAGTGGGATCTTTGTTTGGAACTAGAATGTATCCTTTTTAAAGTTGATATGACATTAAATTGTAGTATGAACATTTATTTAAACAGATTTTTTTAAACCATTCAATTGCTGATTAACCCTGCCTCTTTGTACATTACCAGATCTAAAATAGCTTCCACAATGTACTTTTTAGAGAACATTCTACTAAGTCAACTTCCAGACTAGCTTTGTTGTTCTGATTAATCGTCACATAGGACTAAGTCCTTCACGATCTTTATTTTGCCTTTGTTAGAAGCCCTACTAATTTCTTATTTAATGCTTGTCCAATTGTACAATTGTAGTTAAGGAACATGTAAACTATTCCCACCAGTGTTTTCTGATGCTTGTTATTCCTAAACGCCATCATGCAGATCGTCTCCCCAGTGAGGGGGCTCTGTCTGTGAGGGGCTCCCCCGGCGATGGGGCTCTGTCTGTGAGGGTCTGCATTGTCGCCAGGCTCCCTGTATGTTTGTAAAGTAACGGTACACCCACCTGATGATTCTGGACGTCATTTTCTTTCTCAGACCACTATCGATATGTCGAATTGCGCAGCAAAATATTTTGAGATTTACAGGGGTTTTTTGTTTGTAATTCTGTAATTTATCACAAACACCAGTTTCCATGTTTCCTGTCCAGAATTCAAACCCCCACTAGAGAATAACAAACGGAGATGTTACGGCACACCTCTGGGACAGGCAGAACTTTAACCCAGCCCTCCTGTTTCAGAGGTAAGAACACTAGCACTGCGCCACAAAGGCCCATCAATCTGATCTTCACTTTTCTAAAAATAAATTCACCACCGAATCTTTATTTACTCCCAGTTCACACATTACAATCATTGCCCACCAGGGGCAGTCATTAAACCTGAGCACCTGTTTTCAAATTTCAAACGATCACCACCAATTTATCAATTAACAATTAACAAGGTACCAACACCGAAACAATAAGAAAAATCAGAAAAGGCGTGAAACCAGGGAGGGGCTAAGGCAAAATGTTGTTACTGGTGGAAACCATGCATCCTAGCCCCTGTGGTGCCAACTCATCGTGAACCCAGATTATTTCACTGTTTTATAAACCAACCATCTGCATCACCATTTACCAAATTAAACAATCAGTACTGCTTTTTTTTGGGGGGGTGGGGGGGCAGATGTTGGTGGCTGTCTAGCAATAACAAGAAACAAAAAGGTGAGAAGCAAGGGAGGGAGCTACATCAGAATGGTGTTAAAGTGGGAGACAATGCATTGCAGCCCCCACAGTGAGCCAGATATTTATATTACTTTTAACAAACTTGTTCAGAGGTGCTTTGACATACCTCTGGAACTGGTGTGCCTTGAACCCAGACCACCTTCCCCAGTGGTGTGGACACTAGCACTGTACCACAAGAACTATCCCCACCCACCAACCTCATCCTAAATACATGTTCAAAGCACAGCTGTTGGTCACTCTGATGTTGGTGTGAAATAAGTCCACAGAGGCTGGTATCCCAACACCAATTCAGCCTTTATTTACACGTGGAAAGTGCTTGACACTGATCCATCTTCCTCAGCTGTCAGAGTGACGAGAACCTCTGACACTGCTCTTCATATCTGTCAGCCAGGGCTCCCTGATTGGACCAGGTTAACAGCCCCAATTGGGGAACCCATCTTCTATGAGGTTCACCTGGCTGACCTCATTACAATCACTGCAGTTGTGGTTCAGCTTTTAAAGGACCTGCCTCTTTTTTTTTTAAAAGCTGTGGCAGTTTCACAAACTGTCACGTTTCGAGTACCGTCAAAAATCACTGCTCACTGTTAGCGTCACAGCTGTGCTCCCTTGGTGTCCTCCCATTGTAAGTGCTTCTACTGAGCAATCCCCGCACCCCAGCCCAGCTTAGACTCCATTGAGGAACTCAGTCATAAATGACCATCGTAATTATTGTTTCTTTTTGACAGGACCTCAGTGCAGCCTTACCCAGGGGGCAGGTTTGTCAGGATGAACAGAGACTTGAGGTGATCTTCACTGATCTGGCACGACATAAAAATGACTCTCAGCAGCGGAGCTGGGCTCTACATGAAGACGAGAGCATTATTTCATGTTATTTGGAGGAGCTGCTGGGTATCCTGGTGAGTACTAAATAAGAGATTTTACAGCTTACAAACTGTTCCAGTGTGTGATCTGTCTGGTCCTTTCTGAAGGAGTGGGGTGGCTATACCAGGAAATAACCTTTCTTCAGCTTGTGAGCCCACTACATTCTAAGGAGAATGCATCCCTTTTTCTGATGAAGGGTTTAGGCCCGAAACGTCAAGTTTTCCTGCTCCTATGATGCTGCTTGACCTGCTGTGTTCATCCAGCCCCATGCTTGTTATCTCGGATTCTCCAGCATCTGCAGTACCTTTTATCTCTGCATCCCTTCTGATTCAGTCTCAGAATAACAGGTCTCGTGTCGATGAGGAGGAATTTCTCCTATTAGTCTCTGGAATTCTCTACCACAGCGAACATTGGAGGCTGGGACAGTTCCTGTGTTCAAGACTAGACAGGTGTTTGATTGACAAGGGATTCTGGATGACAGCAGGAAGGTGGAATCGTGATCAGCCAGGAGCTTAACGAATGATAGAGCTGGCTCAAAGAGCTGCGTGGCCTATACCTGTTGTTAGCTCCAGGACAATATAACTAGATTGGTCAGAATGGGCAGATTGAATCTAATCCTGATAAACATAAAGTGTTGCACTTTGGAAGAAGTACCAAGGCAGTGGAGTACTCAATCAATGGCAATGCAGAGGGATTTTGGAGTGCTTGTCCACTAGGAAGGTGGCAGGACAGGTTAATAGGGTAGTTTATCATTCATGGCATAGATTATAAGTGCAGGGAGGTCATGTTTGGAGCTGTATAGGTCTTTGGTTCGGCCACACACGGAGTACTGTGTGCAGTTCTGGTCCCCACTCTATCAGGAGGATGTGATTGCACTGGAGAGGGTACAGAGGAGATTCACCTGAATGTTGCCTGGGATGGAGCAGGTTAGCGATGAAGAGAGGCTGGATAAGCTCAGGTTGTTTTCTTTGGAGCAGAAAAGGTTGATGGGGTCCAGGTAGAGGTGTATAAGATTAGGAGAGGCGTGGATATGGTGAGTAGAAAGCAGCTGTTCCGCTTGGTTGAAGGGTCAACAACAAGGAGGCATAATCCTAAAGTGGAAGGCAGGAGATTTAGAGGGGATTTGAGAGAAAAAAACTTCCCACCCAGAGGGTTATGGGGGTCTTGAATGCACTGCCTGAGAGGATGGTTGAGGCGAGAAACCTCACAACCTTCAATAGGTACTTGGATACTTAGGTACTTAGACACTTGTAGTGTCATAACATTTAAGGCTATCGGCCTTGTGTAGGAAAGTGGGACTCCTGATGAGAGCAGTGTATTTGTTTGGCAGTGAAGACTTGATGGGCCAAAGGTCCTCTTCTGTACTGTACAATTCTATGATTCCAGTTTGTGTGTTCGTTGGGTGACGCAATGTCTTTTACAGAAACATGGTTGAAAGAAGGACAGGATTGGCAGCTCAACATTTCAGTGTTTCAGGCATGATATTGAGTTATGGGGCTGTTTGCATTACTGATTAAGAGGACTGTCACAGCTGCACTAAGAAAGGACACCTTGGAGGGCTCATCCAGCAAGACCATATGGGTAGAACTCAGGAATAAGAAAGGTGCAATCACTGTGATGAAGTTATACTGTCAGCCTCCCAACAGCCAGCAGGAAATAGAGGAACAGATATGTAGGCAGATCAAGGAAAGATATAAAAACAACAGGGTGATTGTGGTGGGTGATTTCAACTTCCCCAGTATTGACTTAGATTTCCTTAGTGCTTGGGGCTTAGATGGGACAGAATGTTTTGGTGCATCCAGGAGAGTTTCTTAAAAGATGTGTCCATAGTCTAACTAGGGAATGGGCCATACTAGACCTAGAGTTGGGGAATCAGTCTGGTCGGGTTATCGAAGTTTTAATGAGGGAGCATTTTGAGAACCGTGATCTTAATTCCATAAGATTTCAAATAGTTACGGATAAGGATAAGACTGATCTTCATGTCAGTGCTAAATTGGTAGAAGGCTAATTACAGTATCTTACACAGGAATTGAAGAAATCAGAATGGGGTGGGGGGAGACGGCTGTTTGAAGCTAAATCCACATCAGAAGCATGGGAGTTCCTGTGAGGATGAAAACTAAGGGAAAGCAAGATTTGGGAACCTTGGATGACGAGATATTGAAAATGAAAAAGGAGCACATGGAAGGTTTAGGAAACTGATATCAACACACCCTTGAGAAATATGAAGGAAGCGGGTAAGAAGTTAAACAAGAAAATGGTGTGCTAAAAGGGGCCATGAAATGTCCTTGGTAAGTAGAATTAAGGAGAATCCCAGGGCAGAGAAATGGATGAAGTCCTTAATGAGTATTTCACATCAGTATTGACCAAGGAGAAGGACGTGGGTAACAGTAAGATTAGGGAGGGGTACGTTGATATTCTAAGGCATGATGATATTAAGAAGGTGGTGGTGTTGGATGCCTTGAAAAATGTTAAGGTAGATAAGCCCCCAAGGCCTGATGGCATCCATCCCAGATACTGAAGGAGGTGAGGGAGGAGATTGCTGCGTCCTTGACAGAGATCTTTGTGCCCTCTTTAGCCTCAGGTGAGATACAAGAAGACTGGAGAATAGCCAATGTCGTTTCTTTGTTTAAAAAGGGCAAATGGGATAATCTAGGATATTATAGGCCGGTGAGCCTTACATCACTGGTATGGAAATTATTGGAGAAGATTCTTAGGGACAGGATTTACTCACATTTGAAAAGAATGGACTTATTAGGGCTAGTCAGTATGGCTTTATGCAGGGGAGGTCTTGTCTGACAAACTTGATTGGGTTTTTTGAAGAATGATGAAGATGATTGATGAGGGTAGGCCAGCGTGTGTTGTCTATATGGACTTTACTAAGACATTTGAGAAAGCCCCTTATCGTAGCCTGGTCCAGAAGGTTAAGTCAATTGGGATCCATGGTCAGATGGTGAGTTTGTAAGTTGGCTACAAAATTGGCTTGCTTATGGAATACAGGGGGTAGAAGTGGAGGAGTATTTTTATGACTGGAGATCTGTGACCAGTGGTGTTCTTCAAGTGTCAGTGTTGGGACCTCTGTTACTTGTTATGTGCAGTCTTTAAATGATATGGATAAAAATGTAGGTGGTCTGATTATTAAGTTTGCAGATGCCACAAAAATTGGTAGAGTTGTAAGGTTGTCAAAAATTGCAGCAGGACATAGACTAGTGAAAAGTTGGGTGGAGAAATGGCAGATGGAGTTTAATCCAGACGAGTGTGAGGTGATGCATTTTGGGAGGTCAAAGGCAAAAGGCAAGTATAAAGTAAATGGCAGGACCCTTAGAAGCATTGACATACCAAGGGATCTTGGTGTCCAAATCCATAGCTCCTAAAAGTGGCAATACAAGTAAATAAGACGATAAAGAAGGCATACAGCATGCTTGCTTTCATCGGTTGGGACATTGAGTATAAACATTGGCAGGTCCTGTTGCGACCGTATAGAACTTTAGTTAGGCCACGTTTGGAATATTACATCCATTCTAGTCACCACCCCACCAGAAGGACGTGGAAGCTTTGGAGAGGGCATAGAAGCGGTTTAGCAGGCTATTGCCTGGATTAGAGTCTGTTAGCTATAAGGAGCGGATGGACAAACTTGGATTGTTTTTTGCGAGTGCATTAGAGGCTGAGAGGTGACCTCATAGCAGTATATAAAATTATGAGGTGCACTAATAGGAGGATAGCTTTTTTACACAAAGGTTGGTAAGTGCCTGGAATATAGGGAAGATCCCAGTGCTGTTCCTTGTGGAACACCACTTTTCACAGATCTCCAGTAGAAAAACACCCCTCTCAACAACCCTCTGTCTTCTATGACCAAGCATCGCAGGCAGGGAATACAGGTTTACAGACCATGTGCAAGCAGATGGAATTAATTTAGAATGGCATCATGGTCAGGACAGATAGAGTGGACTGAAGGCCCTGTTCCTTCACTGTACTGTACTATGTACACTCAAAGCAGTGTTTACCTTTGGTCTCTTAGTTGTAGTTAAAGCTACATTTTGATCCGTATTCTTTCCCTCTGAGTTTCCTTTTCAGACCCATTCTCACAAGCTCCAAGAAATCCCAATTCCAGCATTCTAAATGTGCCTCACCTCGGTATCATGGAAACACCATAGATTCCGATTTTCACCTGTTCCCTCAGTATTTTCCCTCCTGATCTGAGGAGACCACCTTGTGGGATTCTCAGTTTTCTATTCCATACCTCAGCTATTCATTTTCTTTTCACTTTCTCATTTCCAATCCCTTCCAAATTCAGGAGGGTAATAGAAAAAAAGGGTTTAGTTTCTGTGGATCAGCTATCATTGCTGCCTGTCTAGCAGTTAGCCTGAATGTTATTGCAGAAGGCACTGAGTTCTTAAATTCTTCTAAGAATAAAGAATAATCTGTTTAAAAGCTTCATACATGGTGTCAGCTTCTGATGCTTGTATCCATTTCTTAAAATTACTGTGCGTAACCCTTTAAAATTCAGTGTAGATTTGCCCAAGCTATTTCCTTAAATTCAAGCACTTTTGCCTTATGTACTAAATCCATAGAATCCCCTACAGTGTGGAAACAGGCCCTTCGGCCCAACAAGTCCACACTGAACCTCAGAGCATCCCACCCAGACCCAGCCCCCAACAACCCACCTAACCTACACCTCCCTGAACACTACGGGCAATTTAGCATGGCCAATCCACCTAACCTGCACATCTTTGGACTGTGGGAGGAAACCGGAGCTCCCGGAGGAAACCCACGCAGACACGGTGAGAATGTGCAAACTCCACACAGACAGACGCCCGAGGCTGGAATCGAACCCGGGTCCCTGGTGCTGTGAGGCAGCAGTGCTAACCACTGAGCCACCGTGCCGCCCCCGATATGGAACCAGTGTGGCTATTTTTATTGCATCAATATCCATATAAAATTTCCTCTGATTTTGTAACCTAATGTTCCTGTTCCTGTTGACTTACTCTGCATGGGTAATATCCAATTTCCCTTTGACGAATTCATTTGTCTCGCAATTTTCTTAACAAACATAAAGAATTTCCCCGTATCATTTTCCTCAATCTATGGCAGTGCCTTGACAAATCTAAGCGTTTTTTTATTGGACTTTACATTCTCCTCATCAGAACCTGCATCAGCATCTGATATCTTTTTTGTTTAATTGCAGCATTTTGTGCTTAAATTCTGTATTTCTCTCTTCCTTTCCCCACTGCAATTCTAATTCTTGTCTTCCCACTTCCATTCTTTTTGTTCCAATTTTCCTTTCATTATATTTTCCTGTGCTTCTTTGTCTTTTTCTGCTCTTTAGAATTCCATCTCTAGTTTTCTTCACAATCGAGCTGCTTCGACTGTTACTGAATATCACCTGAGAACATAAGACTAAGCAGGAGTGGGCCATTCAGTCCCTCAAACCACCGCCACTATTTAATACAATCATGGCTGGTCTTAACTCAGCCTTAACATCATTTTCCTGCCTATTCTCCATAACCTTTTTACCCATTACTAAGTAAATATCCTACTCAAAGTTACGCAGTGTCCCATTATCCACTGCACTTTGGGTGGTGAATTCCACAGACTCATGATCCTTTGAGAGAAGCAATTGCTCCTCATCCCTGTTTTAAATCTGCTACCCCTTATCCTAAAGCTATTACCTCCTGTTATGGATTGTCCCATAAAATGAAACATCCTCACTACATCTACATTGTCAGTCCCCTTTAGCATTTTATATGTCTCAGTTAGAGCTCCTCTCATTCTTCTAAATTCTAGGAGTAGAATCCTAAACTGCTCCACCTCTCTTCATAAGACA
This sequence comes from Ginglymostoma cirratum, assembly GCA_024137785.1. Taxonomy (NCBI): domain Eukaryota; kingdom Metazoa; phylum Chordata; class Chondrichthyes; order Orectolobiformes; family Ginglymostomatidae; genus Ginglymostoma; species Ginglymostoma cirratum. Next base: position 773,344 of record JAHRHZ010000199.1, on the reverse strand, counting down.
AACCCATCATCTCTGGAATCAATCTAGTGAACCTCCTCTGAGCTGCCTCCAATACAATTACATCCATCCCTCAAGTAAGGGGACCAAAACTGTACACAGCACTGCAGTTCTGGTCTCACTAATGCCTTTCACAGTTTTAGCAAAACTGTCCTACTTTTATACTCTATTCTTTTAGTAATAAGTGCTAAACTTCCATTTGCCTTCCTTATTACCTGCTGTACCTGCATACGAGTTTACAGTGATTCATCCATGAGGACACACAGATCCCTCTGAGTTTCTGTCCATTTAGATAATAAGTTGCCCTTCCATTCTTCCAATCAAAATGAATAACCTCACACTTATGCCTGTTAAACTTCATCCACTGAACTTTGGGCCATTTACCTAACCTATCCACGTCCATTTGTAAATTTCTTATTTCTTCATTGCAACTTATCTTCAACTACCTTCAGCTGCTTCATCAGTGACCTTCCCTCTGTCATAAGGTCAGAGGCGGGGACGTTCGCCAATGATTGCACAATGTTGAGCACCATTCATGACTCCTCAGATACTGAAGCAGTCCATTTTCAGTGCAACAAGATCTGGACAATATCCAGGCGTGGGCTGACAAGTGGCAAGTGACAGTCGCGCCGCACAAATGCCAAGCTATGACCATCACCAATAAGAAACAATCTAACCAATGGCCCTTGACATTCAATGGTGTTACCATCACTGAATACCCCACTATCAACATCCTGGGGTTACCATCGACCAGAAACTCAACTGGACTCACCACATTAAGACAGTGGCTACGGGAGCAGGCCAGAAGCTAGGAATAGTGCAGTAAGTAACTCTCCTCCTGACTCCTCAAAGTCTGTCCACCATTTATAAGGCACAAGTCAGGAGTGTGATGGAATACTCCCCACTTGCCTGGATGAATGCAGCCCCAACAACACTCAAGAAGCTTGACACCATCCAGGACAAAGCAGCCCGCTTGATTGGCACCACATCCACAAACATCCACTCCCTCCATCACATTACACAAATGAATAGGAAAAAAAGATCTATTTTAGTGTCATCTGCAAATCTGGCTATAATACATTCTATTTCTGCATGCAAGGCATTAATATAATTATAATATAATTATATGAGGAGTAGATAGGGTCGACAGTGAGAGTCTTTTTCCTAGGATGATGACATCGGCTAGTACAAGGGGGCATAGCTGCAAATTGAGGGGTGGTAGGTTTAAACAGATGTCAGAGGCAGGTTCTTTACTCAGAGAGTGGTAAGGGCGTGGAATGCCCTGCCTTCCAATGTAGTTAACTCAGCCACATTAGGGGCATTTAAACAGTCCTTGGATAAGCATATGGATGATGATGGGATAGTATAGGGGGTGGGCTTAGATTAGTTCACAGGTCAGCGCACCATCGAGGGCCGAAGGGCCTGTTCTGCGCTGTATTGTTCTATGTTCTATAATTGTAAATTGTTGGGACTGAACCCTGTGGCACCCCACTCAGTGCATCTTACCAATCAGAAAAAGACCCGATTATCCGGACTCTCTGCTTTGTTGGTTAGCAAATTCTCTATCCAAGCTCAGAAATTGCCCCTCACTCTATGTAATCTTAATTATTGTATGCACCTAATCAAATGCCTTCTGGAAGTCTAGATTTTCAAGTACTACAATTATAGAATCTCCATTCTCCACTTTGATTGTTAAATCTTCGAAGAACTCCAGCAAACTCGACTTACCCTTCATAAAATCATGCTGACTACAATTGCATTTTGACTACGCGAAATTCCTCTTGTTTCTTCCTTTGTAATGGATTCTAACAATTACCCAATGATATATGTTAAACTAACCGGTCTGTAGTTTCTTACTTTCTGTCTCCCTCCTTTTTTGAATAAATATTTTTATTTTTTTTTTCCAATCCAATGTTATACTTCCCAGAGTATCTGGTCTCTGTCTTACCCAAATGCTGTGCGAGTACTTCCTTCATGTCTGCCTCCTTACCTTTAGGAGGCAAAGCCACCCCTAAATTCTTTGCCAAATAAAAACTCTGGTTCTCAGAAGTAGTAGGAACTGCTGTTGCTAGAGAATCTGGGATAACAAGGCATAGAGCTGAATGAACACAGCAGGCCAAGCAGCATCAGAGGAGCAGGAAAGCTCAGAAAGAAGGGTCCAAACCCGAAACGTCAGCTTTCCTGCTCCTCTGATGCTGCTTGGCCTGCTGTGTTCATCCAGCTCTACACCTTGTTATCCCTGGTTCTCAGAAGTTCATTTAAGACAACTCTGCCCCCTGCAGGAAATCATCTGCAATTTCCAGTGCCATTTCTCATTTGAACCTAGTAATTTCTTTATCTTTTTCACCTTCTAATGCCACACCCAAATCCTCGTTGTCTCATGGACTCATAGAGTCATACAGCGCAGAAACAGACCCTTCGGCCCATCTAGTCCACACCGACCAGACATTCCTATGTGACCTAGTCCTATTTGCCAGCATTTGGTCCCTATCCTTCTAACCCCTTCCTGTTCATATATCCATCCTCATCTTTTAAATGTAATTGTACCAGCCTCCACCACTTCCTGTGGCAGCTCGTTTCAAAATAATCTCAGATGAGCTCCAGATATCATGTTACAACCCACTTAGGAAAATGTGCTGAATCTTGAGCCCCACTACTCCCAGGTTTCCCCAAAAGTTAATGATTTAAGCAAAGTGCTAAAAGTTCTAATGTAAGTGTCTGATGGAATCAAATGAACAAAAACACTGGCCAGGTTCCTGTACTTAACAAGAACTACTTTTTATTGGAAATAAGCATTTCTAATTGCAGATAAGTAGTAATGAGCTATCAGTATTTGGCTCTAACCCCCATTTTTTAAACCCTGACACACACAAACAGCCAGATACAGACAAGCAAGAAAACATTGGTTTTATGGGTGAAGGGAAAAAATCTGGGAGAAATAGTGCAATAGTACCAGTCCACAGGCTGCATTAAGATGTTCCTTTTGTTTGCCAGAACATTCTGTTCGTCAATCTTTCTTCGCAAGAGGCACAGGGTGATTGGTATACTACCTACAAAATCTCCTAGTTACTGGTCAAAGGTAACCGCTTACAGCAGCTAGTGGGAGAAAACAAAAACTGGTTTTCTTCAGGCTTCAGGTAATTTTTTATTGGGGAGAGAGTGAGAGACTCACACAACCAGCTCATCAGCAGTTCATCTATTTCACTCACTCAGCTACCCAGGAACTAGAAAGCTGTCTGCTGACCTTTGCATACGCAGTTGGTCAAAATTACAATTCCAATCAGCTACCTGTTAGCAGTGAAATAAACACTCTGCTCACACACACATGTACGTGCAAATGCACACACCAGTGCTGTGCTGTGCTGTCTGCAAACAGCTTCTTGCACTGGTTGAACAAAGCCGCAGTGTAAACACCATACACAGTGAGTTCCAGGAACTTGGTTTTAAAAGTACAGCAATTCCTTCCACAATCCCTGGTTTTAAAACCGACTTTCTTCCAGTTTGGTCCACAATTAAAAATACAGAAAATAAAATGTTACCGTCTTTACAGGTTACCAATGTGACCATTCACCACCTTGTACAATAAAGAATGTTCAACTGCACTGGAGCAACATACCCTCTTTTTTTTCTTGTAGTGTACTTTCAATTTATTTATCTCGATGGTTTGTATAGCTCCACAAAAGCAATAACTAACTAAAAGGGACAGGCTTGTGCGTAGTCTGTCTGGCAACATCCAAGCTAATGTGCAGCTTGGAGGGAACAGTGAAAATGAAGGAATAGAGAGTTACGTATCCAAGTTTGCAGATGATGCTTTGAAGTATATAGAGTTGTGAGCTGACAACCAGGAGGTTACCAAGAGGGACATAGTTTACCAACTCATTTAATCTGTGGCAGCTGGAGATCACTGGGGACACTGTTAAGTTTGGACTTGGGAAAAGAATTACTCTTATTGTCTTAATGATGCGACAAGAAACTATGGAGAAGCAATAGCGTATACATAGATCAGGAGAAAAACTGTTGCATAGGATTCATAATACATGGTAGAGGAGGTAGAATGTAATGGTGAGGAGATGATGCTTTTGTTATACAGTGCTGGGATCAGCCCAGCTGATCCCAGTGGTTGTGAATGCTGGAGTACAGTTCAAATGTTCAAGACTCTGATTAATAAGTTTTTTTGTTCATTTAAGAGGTCAAGAGATCTGTTGCAAACATGGGGCAATAATGCGGAGCTGTAGATGATCTGGAATCTAAGGGACTGCAGGACCAACCTGTGGATGTTGAAAAAACAGTCGTCTTAATTCTGTGCAAAGCCCCAGCTGCTTGATTGCATCCTGTGCACTCTCTCTGAGAGGGAGGGAACACAATCCTAATTTGGAGTATTCCAAATAGTTTTTAGACAGCACATTACAGGAACAGTTTATTGTCCTAGGTTACAGTTCAAATCCAGCAGAATAATATCATGAAGTAATGTGTTACATCATAAGGGCAAGTTGCTGAAACCTGGTTTGTATTATTTCTGTTTAGAAGACTAGAAGGTGATCTAATCAAGGTAATCAAAATGATGAAAGGATTCATAGAACATAGAACATAAAACTGTACAACACAGGGACAGGCCATTCGGACCTCAATGTTGTGCCAAACATGACACCAAATTAAACTAGATAATAAGCATGGGGCTGGATGAACACAGCAGGTCAAGCAGCATCATAGGAGCAGGAAAACTTGACGTTTCGGGCCTAAACCCTCATCAGAAATGGGGGAGGGGAAGAGGGTTCTGAAATAAATAGGGAGAGAGGGGGAGGCGGATAGAGGATGGATAGAGGAGAGGATAGGTGGAGAGGAGGCAGACAAGTCGAAGAGGCGGGGATGGAACCAGTAAAGGTGAGTGTAGGTAGGGGGGTGAGGAGGAGATAGGTCAG
>JAHRHZ010000199.1:710975-763428 GCA_024137785.1 Ginglymostoma cirratum | reverse complement strand
GACTGTCAAACCTATCTTTGCAACTCATGTTTTTATAGATTTCTATCAAGTCTCCCCTCAGCCCTGGCTACTCCAGAGAAAACAACCGGAGTTTTTCTAGCCTCTCCTTCCAGTTCATACCCTCTAATCCAGGCAGCATCCTCGTAAACCTCTTCTGCATCCTCTCCAAAGCCTCCATATCCTTCCTGTAATGTAGTGACCAGAATTGAATGCAGTATTTTAATGTGGCCTAACTAAAGTTTTATAAAGCTGCAACATGACATCCTGACTTTTGTACTCAATTCACCGACCAATAAAGGCAAGCATGCCATACGCCTTCTTTACCGCCCTATCTACCCGTGTAGCCACTTTCAGGGAGCAATGGACTTGAACCCCAAGACCCCTCTCTATATCAACAAGATAGTTACAGAGAAGCGATGTTCCCCAATACAGAAACTCAGCACAAGATGTAGGAGTCTTGAAATTTGAAAGAGGAATCATTGGGAGTGAAATCAGAAAGTGGGAAGCAGTGGAAATCTGGAACTTTTCCCAAAAATGGTTGTGAATGCTGGAGTACAGTTCAAATGTTCAAGACTCTGATTAATAAGATTTTTTGTTCATTTAAGAGGTCAAGAGATCTGTTGCAAACATGGGGCAATAATGCGGAGCTGTAGATGATCTGGAATCTAAGGGACTGCAGGACCAACCTGTGGATGATGAAAAAACAGTCGTCTTAATGCTGTGCAAAGCCCCAGCTGCTTGATTGCATCCTGTGCACACTCCCTGAGAGGGAGAAAACACAATCCTAATGATACTAATGAAATGTTCCTGTGTGATGCGAGCTGATGACACTCAGAAGCAGCAACCTCACCAGGGTGCCAGGGCTTCTCCAAATTTGATAGAGCGTGGGCTTGTAGCTTCAGCAGTTACCTGCGCAGAGTCACTGTGAAGCCAACAACAGAAGCAGAGGGAGCTGTCGTAGAAACTGGTGGCTGATGTATTGCTTTGGAAAACACACATACAGCACAGCCAATTTATACTTGGTCTCCTCTGAGGCCTTGCAGCCTGCTCAATTCCAGCAGAGTGTTTTTTGTTGCCTGACTCGCACATCCCTCAGCCCTTTTTATTACTGACAAATAAAACAGTGGGTTTCATAAGCAGGAATGATGAAATCCAGTCAGTACAGGGGACGTGTGCTGGAACCTGGAGAGAACTCTGTCCATCAGCAACTACTCTCACTGTTTCTTTTGCTTCCTCAGACTGATGCAGATCCGGAAGTCTGTAAGAGGATGACGAAGAGGAACAATTTTGAACCAATTCTTTCACTAATTGCATACTATCAGATGGTAAGGATACTGAGCATCGTGTTAAGAGTGTGCATGATGAGCCAGAGAAGGATATCACTGCACTTTCCAGTATGATATATTGTTTTTACTTTGTAAGTAATTCTTTCTGATTTCTGACTGCTTTACCTCAAAACTGATGCCGAGAGTAAACACAAATGGTGCTGTCCCATTGCCAATGTGATTGGAGAGTTGGGGTGGGGAGTGGTTCGGAGTATGTTCCTAATGATTCCTGATGCCACAAGATTTAGGTATCTATTGCTATAGAAGCATGCCAGCCCTGCTTTGAGGTTTAATATCAGGTTTTTACCCCAGTAGGAGGCAATCCAGACCTTCCTTCAGCTGAATTAAGGTGTCTCTCGTACAATCCCATAGCTCTTGTTACTTCCCACTCACTAAACGTGTTTCCGTGATTTTCCCCACAGACTATTTCACTTTTTCCTCCTGTTATGGAAGAGTGGTCAAATGCCTCTGATAATTAAAACTGGAACACCCGGAGAAGCTCACCTCATTTTTAATCTGTTAAAGGAAATGTGAAAAGTGGTCTAATCTGCCTCGCACCCCCAATCTGTTATAAAGGAGAGGTTAAATGAAAGAAATCCCTGACACTCACTTTATGAGCACCAAGTAACAGTTTATTTATCTAATTCCAACAGTGAACAAATTAACAGAACTGCTAACAAACCGAACAATTTCCCCCATTAACTACTGACTATTCCCGAATAAAACAAAATTCTAATGGTATGCTGTTCCAATAAATATAAGTCCCACTTATATAAACCAAAATTAATTTAAAAAATTAAAACTTAATCTTTCGAAATTACAGTCAGGATAAGTCTTCTGGAATGTTCTTTACCTTCTCCAATGTCCCTCAGTCAGGAACGTCTTTCTTTATCGAATTCTTATGTCAGGAGTATTAGCTAAGAGTGCTGTAGTATCTTTATTTAGCTGGTGCTTACTCTGAGAGCTTAGAGATTTCTATGAGAATCAGTGAGTTTGGCAGTTTGCTGTCACGCCGATTTTCAAATGGCCTCTTCTTTTATACTCTTGATGACCTATCAATTTCTTACAATGGGATTGGTCCTAGGTAGTCAAAACCATCAGATTTAAATTTAATTGGGCTTTGGTATCTAGCGCCTGTTTTAAATTAATTGGCTGAATTCAAAACCTGTTATCTTGGTAAAAATGCTGCTTTCCCTGCTAACAGTATAGCCTTTTGATACAATGTTCCAATTTCAAGAACTCTGTGCACCTGCTGCTTCCTGTGGACATTTTTTTTAAATCTAAAAAAACACATCTTTTAAAAGGACCACACACTCTTTTACAAACATCAAATCCTAATGTCCCGCCTCCGGATCCGCAAGTACTTTACCAACTTCGCAACATACCTTTATCAATAACTAATTGCATGCTTCTAACTCAGGATAGGATTATTTGAGCGGTGTGTTATAAATACATAAGAAAACCAGAAGCACCAGAATGGGAGTTTCTTATCCTCAAAGGCACAGAGTTCTTTGACTGCTGCCAGCACGTACAGTGTGTTGCCTCTCCCCAGAAGTATTGCTGAACTATGTCACACAAGCGTAACATCACAGAAGCCGCAATAGAGCTCTCAGCCTTCACTTTTTATCATCAATTGCAAGGATTTGTTGATCCTGTTTAGGAAATAGTCAGAATCACCTTGATTCATTGCTGAAGGGTAAGAGTCACTGAGTGTCGCTCCACTTCTGTCACTGAAATCATGTAGGCTGAGAAAATGCCCATCTCTCACTTCCTTTAGGCCAGGAGTTAAGTATCATTGTCAGCAAATAACACAAGCTTTTAGATACTGATTGCGTTTGTACAAATAACGTTACGTTGTTTTATCAATAATACAAACTCTTAGGAACAATTCACAAACGTGTTAACCTATGCCATGGATATGAAGCAATTCAGAACCGACACTCATAGTGACACCCAGCAGAGGATATCTTTCTAACATACAGGATGCTCAGTCTCACCAAAATGGTTAATGGATCAAAGCAGTTATTGAGCTAAAACCTTGATAAAATGCAAGCGTAAAGGTAAAATGCTATTCTAAGTTCAAGCTGCTGTGAGTTCATGAATCTCTTTCAGTCTAACTGAAAATAAATCTTCAAATTGGACTATTCAGAAAAAAGCTGAGGCAAATTCTAAGATGTTCCTTCAAACTGACAGAGAAACCCTGACAATCAACAATATTCTCAAAATCGTAGGCTCATTTGTCATATTTTCCTGATGTTTTTCCGCACACTAATTGATTGCCCTGAACAGTCTGTCTAACAGAAATGATACTGTTGCAGATATGACCAAATTGCATGTTAACCTCTGAGCTTTTACATTATTCACCAGTTGTGGCAGAATAGTCAATGTTCTCGGTGTACAGTGTAATTCTTCCACCCATGTGTCTCTAGTCTGATGCTTACTGTGAAATTTGTGGCTTTGATTTTCTTTGTGTGTTATACTTGTCTCTTGTTTTTACTATTTTTGTCCATCTCCGTCAAATCATGACACTAAAGTCGGTGGAGTGGTGGACAGTGTGGAAGAATGTTGCAGGTTGCAGGGAGACTTGGATAAACTGCAGAATTGGGCTGAAAGGTGGCAAATGGAGTTCAATGCAGATAAATGTGAGGTGATGCACTTTGGGAAGAATAATAGGAAGGCAGAATACTGGGTCAATGGAAAGATTCTTGGTAGTGTGGATGTGCAGAGGGATCTTGGTGTCCAGGTACATAGATCCCTGAAAGTTGCCACCCAGGTTGATGGTGCTGTTAAGAAGGCATACGGTGTGTTAGGTTTCATTGGTAGAGGGATTGAGTTCCGGAGCCGTGATGTCATGCTGCAACTGTACAAAAAGCTAGTGCGGCCTCACTTGGAATATTGTGTACAGTTCTGGTCGCCCCATTACAGGAAGGATGTGGAAGCATTGGAAAAGGTGCAGAGGAGATTTACCAGGACGTTGCCTGGTCTGGAGCGAAGGTCTTATGAGGAAAGGCTGAGGGACTTGGATCTGCTCTCATTGGAGAGGAGAAGGCTAAGAGGGGATTTAATAGAGACATACAAAATGATCAGAGGATTAAATAAGGTGGACAGTGAGAGTCTTTTTCCTAGGATGATGACATCGGCTAGTACGAGGGGGCATAGCTGCAAATTGAGGGGTGATAGATTTAAGACAGATGTCAGAGGAAGGTTCTTTACTCAGAGAGTGGTAAGGGCGTGGAATGCCCTGCCTGCCAATGTAGTTAACTCAGCCACATTAGGGGCATTTAAACAGTCCTTGGATAAGCATATGGATGATGATGGGATAGTGTAGGGGGTGGGCTTAGATTAGTCCACAGGTCAGCGCAACATCGAGGGCTGAAGGGCCTGTTCTGCGCTGTATTGTTCTATGTTCTAAATCATCCCTCAAATCCTTCAATTTATGAAGATGCATCTGTGGCAGCTCTTGTTTTCCACCAGATGCTTTTGAGAAATGAGATGAGAGGGTCAAAGCTACATAGATGTTGCCTCATTACCATTTCCACTAATGATCATCTAGTTGCTTTCATATGTGAGATAACAAGGTGTAGAGCTGGATGAACTCAGCAAGCCAAGCAGCATCAGAGGAGCAGGAAGGCTGACGTTTTGGGCCTAGACCCTTCTTCAGAAATGGGCTTTCATATGTGATTCCTCTTTTGGTAACCCTGAAATTACATTTGCTGCCTTAGTTTTAATCATTTGTTTGTTGTGCATTTTTATGTCCAGGCACAGTTAGGGAGAAGTCAGATAATTCAATCGATAAGTGGTGAAGAGCAAGACAAAAAGCAGGGGTAATGTTGAGGTAGATTGAAGAAGGGTAGAGCAGGGAAGAATCTCAGTCGTCAATAATGATCCAGACACTGAATCCCTACAGTGTGAAAGCAGACCATTCAGCCCATTGAGTCCACACCACCCATCTGAAGAGCAATCCACTCAGACCCCCCCCCCAACCCTATCGCTGTAACTCTGCATTTCCCATCTCTAATGCACCTACTCTGCACATCCCTGGAACACGGGCAATTTAACATGGCCAATCCACCCTAACCGGCACGAAAACAGACACTTTGGCCCAGCTCATCCATACTGACTAGGTTTCCCAAACTTAACTAGTCCCACTTCCCTGCATTTGGCCCATATCCTTCTAAACTTTTCCTTATCCATATGTGTCCAAATGCCTTTCAAATCTAATGACTGTATCCGCATCTACCACTCCCTCTGGGAGTTTATCCCACCCACTTAACCACCCACTGTGTAAAAATGTTGTCCGTCAGGTTCCTTTTAAACTTTTCTCCTCTCGCCTTAAAAATATACCCTCTAGTTTTGAACTAACCACCCTCGGGAAAACGCCTTTGCTTTTCACTTTATCCATGCCCCTCATGATTTTATAGACTTCTAAAAGGTCACCCCGTCAACCTCCTACACTCCGGGGGAAAAAGTCCCCGTATATCCAGCTTCTCCTTGTAACTGAAACCCTCCAGCCCCGGTAATATCTTTGTAAATCTTTTCAGTACCCTTTCCAATTTAATAATATCCTTCCTATGAGCAGGGTGACCCCAGAACTTTACGCGCTACCCGAAAAGTGACACCATCAACATCCCATACAGCCACTGGAGACATTTGAATTTGAAAGGTTCTGGAATAAAAACCCATTGATTCACCAGCTTCCTAGGGAAGGAAATCTGCTGTCCTTACATGGTCTGATCTACATGCAACTCACAGGAAGGGTGTTGACTTTTAAATGCCCTCTGGGTGGTTGGGAATTGGGAATAAATGCTGGCCTAATCAGCAGTCCCTACATCCCATGAATAAATAAAAGAAACACACTACTCTTGCTCAGGTGAGTGCCAAGAATGGATTTCTTTCAATGTCACTTACTCTTCCGATAAACTTTGACTGAAACAATTAAGAATGCCAGGGGGATCTCGGGATGCGTTCATTAGAACCCAACTTAGCTCCAACGGTGTCCTTAGTCCCTCTTCCCTGCTGCTTTTCATTATCCATGCTCCCTTGTTTACAGCTATGTCTGGGGTGTATTCACTCATGAAGACCAATGCAAGACACTTGTTAACACATCTACCATCTCCTTATTTTAATATATTAGTAATTCCCTTAGCACACTTTATTGATTCCTTTTATAAATATTTAGAAAACTTTCACTATCCCCCTTAATGCAGTCATAGAGGTGTATGGCATAGACAGAAAAAGGCCCTTTCGGCCCATTGCATCCCTGACAATCAAAAACAACCGCCCACCTAATTTAGTCCCATTTCCAGCACTTGGCTCATAGCCCTGTATGCCTAGACATCACAACTGCACATTGAAATGCTTCTTCAATATTATGAGGGTTTTTGCCTCGAATACCCTTACGGTCCGTGAGTTTCAGATTCCCACCACCCTCTGGGTGAAAACGTTTTTCCTCACGTCTCCTCTAAACCTCCTGCCCCTCACCTGAAATCTGTGCCCCCGGTCATTGATCCCTGCATCAAGGGGAAAAGTGTCTTCCTGTATGTGCCCCTCATCGTTTTACACATCTCAATCATGTCCCCTCTTAAGTTCCTCTGCTCTTATGAAATCATCCCCGGTCTGTCCAATTTGTCTTTGTAACCGAAACACTCCAGCCCAGGCAACATCCTGGTAAATCTCCCCTCCCCTTCCCGGAGCTGTCGCATCCCTCCTGTAATGTGGATTCCACAACTGCACACGATACTCTAGCTGTGGCCTAACTAACATTTTATACAGTTCCAGCATCACCTCCCTGCTCTTAAACTCTGTGCCTCGGATGATAAAGGCAAGTATATCATTTGCCCTCTTAGCCACTGTATCTACCTGCCCTGATATCTTAAGGGACCAGTGTAGATGCACATCAAGCACCCTCTGATCCTCAGTGCTTCCCAGGGTCCTACAGTTCACCATGTAATCCCTCAGCCTGTTTGTCTTCCCTAAGTGCATCACCTCACACTTATCCAGACTGACTTCCACTTGCCACTGATCAATTTTTCTATATCCTCTTGTAGTCTAAGGTTATCCTCTTCACTGTTTACCATCCACCAATTTTCACATTATCTGCAAACTTACCAATCAGCCCTCCTACATTCCAGTCTAAATCTGTTATATACATCACAAACAGCAAGGGCCCCAGCCCTGATCCCTTCGGAATCATGAATCTTTAACATATGAAGAGTTTGAGTTAATTTTGTTCATTGCTGTAATTTCTATAGTTTTTCTTTTAACAGAAATTTGAGGAGCTGGTCCAAACGGTCCCTCCAGCTTGCTGCAGTGCAGTGGTTTGCCTTGGTTTGCCTTGCCTTGCCTTGCCTTGCCCTGGAATAATGAAACTGGAGTGATTACTCTGGTGTGTCGTCAGCATTTCTCCTGATGGTGTGTCTTGGTAGCCCTTTATCTTGCGTTTTTGCAGGAGTCTAACTCTTCCCTCAGCTCAGGAATACCTCTTTCAGCTTCTCCTTCATTTGCTTGGCTTCTCGTTTTTCACCTCTGGTTACTGCAAAACTTCTGTCTTTTGTGTCAAAGCAACTTTTACACTTCTGACTCGTGTAAAATCCATTTTGAAGAACATTCGAGCTCTTTTTCAAATTTCTGTTTGCTCAAAGTGACATTTCCTAACAGTGGTTCCCTTTTCTGATGATGATGATGTCAGTATGGCCCAAGAGTATGCATACTGAATCACTGTTAAGTGCTTGAGAGAGGGTTCAACATTGATCTATCAGCTGTAAATGTACCTAATTTACTGGCCAAGGAGGTAACTTGAGGTGTCCCATAAAGTGTGCCTCAGCTATTTACCATGACTTGTAAAATGCAATAGGGAGCTATATATTTAAGTTTAATGATGTCCCAGAGGTTTGGTGGTATAGTATGTAATGTGGACCAGAGCATCCAAATGATGGAGATGTTGACACATTAATCAAAAAATGTTAAGTTTTTAAAATTAATAAATTTTAAAAGTTTTCTTTTGCAAACAAAGGGCTGGTGTGAGGAAGAACTTTCCCACCACAGTGATTAATTGGGGTCTGAAATGCACCGCCTGGCAGGTTCAGCAGAGTCATTCAAGGAGGCTTTGGATGATTTTCAGTTAGTAAAAGTGTGTTAGGGATGGGCAGAAAGCAGGAGGTTTGCTCTCGATGATAGAGCTAGTGCAGGCACAATGCAGTGATGGTCTCCTTCTGCCTGCTAACAATTCTGTGGGCAAATGGATTTCGACACAGGTTCAGTGCAAGGATAAATTTGTTTTGCTTGATTGCTGATGAAAAGTTAGGAAGACTGAAGTTCCAAAGTTAGTTAGATGTCTGTGTGCGGAGATCGCTATGACTGTGGTGGTCAGGCATACGAATTAGTGACGGCTCAGCTTTCTGTTGGGAGGATTAGAATACAACAGGAAGGACGTTTTGCTGTAGTTATACAAAGCACTGGTTAAACCATATTGGACATGTGTGTACAGTGTAGATCCTGCACTTTAGGATATATTGGCCTTGGAGGGAGTGCAGTATAGGTTCACCAGAATAGTCTCCGGGCTCCAGGATTACATTGTGAGGAGAGATTAGACAAATCAGCCTTGTATCACCTTGGATATAAATGAGGTTGATATGGTGGGTATTTTTTTATTTTGAAAAGAGGCTGACAGAGAATGGGGAATTGCAGCCAAGGGACCGTAACATTAAACATTGATCAGAGGAGATGTTAGGAAGCATTTCTTTGCACAAAGGATGACATAAATGTGACCTGTCTCCCACAGAAATTGACGGACACCAGCTTAATTAAATCTAAGATCCAATTAGGCAGTGAGGAGCCTCTGTGTGGGTGGAATGAGTCATTCGATGAATGATGAGACTGTCTTGGGGGGGCGTCTGAATCACTCTCCAGTACTCCTCATTTCATTTTATAGAGGCAGAGATTACAGTGCTAGAAGAGAGCTATTCAGTCCATCAAATCCATGCTCGCTCTCTCTCGCTCTCGCTCTCTCTCTCTCTGTCTTTCGAGAGAGAGAGAGAAAGACAGAAAGAGAGAGAGAGCAATGCTTACCTGCTGCCTTCCCCATGTATCATTCCTGACAAAGCAGCATGTTGGTAGTTCAGGTTTCACCTTGGAAACAGGCTCTGTCTGAGAACCAGTTCTTTGGAGAGTGCTGTTTTATTTACATTAACCCTTTCTGTCTTTCTACTGTGCAGCTGCACCACATTTCCATGACACCCCCCGGGACATTTCGGGATATTAACTGCAGACGCACACAGTCTCATTTCCCAGCTTCTGCTATTCCCAGGTTTTGTTCCTGAAATCTGAAGCCCTGCTCCAGCATTGTTTCAAAAGTTTCACCTTGACACCTCCAGTCTGCCTGTTAGTATGCAACTCTCAGTGTGTGGTGCAGCAGACCAGATGACAAGAACTGGTAGGTGGGAAGTCAGGGGCGGGTGTCACTGTTAAGGATTGAAAGTCCAGGGGCAGCACTGCTGCTGCTGACACCAAGCAGAGTGTTCGGAGTTGCACTAGTCCCAGTGCACATCTCTGGTCTGTTATGTCTCTCCTCACAATCTAACCACTGAGCCCTGGGACTATTCTGTTGAACCTACACTGCACTCCCTCCAAGAGACTGAAAGCTTTGAACCATTGCTAAAGAGAAAAGATACCGAAGTTCCATTAGTGTTGTTGTTCCGAGGTGTGTACTGGGATGGGGGCTTTAACTCAAGCCTTGGTGCACTGACAGTACTGAAGTCTTAGATAGCAAGGTGTAGAGCTGGGTGAACACAGCAGGCCAGGCAGCATCAGAGGATCAGGAAAGCTGACATTTCGGATCTGGACCCTTCTTCAGCATTCCTGCTCCTCTGATGCTGCTTGGCCTGCTGTGTTCATCCAGCTCTACACCTTGTTATCTCAGATTCTCCAGCATCTGCAGTTCCTACTGTCTCTCATACTGAAGTCTTGGTGGGTTTATGTGCTATGACTGAATACTGCTGGTTTAAGGTCTGCTGTGCGACTCACTGTTGTCCTGTTCCATGCCAGGAGCATCGTGTCACGTTGCGCCTGTTCTTACTGAAGTGCTTTGGAGCCATGTGTAACCTGGATGCAGCAATCATCTCCATCTTGGCTAACTCGGTGCTGCCAATGGAACTGGCACGAGACATGCAAGCTGACACCAAAGGTAGGCAGGAAACAGTATCAGGATTCCATCAACCTATAACAACAAAGAATTGAGTGTTTGAAATGCAACACGTGGTTTTCTACAGATTTAATAATAAGTTTGAGGATTTTTTGAGGTCAGTGTTGGTCCTGCTTGTAAAGAACAGTGTTCATTATACAGGCAGGTATAGTGCAACCCATGTTGTACAGTACCACTCGCATTTTGCTGTTTGCTCAGATTAATGGATATGGTAAGGTTCACCATTAAGTCTGCAAAGGCTAACCCCCTATACTTGGTTTAGTCCTCTTACGGTCAGCAACACCAGATTTCAGATCTAATGATTGGAGTTGACCAGAACTGATGACGGTATTTGTTGTGTTTCTTCTCCCTCAGAACACCAGAAGTTGTGTTACTCTGCACTGCTGCTCACCATGATCTTTTCAATGGGTGAACCATTGCCCTATCATCACTACGGTATGTATAAACCTACAGAACATGCATTACTCCTGTAGGAGCACTTTACTGCAGATGCTGGAATCTGTTCTGAAAACAACAAATGCTGGAGATCACAGCGGGTCAGGCAGCGTCCATGGACAAAGAGCAAGCTAACATTTCGAGTCTAGTGACTCTTCATCAGAGCAGACGCGAAGTGTGGAGGGGGCAGTACTTATGCAATCGTTGGGGGCTGGGGGGAGGAAAGAACAGATAGTTCAGATTAAGTGATCGGAATGTGAGAATGGCAGAACAACTGCCAGACCTGAAAGAACAGATAGTTCCACTGGGAGGGGAGAGATGACATGGTGACAGAGAATGCAACAAGTAAAGCTAAAATAAGGGGAAGAAATGGGATTTGGTTCACAATTTGAAGGTTTTGAATGTTGTAAATAGCCTAGTCTGGAGGTGAGATGTTGTTCCTCTAGTTTGCACTGTGATTCACTGTCATTTACCTAATTCTGTGCTGTAGACCTCTATGACTCTATGATCTAAAGCAAAATTCAAGTTGAGAGGAAAAGACCAAAGGTCCAGTGAAGAATGTTTTGAACACAAAACAAACGGCCAACCTTCCTTTTGGGAGTGTAAAGTGGACGGAATGGGGTTTCATCAGGTTGTGGTGGAGATTTTGAGTGTTAGTTTGGTCAGCCTGTTGGTTGCCATGGCAGCACCAGGCCTGGCAGGAAGCCACCTCGACTTCTCTCTGTTACCCCATCCCACCACCCAGCGCTGTCCCCATCCCCAGTCACACAGACAGGAGTGAGTGACCGACCCCCAGCCTTGCACCTTCCTGGTCACTCCTCGTCATAGCCACTTCCTTCGGCACCCACGCCATCATGTGATCAAGACCATGGTGGCTGCCCTGACCGAGACTGAGGGAGAATAGCAGGACTGGGATGTGCTCCTCACATCTACATGCTCCACAACAGAGCCTCCTCTTTTCAAACTATGCGGTCCATGAACTGGGAACCTTTAATGTTGCTAGGTGCTCTCCCTGGGCCTGACTTTCATCCTTGAGGCAGGTTGTGGGAGTGAGGAAATTTTGTGGGTTTGTGTACCTGCCTCAGGAAATGCTGGCTACAAGAAGTGCAGCTTCCAGTGCTGAAAGGTGATTAGGGTCTGCTGGTCTCGGAAAGAGTTCACAACCAGATGCAGCCTGTTTCTAAAACTTCGCTTGTTGCTGAGGGACTGCACACACCTGTCTTTAACTTCCATCTGTCTTTCTGCGTGTCTTCCCACTATCTCTCCTTCCCCCCCTCACACCCTCCCCCCGCCACCTGCCTCTTCTCTCTTGTCCACTCCCCAACCTCTTAACATCCTCCCCCACTCAACCTCTGTACCACTGTTACTTGTGTGAAGTCTGCATAGTGCTCCTTTTACAATGAGGAGCTGGGAGCTTAGCATCAAAACAAGCTCAGATTCAATAGGGTTAGGGTTAGACTGTATGACTCTGAGTCCAGAAATCAGCCTTACCCTGTCTATTTTTCAGCACCTTCATAATTCTACTCATTTGAAGCGGCCTAGAATTTTTCATGTGTTGCCACAGATCTATGAGTGCTAATTAGCTCAGTTGGCAGATTCTGTTAGCTGCTTCCTGAACTGTCATCAGCACAGTTTTGGAGTGATCATGAGAAGTGTTTGTGATCTTTGTGCTAGCCTGAATGAAGCTGGCCAGGATCCACGCAGCACCATGGCCTGGGTCCTCCCAGTACTCTGGCCAGGATTCACCCAATGCCGTGGCCAGGGGTTCAGCTCACCCAGTTCCCTGGTTTGAGTTCACACAGTGCGGTGAGAGTCTGTGTACTCTCTGTTCTGAAGCAGCCTGTTTGCAGTGTAATTGTTTCGTGAACCTTCTAGATGGTGAAATGATGCCCTCCAAAGTTCATTTCCTATCCTTTCTCGTCATTTCTTCATGTGGATTATGTTGAGATTGTTAATGGATTTGTTAAGGCCCATTGGCTCCTCAAGGAGTGAAAATAGAGATGAGCAAGCCTTGCTAGTCAGACAAAAGTCTTGAGATCAGAAGCAAGCTTCCATCACAATGGTAAAATAATATGGAGCATAGCCAGGGAGCGCCGTGAAAATCCGTGTTCTGGAAGGAAAGGGGAATTGTGCCACCTACTGTCCATTAGAAGAAACCATCAATGGGAATAACGTAGACAATGCTGTACCCCATATCCATGAATGCCTTGCAGAAAAACTCAAGTGACCACCACATTCATTGTCTCCGTATTCTCCTCTGAGGCTGGATAGACAGAAACGTGAGGGGACAATGGACGGACAGGAACATGAGAGTCAATGGACGGACAAGAATGTGAAGGGGTGATGGACAGACAGGAACGTGAGGGGGCAATGGACGGACAAGAATGTGAGAGGGTGATGGACAGACAGGAATGTGAGGGGGCAATGGAGGGACAAGAATGTGAGAGGGTGATGGACAGACAGGAATGTGAGGGGATGACAAACAGGAACATGAGGGGGCGATGGATGGACAAGAATGTGAGGGGCTGATGGACAGACAGGAACATAAGGGGGTGATGGACAGGAACGTGAGGGGCCGATGGCCGGGCAGGAATGTTCTATTAAGGAGGAAGGACAAGGATGGTAAGGTAAAGGGACCCTTGGCTAATGAGGAAGGTAGTGAATTTAGTCAAAAGAGATAATGAAGCATTTGTAAAGTTTAGGAAGAAAAAAATTGGACAGGGCCGATGAGGAATATAAAGAAAGCAGGAAAGTCCTCAAGCAGGAATTAGGAGAGTAAGATGGTGCCATGAAATGACCTTGGCAAGTAGGGTTAAAGAGAATCCCAAGGCATTCCATACATACATTAAAAACAAGAGGATATCTAGGGAAAAGGTAGGTCCATTCAAGGGTAAAGCAGGGAACTTGTGCTTAGATGCAGAGGATGTAGGTGAGATTCTAAATGAGTATTTTACATCGGTATTCACCCAGGAGAAGGATATGGAGAATAGTGAGATTTGTGCGGAGCATGCTAATATGCTAGGGCATTTTGAGATTCAGAAAGAAGTGACGTTGGGTCTCTTAAAGAGAATTAATGTGGATAAATCCCCAGGGCCCCATGGTATCTACCCCAGGTTACTGAGAGAGGTCAGAGAGGAAATTGCTGGGGCCCTGACCAAGAACTTTGTATCCCCACTACCCACTGGAGAGGTCCGGGAGGCCTGGTGAGAAGCTAATGTTGTCCCTTTGTTCAAGAAGGGAAATAGGGATAATCCAGAAAACTATAGACGGCTGAGTGTCACTTCAGTGGTTGGGAAGCTATTGGAGAGAATTCTTAGGGATAGGATTTATGGCATTTGGAAAAGCATGGCCTAACTAGGGACAGTCAGCATGGCTTTGTGCAGGGCAGCTCATGTCTTAATAACTTGATTGAATTTTTCGAGGAGGTGACAAAGGTGAGGGTAGAGCAGTGGATGTTGTCTACATGGATTTTAGTAAGGCTTTTGATAAGGTCCCTCATGGTAGGCTCATCCAGAAGATTAAGCTGCATGGGATCCATGGTGACTTGGCAGTGTGGATTCAGAATTGGCTCGTCCATAGAAGGCAGAGGATAGTGGCGGAAGGGTGATCTTCTGGCTGGAGGTCCATGAGTAGTGGTGTTATGAGGGATTTGTACTGGGACCTCTGCTGTTTGTGATATATATAAATGACTTGGATGAAATTGTCGATGGGTGGGTAGTAACTTTTCAGATGATACAAATATCAGTGGAATTGTAAAGATACAGTGGGATACAGGTCACTTGCAGTTATGGGTGGAGAAATGGCAGATGAGGTTTAATCAAGGTAAGCGTAAGGTGCTGCACTTTGGGAGATCAAATGTTAAGGGAAAGTATACAGTTCATAGCAGGACCCTGAACAGCATTGATGTACAGAGGGATCTTGGGTTCAAGGCTATTGCTCCCTGAATGTGGCCATGCAAGTAGATAGGGTGGTAAAGAAGGCGAATTGTATACTGGCCTTTATTAGTCAGAGAATTGAGTACAAGAGTCAGGATGTCGTGTTGCAGCTTTATAATACTTTGGTTAGGCCAACTTAGAGTATTGTGTTCAATTTTGGTCGCCACATTACAGGAAGGATGTGGAGGCTTTGGAGAGGGTGCAGAAGAGGTTTACTAAGATGCTGCCTGGATTAGAGGCTATGAGATATAAGGAGAGAATAGAAAAACTCAGGTTGTTTTCTCTGGAGCAGCGAGGCTGAGGGGAGACTAGATAGAAATCTATAAAAACATGAGTTGCAAAGATAGGTTTGACAGTCAGAATCTTTTTCCCAGACTTGAAATGTCTAAAACTTTAAGGTGAGAGGGGGAAAGTTCAAGGGAGATGTGAGGGGCAAGTTTTTTTACACAGCGAGTGGTAGGAGTCTGGAACTAGGTGCCAAGGATGGTGATAGAGGCAGATACAATAGGAGCATTAAGGGCTTTTGGATAGGACAAAGAACAAAGAAAATTACAGTCCAGGAATAGGCCCTTCGGCCCTCCAAGCCTGCACCAACATGCTGCCCGTCACAACTAAAACCCCTTACTCGTCTGGGGACCATATCCCTCTATTCCCATCCTATTCATCAAAATGGCCTTTAAAAGTCACTATCGTTTCTGCTTCCACTACCTCCCCCAGCAGCGAGTTCCAGGCACCCACCACCCTCTGTGTAAAAAGCTTGCCTCGTACATCATCTTTAAACCTTGCCCCTCGCACCTTCAGCCCATGGCCCCTGGTAACTGACTCTTCCACCCTAGGAAAAAGCTTCTGACTGTCCACTCTGTCCATGCCCTTCATAATTTTGTAGACCCTTAACCTCTGTCGTTCCAGTGAGAACAACTCAAGTTTCTCCAACCTCTCCACATAGCTAATGCCCTCCATACCAGGCAACATCCTGGTAAATCTTTTCTGTACCCTCTCCAAAGCTACCACATCCTTCTGGTAGTGTGGCGACTAGAATGGAACACAATATTCCAAATGCAGCCTAACTAAGGTTCTATAAAGCTGCAACGTTACCTGCCAATTTTTAAACTCAGTGCCCTGGCCAATGAAGACAAGCATGCTGTATGCCTTGTTGACTACCTTTTCCACCTGCATTGCCACTTTCAGTGACCTGTGTACCTGTACGCCCAGATCCCTCTGCCTATCAGTACTCTTAAGGGTTCTGCCATTCACTGTATATTTTCCATGTGGATTAGACCTTCCAAAATGCATTACCTCACATTTTTCTGGATTAAACTCCATCTGCCATCTCTCTACCCAAGTCACCTACCGATGAAGCACACCAAGCCGATGAATTTGCAAGAAATGGAGGGATATGATCCAAGGGCAGGCAAAAGGGATTAATTTAATTTGGCGTCATATTTGGCTCAACATCATGGGCCGAAGGGCCTGTTCCTGTGCTGTACAGTTCTACGAGTGTGAAGCTGTGATGGATTGACAGGAATGTGAAGCTGGTACAGGGCTATCTATTGTATAGATAGTGCACGCAGTAGGAATAGAAAGAGTTGGGCAGTCCCACAATCAATGGGTCAGATCAAATAACAAGTGCATCCAGTCTCAGATGGTGAAGACGTTAAGACAGCTAAAGGGAGGAGGAGATGGTAGCGTTGTGATAACATCACTGGGGTAGTGATTGAAAGCAAGACTAATACTCTGAGGTCATGAGCCATATCCCAACATAGCAGCAAATTAAATCGGAATGCAGTTAAGTCTGGAATATAAATCTTGTGGTGGCAGCAGTGAAGCTATCCTGGTTCACTCATGTTCTTTAGGGAAAGAAATCTACCATCCCCACCTGATCTGGCCTACGCGTGACTCCAGACCACAGCAGTGCATGTGACTCTGAAATGGCCGAACAAGCCAAGCCACTCATTTCAGGGGCAGCTGGAAATGGGCAACAAATGCTAGTCCTGCCAACGATGCCCATGTCCTGTGAAAGAACAAAGAACGCTGCTCCTTTCACTGAGTGTGAAGTGTCTGGCCTAACGCATTCACTGTCTCCTTTCAGCATTAAGAAATGACTAAATCTATTGGATACAAATGGATAAACCGGAGAATTAGTAGGAAGAGATCAATCATTCCCTATGAGCCTGTCCCTTCCGTTTAATTAGATTCCTGTCGACCCCCAGTAACTTTTCACTCCCCTTTTCAAGAACAATCTCTCTCCTTAAAAATATTCAATGATCACCTCCACCGCTCTCTGGGAAAGAGAGTTGCACAAACTGTCAACCCTTTGAGGAAAGAATGTTACTGCTCCCCCATCTTAAATGGGAGGCCCTTTTGTTTTTCAGCTGTGTCCCATAGTTCTAGTTTTGTCACATGGGGTGACTTCCTTTCAGCAGCTGCCCTGTCAAGTCAATGTTTCAATGAGATCACCCCTCATTTCTGCAAATTCCAAGGGATATTGAGGCTGCCCAGTGGTTCAGTGGTTAGCACTGTTGCCTCACAGTGCCAGGGACCCGGGTTCGATTCCACCCTCAGGCGACTGTCTGTGTGGAGTTTACACATTCTCCCCATGTCTGTGTGGGTTTCCTCCGGGTGCTCCGGTTTCCTCCTTCAGTCCAAAGATGTGCAGGTTAGGTGGATTGGCCATGCTAAATTGCCCATAGTGTTGAGGGATGTGCAGGCTAGATGGATTAACCATGGGGAATTCAGCATTACAGGGATAGGGTAGGGGGTCGGTTTAGGTGGGATGCTCTTTGGAGGGTCAGTGTGGACTCAATGGGCTGAATGGCCTGCTTTCACACTTTAGGAATTCCGTGATTCTATGAAATAGGGCCCCATCAGTTCAGCCTTTCCTTAGAAGGTATTCTTCAAGTCCTTCAAATGCAATTCTGTCTTCTCTTAAATAAGGAGACCAAACTGTACACAGTACTCCAGACATGGCCACACCAACCCCTGTGCAACTGTAGCAAACCTTCCATACTTTCTGTACTCCATTACCCTTGTAATAAACTACAATGTTCCATTTACATTCCTAATCACTTACTGTACCTGCAGAGTAACTTTGTGATTTGGTTACCAGGGAACCCAGATCTGTCTATACTGCCAAATGCTGCAATTTCTGAAAACTTTAAATCATCCCTTAACCATTCACTTATGCTATTACTATATTGTAACTTTATGCTTCCATCTTCTCAGCTGGCAATGCAGTTTGTCTTTGTTTCATTGGCAAACTTGGTCTCAAGATTCTTGGTAGTGTGGATGAGCAGAGAGATCTCAGTGTCCATGTGCATAGATTCCTGAAAGTTGCCACTTAGGTTGATGGAGTTATTAAGAAGGCATACGGTGTGTTAGGTTTTATTGGTAGAGGGATTGAGTTTCGGAGCCATGAGGTCATGTTGCAGCTATACAAAACTCTGGTGTGGCCGCACTTTTTTTTAGAATCCCTACAGTGTGGAAACAGGCCCTTCGGCCCAACAAGTCCACACTGAACCTCGGAGCATCCCACCAGACCCATCCCCCTATAACCCACCTAATCTATACCTCCCTGAACACTACGGGCAATTTAGTATGGCCAATCCACCTAACCTGCACATCTTTGGACTGTGGGAGGAAGCCGGAGCACCCGGAGGAAACCCACGCAGACACAGGGAGAATGTGCAAACTCCACACAGACAGTCGCCCGAGGTTGGAATTGAACCCGGGTCCCTGGTGCTGTGAGGCAGCAGTGCTAACCACTGTGCCACCATGCTGCCCACTTGGAGTATTGCGTACAGTTCTGGTCGCTGCATTATAGGAAGGATGTGGAAGCATTGGAAAGGGTGCAGAGGAGATTTACCAGGATGTTGCCTGGTATGGAGGGAAGGTCTTATGAGGAAAGGCTGAGGGACTGAGGCTGTTTTTGTTAGAGAGAAGGTTAAGAGGTGACTTAATAGAGACGTACAAGATGATCAGAGGATTAGATAGGGTGGACAGTGAGAACCTTTTTCCTCGGATGGTGATGGCTAGCATGAGGGGACATAGCTTTAAATTGAGGGGTGATAGATATAGGACAGATGTCAGAGGTAGGTTCTTTACTCGGAGAGTAGTAAGGGTGTGGAATGCCCTGCCTGCAACAGTAGTAGACTCGCCAACTTTAAGGGCATTTAAATGGTCATTGGACAAGCATATGGATGATAATGGAATAGTGTAGGTTAGATGGGCTTCAGATCGGTTTCACAGGTCGGCGCAACATCGAGGGCCGAAGGGCCTGTACTGCGCTGTAATGTTCTGTGTTCTATGTTCTACCTCGTAGTCTAAGTCTGAATTCATAATAAGTACAGCAAATAGTTAAGTCCCAAACACAGATGGCTGTGAGATTCCACCAAATCACATCCTATCATTATTGCAACTCTCTGTCTCAGACCAATTCTAAATCAGGTCACTAATGTAACTGTACTTCCATCAGCTTTTACTCAAACTAGCAATCTCTCGCAAAGGGCTTTGTCAAAATGCTTATGGCGAAGGTTATTGACCCTGATATTTGAGCTGTTCCCATCCAGCTAGGTCTCTGCCGTCTACCCCAGAATGTTGAAAGTAGCACGCTAAGTCTTATCCACAGAAATCCAAGTCAACCTCTGTCGGGTTGTTCACGGTCAGAGGTGTGATCCCTGAGCAGGTAGTCAATGGTAGTGGTGCATTGGGTGAATCTGTTCTGGGTAGTGTCCAACTTCTTGTTGAAACAAAGGTGCAGTGTCTCAGGTGAGATTGAAAACCCTTGGAATAGTGCAGCACTGATGCTGACTGTAACTCTGTTGGAAATGCATCATTCGTGAGCATCCATTCTCAAGGAGTTAATGTAAGGACAGAGCTGACTGGGCAATGGATGGCTAAGTCACACGGGGATTGTATACAAGAATATGAGAGAATGGGAGGCTCTGGTGGATGCAGTGGTAATATCCTACCACTGAGCCAGGAGGCCTGGGTTCAAGTACCACCTGCTCCAGAAATGTCTAATAACATCTCAGACACACTGATTAGAAAATATGAGAGTGAACATAAGAACTAGGAGCAGGAGTAGGCCGTCCGTCCCTTCGAGCCTGCTCCGCCATTCAATAAGATCATGGCTGATCTTTTTGAGGACTCAGATCCACTTAACCGCATTCTCACCGTATCCCTTAATTCCTTTATTGTTCAAAAAAAATCTACTTTAGCTTTAAAAACATTTACTGAAGTAGCGTCAACTACTTCATTGGGCAAGGAATTCCAGAGATTAACAACCCTCTGGGTGAAGAAGTTCCTTCTCAATTCAGTCCTAAATCTGCTCCCTCTAATCTTGAGGCTATGCCCTCTTGTCCTAGCTTCACCTGCCAGTGGGAACATCCTCTCTACTTCTATCTTATCTATTCCCTTCATAATTTTATATGTTTCTATAAGATCCCCCCTCAATCTTCTGAATTCCAATGAATATAATCCCAATCTGCTCAGGCTGTCCTCATAAGCCAATCCTCTCAACTCCGGAATCAACCTAGTGAACCTCCTCTGCACCCCCTCCAGTGCCAGTATATCCTTTTGCAAATAAGGAAACCAAAACTGCACACAGTACTCCAGCTGTGGCCTCACCAGCACCTTGTACAGCTGCAAGTGTGAGCCATACACAGCCAATGTGCCACTATGCAGTATCTAAATAAGCTCGGGCATTTTTCCCTGGAGCGTTGGAGGCTGAGGGGTGACCTTGTCGAGGTTTATAAAATCATGAGAGGTACGGATAGTATGAATAGCTGAGGTCTTTTTCCTAGGGTGGGAGAGTCAAAAACTAGAGATGAGGGGGAAAGATTTAAAAAGGGCCTGAGGAGTAACTTAGACACAGAGGGTGGTGCATGTATGGAATAAACTGCTAGAGAAAGTGGTGGAGGTGGGTACAATTACAATATTTAAAAGGCATCTGATGGATATATGAAATAGGAAGGTTTCGGAGGGATATGGACCTAATGCTGGCAAATGGGACTAGGTCAAGTTGGAGTATCTTGTTGTGCGGACGAGTTGGGCCGAAGGGTCTGTTTCTGTACCGTATGACTCTATAACTCTATGACATGACCTAGAGAAACAAGGCATCAGAGAAATGGGTCGGAATTGTTTTTAGTGCATCATGTCTGAAACCGTGGGGAGATCCGAGGCAGCACTTGGGAGCTGAAGCTTTTATCACAGCTATCTCCACTCTGGTTTGTTCTGCCCTTTGAGCTACCATTCAATATGATCATGGCTGATCACCAAACACAGTACCCCATTCCCATTTTCCGCCCCTTTCCCTTTGATCTCTTCAGCACTAAGAGCAATATCTGACTGCTTCTTGAAAGCATTCAGTAATTTGGCAGAGAATTTCATGTTTCTGATTGTCAGCGTCTTGGTGGTTGGCAGAATGATGGAGAAAGATAAAATGGTAGAATTATCAATCCCTATGATCTCCCAGCAATCTAAATTTTCCACAGGACCCTTTCCTGGGATCTGCAGTTCTTTACACAAACTGAAATAGAGCTCTGAGTTCAGACAGATGAAATGGTTACACGATTGATGTATTGAATAACATGACATTCTCATGCTATCATTCACAGTGAAAGAAGCATGATTTCCCCTCTGGATCTAACCCAGGCTCTTGATATCCTGATCAGTACTGTGCTGTTCAAGAGCTTCAAGACCAGAATCTGGTTCATGGTTTCACTTGGAATGCTGAGCTAGTCAAAGAGGGAGACAGAAGGGTATCATGTGGGTAGTGGGGGAATCTGTGTGATCCCAGGTAACTGTATCAAGAGCAGTGTCTTACACGCACTATGTCTCCCTGAGTCACTATGCTGTTCACCATCCATATAACCCAAATGACATTTGCACCTTTAAATAAAACAAAGACCTGTGGATGTGGAGGTCTGAAACAAACAGAAAAATAAATTGCTGGAGAAACTCAGCAGGTCTGGCAACATTTGTGGAGAGAGGAAACAAGAGTTGATGTTTCAAGTTCAGTTGGCAGTTCTTCAGAACCAGGATGTGTTCTGAGAAAGAGTCACTGGACTGGAAGCGTTAACTCTGTTTCTGTCTTCACATATGCTGCCAGAGCTGCTGAATTTCTCCAGCAATTCCTCTTTGATGTTTATACCTTGTTTATTAGAGGATGGCAGAGATTATTTAAAAGCTTATTTTGTGTTCACAGAGCACCTGAATTCAACTTTCATCCAGTTTCTCCTGGATGTGATTGAGGAGGGCTTGTCATCTGATTCCACAGAGCAACTTCCAGACTTGTTTACAAATGTCCTGCTCTCTTTCAATCTTCATATTCTTGGTAAGTACCTCCCAGGTACTGCAGCGGTAGACAGGCAGCTTCCCCTAGCACTGAGTCTATATCATTTCAATCAGAAAACGCCTTACAACTTCTGCCCAGAGAGACATCTTTAGACATCAGAATGAGCTTCTTAGGAGTGATGGGGTGAGGACCAATGGTTCCACTACCCATCGATCAAACTACCTTATCGTCACACTAACGTTTTTGTTCTAGCCTGAACCAGTGAAGTGCAATGCAAGCTGGAGGGGCAATACCTCATTTTCCACTTAGGCATTTTGCAACCTTCAGGACTGCAGACCACCTTCAGCAAGTTCAGACCATGAACGCTTTACTTCATGTTACACAGACACAAACACTCCGACGCACAGACACGCACACAGACACACACACTCACCACCATGTCGTATTTGCGTGGTTTCCTCTCCACAGGCCCAATCTATTTTCCACTGTTAACACTTACCGGTAACACCACACTTTATCAACATTTCTCCTCAACAATTATTATCACTCCCCTTTGCCTTTTGCTCTTGGCACTTCCACCACCTGTCCCAACACTCCTACCCCACCTTTGTCAAAACCTTAAAACCCATCATGTTCCAGATCCCAAAAACAGACGTATTGGACTTGCTGGATGTGTTTTGAAGAGGTAGCTGAAAGGCTTGATCAGGGTAGTGCAGTTGATGTGGTGTACATGGGTTTCCAGAAGATGTTTGATACAGTGCCACGCAACTGACTTGTGGATAAAGTTTTGGGCCACGGTATAAAAGGGCCAGTAGCAATATGGATACAAAATCAGCTGAGTGATAGAAAACACAACGTAATGGTCAATGGATACATGGAGAAGGGTAGTGGAGTTCCCCAGGGATCAGTATTGGAACCCTTGCTTTGCCTGATACATATTGATGATCTGGATCTTGATGTGTAGGGGGCAGTTTCAAGGTTTGCAGACGACATTAAACTTTGCAAGAATTGTAAGTTGTGGGGAGGACACTGATAAGTTGTTGGAGTAGGAAGATAGGTGGCAGATGAGGTTCAGTGCAGAGAAATGTGAGATGATGTACTTGGGTAGGAAGAACATTGAAAGATGACATTAAATGGGCGTATAATTCTAAAGTGGGGGGTGCAAGAGCAGAGGGACCTGGGTGTATATGTGCACAGATCATTGAAGGTGGCGGACAGTGCAGGTATTTTCTTGCCCTTTATTATCTTTTTAACCCTCCTTTGTTGGATTCTGAATTTATTCCAGTCTTTAGGCCTATCACTAACTTTTGTCTCCTTACATACTTTTTCTTTCAACTTCATATTTATTTACGTCCACTCACATGGACTTTACATCATCCAAGCCTAGATCATCTGATGCTGCAGTCCTCAGTTCATCTCTTTATTAACAGTGCTACCTTTTCCACTGTCTTTTTGAAAGGTCAAATATCCCTGAATATTAACTTCCCAGTTCTGTGCCTCCAAAATGGCCACAACACCATGTCCATTTTCTCAGTTTTTAATCAGCCTAACATTTCTCTGTACTGTTGCCTCTAAGCCTTGATTACTCTGTCTACTGATTTTGCTTTTGACTGTCCTTTCTTTTATTGCTATCCTTGTTTCTCTTTTGTTTGCCACCCTGCTTCGGTTCCCAGCTCCTTTGCCATTCTCGTTTAAATCCACCTCAACCATTCAAGCAAATACTCCATCCAGAGTATCACTGAATTTGCCTCTGGACTGAAGGGGTTGCCTTGTGATGAGGCACTGAGTAAACTGGCCCCTTGTTCTCTGGGCTGCAGGAGAATGACAAAGGATTTCATGGAGACATTCAAGATCCTGGAGGCGTTTGATGGCGAGCAGTGGATGCTCAGAGATTGCTTCTGCGATTTACAGAATCTGGAACACATGGGATATAGTCTTAAGGGAAGGGCTAATTCTTTTGGATGGAGAAGAGAAAAAAATTGTTTCACTGGACACGTTGGGAATCTTTGGAGTTCGCCAAACTCATCATTGGATGCATTGGGACAGTCAGACTTTTGGACTTTGAGGAAATCAAGGAAATGGAGAACTGGTTAGGCCACAGCTTGAGCACATTATAGGAGCGATGTGACAGCAGCAGAGAGGATGCAGAGGAGATTTACTGGGATGTTGCCTGGGCTGGAGAGATTCAGTTATGAAGAGAGATTGGACAGACTGGCATTGTTTTCTGTAGAGAAGAGGAGATTGAGGGGGGACATGATTGATTGTAAAATTATGAGGGACATATTTAGGGCAGACAGGAAGAAACATTTCCACTTGATGGAGGGATCAGTGACCCAGGGGCACAGACTTAAGGCAAGGTTTAGAGAAGATATGAAGATAAGATTTTTCACCCAGGGAATGGTTTGGTGGTCGAGGCAGAAAACCTCATCACATTGAAGAAGTATTTAGATGTGCACTTATTATACCAGAGGATACAGGGCGATGGGCCAAGTGCTGGAAAATAGGATCAGAATAGGTAGGAGGCTGTTTTTGACTGGCACAGACTCAGTGGGCTGAAGGACCTTTTCCTGTGTTCTACATTTCCATGACTGGGGCAAGATACTTTCACTGTCCCAGTGACTGGGGACAGAAAGTCTCATACTGTCCCGGTGACTGGGGACAGATACTCTCTCTCACTGTCCCTGTGACTGGGGACAGGTACTGTCTCTCACTGTTCCTGAGAATGGCAACAGATACTCTCGTGCTGTCCCGCTGAATGGGGGCAGATAGTCTCTCTCACTGACCTGGTGAATGGGGGCAGATACTCTCTCTCACTGACCCGGTGAATGGGGGCAGATACTCTCGCGCTGTCCCGGTCAATGGGGGCAGATACACTCTCACAGTTGCCGTGACTGGGGTCAGATGCTCAACTGTTTTTATTATTCCCGGAGATATGACCACCCCTGTTAAGCCCAGTAATTATACCCTATTTCCTGTAGGCAGCACTGAGCAGCAGGAACATGGAATTGGCCCTGCATATGGAGAGCTTTGCAGTATTCGATGTTCCCCATCACCAAATGATATTGTTGCAACAAAAGCTGAGCTCTGATGTGCCCAGCGGTGGCAGTGAGTGAAAGAGAGAACGTGGGTTGAATAGGAATTGATTTCCTCCCTGGTGCATAACTGCTTGTTGCTGTATCCCTCGCAGCGCAGCCTGCTGTTTCATTCTCTGCATCTAAATTGTGGTTGTTGAACAATGCTGAATTGAAGAAGGTCACCGCTTTCTGTGCAGGGGTTGACTGGTGGCAGAGTGAGGTCATGACTTCTGGATTGTTGGTTTGACACAGCAACCTGTTTTAGACCAGCAGAACAGCTTCATGCCATTTTACAAAGAGGTGTGAAGTGGTGATCTTTTAAATGCTGAAAATTAGATGGGGCTGGTGCTGGAAGCCCTGTTAAACTGTAAACTCCAACATGTGACTGGAATAAAGCTGCAGCTTTTCATCAGAATGAAGGGTTGTGACTAGAATACAGTATGTGTTGCGTCAACTGCTGTTCCATGCTGTGTGGCACTGAATGAAACCTGTGATAAAACACATTAGTCAAAGGTCTGTTAGTTTAAAGATTTTGATATCTGCTAAATCCTGCGATCAGTTAATGAAGCCAGTTTCTAGTCCTGCAATTTATACTGGCAGGTGGATGAGTTGTAAGAGGATGTAGATCCTTAGTGTTGATTGTTTTTTAATTGGTGTGATTATCAGAGTGACTGATTCTTAGCTCATTTTTGCAATGAAATGTAATTTGTGTTGTCTGTTACGGTAATGTATCTATCTGTTTTACTGCACTAAGTATTGAACATTTCTGAGCCAACACATTTAACTCTTTCAAAACCACCGTAATCCTTCTGCACACACATTTTTTTTTACCGGGCCTCTGTTTATTGAGGGATTTTCCTGTGTTCACAAGGGAATGGGTTAGCAGCACTTCCTTTCAGAAGATGACCCGCCTCATCTTAAATTCCAGGTCAGCTAACCTCTCTCTGACATCCCCACTCTAATCCAGTCAGCTTCCTTTATTACACTGACTCACAGTAAGTGCCTAAGTTAAAATTTAAGCGGTCCGTTATTCTTGTTGTTCCTGCCCTGTTGCTTTACCCAATAAAGGGGGCACCGTTAGTTTCGACCAACAGCTGTCCAGAGTTCTAGTTTGCTTCCTTAGCCCTTTGTTTCAACATGAATTTCACTTCCTGAAACCAGGAAGGTTTCAGGCCTCAGTCCAAAACCTGAGGGATGGCCCCTTCCTGATCCCTGCTGAGAAGGAGCCTGTTTATCAGCTTCCAGCTCAGAAGCTGCATTGCTCACTGTGCTGTTTCATGACAGGATGGGGCTTAAGTACCAAAGCCACTTGATGGACAGTCAGTAAATCACGTGCTAGTTTTGTGAAAATTTCAGTTTTTTTTTAATCAGTGGTGAATATTGACTAACACTGAGCTGGAGCAATGTGTTGCTGTCTCACAAGGTGGTGCTGTTATATTTTCCATTTGTCCTTTCACAACACTTTCTGGAGGAAAAACATAATAAACCGATTGCAGTTGCATATTAATTTCTTGGTTCTGTATTTAATGTATCCGCTATTTTATTTGAAAGCCTCAGACTTTCAAAACAAAAGGTCCTTCACCCCAGCTCAGAGTGGATATTTTTTGCTGTGGCCTAAGTCACTAAGTTGTCTGATTATTTACACGGAGCACAAATATCTCATCTTCTTTGGAGGGGTCAGTACCATTTTGCCAACTAGGCAACAACATGGAGCCTCTCTGTGATCCCTAGCAGTTTCTGATGAGTTACTTTTCAAACTCAATTGAGGCAAAACTTTGGGTGAAACCATTTATTTAAATATATCCGCAACAGGCGGTGTCCAAGTCGAAGAAAAAACAAGAGTGACAGTTGGTTGCACACCAGTTGTACCTCTTTTGGTTCTGTAATTTTATACTACATAGAACAGTGTAGTACAGGAACAGGCCCTTCGGCCCACAGTGCTGTGCCGAACATGGAAGACCAAGCCTGTCCAACCTCTCCTTATAACTCAACTGCTCCATTCCCGGCATCATCCTGGTAAATCCCTTCTGAACCCTCCTCAGATTAACAATATCCTTCCTATAACGAGGAGACCAGACCAGACAAGGCATATGCTGCCCCTCACATCTCCTTTGAACATTTCGCCCTCTCACCTTAAAGGCATGCCCTCTAGTTTTAGACATTTCAACTCTGGGAAAAAGATTCTGATCATCAGCCCTATCTATGCATCTGATAACTTTATAGACTTCTATCAAGTCTGCCCACAGCCTCCACTGCTCCAGAGAAAACAACCTGAGTTTTTTCTATCTTCTCCTTATAGTTCTTACCCTCTAATCCAGGTAATATCCTGGTAAACCTCTTCTGCACCCTCTCCAAAGCCTCCACATCCTTCCTGTAATGTGGTGACCAGAATTGAACACGATACTCTAAGTGCGGCCTAACCAAAGTCCTGTAAAGCTACAACATGACATCCTGACTCTTGTAGTCACTGCCCAACCAATAAAGGCAAGCATGCCATACGCCCTACCTACTTGTGCAGCCACTTTCAGGGAGCTATGGACTTGAACCCCGAGATCCCTCTGTATATCAATGCTGTTCAGGGTCCTGCCATTAACTGTATACTTTTCCTTAACATTTGATCTCCCAAGTACAACACTTGCCTGGATTAAACTCCATCTGGTATTTCTCCACCCATACCTACAACTGATCTATATCTTGATGTATCTTTTGACAGCCTTCCACACAATCCACAACTGCCCCGGTCTTTTGTGTCATCTGAAAACTTACTAACCTACCTATCTACATTTTCATCCAAGTCATTTATATATATATTATACACTGCAAACAGCAGAGGTCTCAATACGGATCCCTGCAGAACACCACTAATCACAGACCTCCAGCCAAAAAAACACCCTTCCACCACTACCGTCTGCCTTTTATAGGCAAACCAATTCTGAATCCACACAGCCGACTTACTTTGGATCCCATGCATTTTCAGGAATCATTTCAAGCAGTAGTCTCTTTTCTCCATCTTAATTGGGATTTTTCTGCAAAGTAGACTTCTGTTTTAAAGCTATAAGACTGAAAGCATCTGATCTCTGTTTTGTTGCAATAGAAAGTATACAATCCAATTACTAGCCACTGTCAGAATCAGAAAAGTGTCTTTCCTCAACTTAATGTGAGTTTTGAAAATGATTGGAGACTCTGCTTTGCTCTGTTTTTAATTCTGTTTAGTAATGAGAATGTTTGGTTTCCTGCAAAAAAAAAATCACGAAATTTGAACTGTTTACTAGGTATCCGTGAGAAAGTCACAAGGTTGGTAGACATGTTTTCCAATTCACCTGATACTGTCTGACCCTCCCTGCAGCTGAGCGCCAGGAACCTACCAATAAAAAGAATCTCACTTTATATCTCACATTTCATGCTAGTGATTTAGACCTTTACAACAGTGATGTCCAAGCTTAAGGATCTGTAAAAACAAGGCATAATGTTTGACTATCCAACCCACTGCAGCAAAAAATAGTCAGCAGAAGCTGAGCTGCAAAATTGCACTCCATTCACTGAGTCCATGGGTACTGTGGAGTTGGTGTTAATCTGAACCGAACATTGAGCCCAATCAGTGTATCCAGTTCCAAATCAGATCTGATGGAGTGAGACCTGTTTGTTATCGCAAACATTGTGCTAACAATATCATTGACTGTTACAGTGCCTACCAGCAATATCATCATGAGGACACTGGCCAAACGGGAGAACGTGAAGGTGTTTACAGAGAAACTACTGTTGCTGCTAAACCGGGCAGGTGAGTATCTCGTGGAGGGCTGGGATGTGTTTTTACTTTGCCATGAGATTGACCAGTGTTTCCTGCTCCAGCCAGCAGTGCTCCTGTTGTATTTGTCAGTGCTGTACAGCTCTCCTGTAAACAGGTACAAGTGATATTATCGTGTCTAAAGCTCAGTCCATCAGCAGAACAAAGTTCACCAGTGACAGCCTGGGGTGGCTGTGGGGCCAGAGTGCCCTGGGGTAGGGGACATGGAGGGTGAGGGGCCAGAGTGCCCTGGGGTAGGGGACACGGAGGGTGAGGAGTCAGAATGTCCTGGGTAACAAGGTGTGGAGCTGGATGAACACAGCAGGCCAAGCAGCATCATAGGAGCAGGAAAGCTTGACGTTTCGGGCCTAGACCCTTCATCAGAAATGGGGGAGGGGTAGAGGGTTCTGAAATAATTAGAGGGAGAGGAGTAGGCAGATAGAAGATGGATACACGAGAAGATAGGTGGAGAGGAGACAGACAAGTCAAAGAGGCGAGGATGGAGCCAGTAAAGGTGAGTGTAGGTGGGGAGGTAGGGAGGACGAACAGGTCAAGGGGGTAGGATGAGGTTAGTAGATAGGAGATGGGGGTGCGGCTTGAGGTG
This sequence comes from Ginglymostoma cirratum, assembly GCA_024137785.1. Classification (NCBI taxonomy): domain Eukaryota; kingdom Metazoa; phylum Chordata; class Chondrichthyes; order Orectolobiformes; family Ginglymostomatidae; genus Ginglymostoma; species Ginglymostoma cirratum. The sequence continues at coordinate 733,778 of JAHRHZ010000199.1, read as the reverse complement.
GAAGGAGGGGATAGGTGAGAGGAAGAACAGGTTAGGGAGGTAGGGACGAGCTGGGCTGGTTTTGGGATGCAGTTGGGGGAGGGGAGATTTTGAAGCTTGTGAAATCCACATTGATACCATTGGGCTGCAGGGTTCCCAAGCTGAATGATTTGCTGTTCCTGCAGCCTTCGGGTGGCATCATTGTGGCATTGCAGGAGGCCCAGGATGGACATGTCGTCTGAGGAATGGGAGGGGGAGTTGAAATGGTTCACGACTGGGAGGTGCATTTGTTTGTTGCGAACTGAGCGCAGGTGTTCTGCAAAGCGGTCCCCAAGCCTCCGCTTGGTTTCCCCGATGTAGAGGAGGCCACAACGGGTACAGCGGATGCAGTATACCACATTGGCAGATGTGCAGGTGAACATCTGCTTGATGTGGAAAGTCTTCTTGGGGCCTGGGATTGGGGTGAGGGAGGAGGTGTGGGGGCAGGTGTAGCACTTCCTGCGGTTGCAGGGAAAAGTGCTGGGTGTGGTGGGGCTGGAGGGGAGTGTGGAGCGGCCAAGGGAGTCACGGAGAGAGTGGTCCATCCGGAAAGCAGACAAGGGTGGGGAGGGAAAAATGTCTTTGATGGTGGGGTCAGATTGCAGATGGTGGAAGTGTCGGAGGATGGTGCGTTGGATCCGGAGGTTGGTGGGGTGGTACGTGAGGACGAGGGGGATTCTTTTTTGGTTGTTATTGCAGGGATGGGGTATGAGTGATGAGTTGCGGGAAATGCGGGAGACACGGTCGAGGGCGTTCTCGACCACTGCTGGGGGGATGTTGCGGTCCTTGAAGAATGAGGACATCTGAGATGTACGGGAGTGGAATGCCTCATCCTGGGAGCAGATGCAGCGGAGGCGAAAGAATTGGGAATAGGGGATGGCATTTTTGCAGGAAGGTGGGTGGGAGGAGGTGGGCTTGAAATGGATGTCGGTTTCTAGGTGGTTACCCGAGATGGACACAGAGAGGTCCAGGAAGGAGAGAGAGGTGTTAGAGGTGGTCCAGGTGAACTTCAGGTTGGGGTGGAAGGTGTTGGTAAAGTGGATGAACTGTTCGAGCTCCTCGTGGGAGCACGAGGCGGCGGCGATACAGTCATCAATGTAACGGAGGAAGAGGTGGGGTTTAGGGCCAGTGCAGGTACGGAAGAGGGATTGTTCCACGTAACCTAGAAAGAGGCAGGCATAGCTTGGGCCCATGCGGGTACCCATGGCCACCCCCTTTGTCTGTAGGAAGTGGGAGGAATTGAAAGAGAAGTTGTTGAGGGTGAGGACGAGTTCGGCTAAGCGGATGAGGGTGTCAGTGGAGGGGGATTGGTCAGGTCTGCGGGACAGGAAGAAGCGGAGGGTCTTTAGGCCATCTGCACGGGGAATACAGGTGTATCGGGACTGGACGTCCATAGTAAAAATGAGGTGTTGGGGACCGGGGAATTGGAAGTTCTGGAGGAGGTGGAGGGCGTGGGTGGTGTCACGGACGTAGTTAGGGAGTTCCTGGACCAAGGGGGTGAAAATGGAGTCTAGGTAGGTGGAGATGAGTTCGGTGGGGCAGGAGCAGGCGGAGACAATGGGTCGACCAGGGCATTCAGGTTTGTGGATTTTGGGAAGGAGATAGAAGCGGGCCCTCCACTGACACCCTCATCCGCTTAGCTGAACTCGTCCCGGGTTGTGGATGAGTTTGTCGACTTGCTCACTGAGCCGGTGGGTTTGATTGCAAACGTTTTGTCACCCTGCTAGGTAACATCGTCAGTGCGCCTCCGGTGAAGCGTTGGTGTTCCGTCCCCATTGTTATTTAAACCGAGGCATATAAATGCAGTCAAACCCACCAGCTCAGCGAGCAAGTCTACAAGCTCGGCAGTGTATGCTGTTAGTGAATGTTGGGCAGGATCTGAGGGAGCTCCTGAGAACAACACGGAGCAGTGAATCTGAGAGTGAGGGCTTATTTCCTGTCTTTCATTCCAAATCACCTGCTGTTAACCTACAGCAGGAGGTTAGAGACACGGTGGCACACAGTATTCACTGATAAAAACCTCCTCCTTTCCTCCTGCCTTGTGTTTGATCCAGCGTCTTTATAATGCTTCCCTCATTACTTTAATGAACATTACCCTTTCACCTCTGTGTCCCTCAGATGACCCGGTGAATATTTTCAAGCATCAGCCCCAACCACCACACTCAGTGTTGAAGTTCCTGCAGGATGTTTTTGCGGACAAAGACACGGCAAGGATCTTTTACCGCACGGACCTGATGGTGATGATTGATATCATCGTGCGTCAGATCTCTGACCTCTCGCCAGGGGAAAAGGTAAGAACGCTGCAGCATGACCACAAGCGGATTCATCACCAACTCCACCTTAACGCTGCCGGGCCCATTTCGATACAGCTTCAGTAGGTTCACGACAGACCTACTAGGCTCAATTAAAAAGCAACGACTGCGGGTGCTAAAGTCTGAAACAAAAGCAGGAATTGCTGGAGAAACTTGGCAAGTCTGCCAGCATCTCTCGGCACGGTGGCTCAGTGGATAGCACTGCAGCCTCACAGCGCCAGGGACCCGGGTTCGATTCCAGCCTCAGGCAACTGTTTGTGTGGAGTTTGCACATTCTCCCCGTGTCTGCGTGGGTTTCGTCCGGGTGCTCCGGTTTCCTCCCACAATCCAAAGGTGTGCAGGCTATGTGGATTGGTCATGCTAAATTATCTGTAATGTTCAGGGATGTGTAGTTTCGGTGGGTTAGCCATGGCAAATGCAGGGTCACTGGTATAACGAAGAGGGACAGGGTGGGATGCTCTTCAGAGGGGCAGTGTGGATTTGTTCGGCCAAATGGCCTGTTACCACACTGTAGGGATTCTGTGATCTGTGGCGAGAAAGCAGTGACTCCTCTTCAGAGTATTAAAGAGCTGCAGAAACAGCAATTTCTGTTTTTGTTTCAGAGGTACAGGGACTTTGTTCAGGTGGGATTAGATAGGAATTGTCCAGGTAAACAAAACAGCCATGATGTAAGTGAAGCAACATGCTGGGCTAAAGGAGTTTCAGTTTGTACCTAATTGGGTACTTCTTATCACAGTCATTACCATACAATCCATACAGTGTGGAAGCAGGCCATCTGGCCCATTGAGTCCTCACGACCCTCCAAATTCCATCCCAGCCAGACCCACACCCCACCCTATCCCTCTAATCTACCTCTTTCTTAAAATTTCCTTAAGCTGTGAATTTAGGATTCAGACCTTTTGGTCCTTGGTGACAAATTCAGTGGGATGAATGATCAAGGTTCCTGTGTCGAATACTGGAACAGCATAATTTATCAGGTCACACTTCAATCTGTTCTTTCCCTGGGCCACATTCAGCTGAGCTGCTTCTCACTGAGTCATAGAGTCATGCAGCTTAGAAACAGGCCCTTCAGCCCACCGTGTCTATACCAAGCAGCAAACACCAAGCTGAGTATCTGTCTCCACCAACCTCAGGCAGCACATTCCATATTTCTACCACCCTCCAGGTGAAAAAGTTATTTTCCACATCTCCTCTAAACCACTTGCTCCTCGCCTTAAACTTATGCCCTCTGGTCTGAGACACGTCTGTCATGGGAAAGAGATCCTCACAATCTGCTCTGTCATTGCCTCTCAAAACTTTATGTAGCTCAATCAGATCTACCCCTCAGCCTGCTCTGCTCCAGGGAAAAGAAACCCAGCCTATCCAGTCTCAGGCCACATCCTGGTGCACCACCTCTGTACCCTCCCCAGGGCAATCACCTCCTGATAGTGCAGTGATCAGAACACAGTACTCCCTTTGTGGCCTAACCAACATTTTATAAAATTGTAACAAGCTTCCTTGCACCTATATTCCACATCCCAGCTGATGAAGCCAAGCATCCCTTCCTCACCACCCTGTCCACTGTGCTGACACCTTCAGGGATGTGTGGATTGTACACCATGGTCCCTTTGTTCCTCAGTGTGTTTGAGAGATCTACAATTCATTGTGTGAATCCTTCCCTTATTCGACCTCCCAAAATGCATCACCTTATACTTATCAGGATTAAATTCCACTTACCATTGCTCTGCGCTGTTTACCAGCTGATCAATATCAGACAAAGCCTTAGATCATCCTCCTCGCTAACAACACCACCGCCAATTTCTGTACCATTTGCAAACTTAATTAATTATACTTTCTACATTCACATCCAAGTTGTTAACTCACAAACAAACAAAATCCCTGTGGTACACTGCCAGTCATAGGTTTCCAATCATATAAACAACCATCCACCATCACCCTTTGCCTCTTATTTGTAAGCCAGTTTTGGATCCAGTTTACCAACTTGCATTGGATCTAATGGGCTGTCACCTTTTGGAGCAGTGTTCCATGTGGGATCTTGTTGAAGGCCTTACTGAAGTCCATGTAAACCACATGAACTGCACTGCCCTCATTAATTTTAAGTCACCTTTACAAAAACTCAAATTAGTCAGACAGAGTCTCTCTGACAAATCCATGCTGACTATTCCTGATCAATTCCTGCTTTTTCAATTTTTGATTAATCCTGTCCTTCAGAATTGTTTCATCAGTTCTTCCATCTCTTTAGGCCCAGGGGCTTAATGCACCTTTACACCCACTAGAATATCTAATACCCCCTCCTTATTAGTCTTAACATAGAACCTCACCATTCCAACTGAAATCCCTGGTTATAGTGTCTTTGTCCTTCGTGAATACAGGTGAGAAATATTCGTTTTAGACCTCACCCGCTTCCATTGGCTCCATGCACAGATTTCCCCTTCGGTCTGTAATAGGTCCCACCCTTTCCCTGGTAATCCTCTTACTCTTAATGTACTTATAAAAATGCCTTTGGGTTTTTCTTGATCCCATCTGTCAAAGATGTTTCATGGTCCCTCTTTGCGTCCTCATTGGGTTTTATGCAACCTTCTACACTCTATATTTTTGAAGAGCCTCCCCTGCTTTTAGTGTACTGTGCCTGACATACTCATCCTTCTTTCTCGTTATCACATTCTCGATAGCCCTTGACATTCCCTGGACTTGCTGCCCTTGCCATTCACTGTTAGATGAATGTGCTGAACCTGAATTATCACTGTATTACTTTTAAAAGACTCCCACCTTCCAAATGTAGATTTAAGTGTAAGTAGCTGTTCCCAGATCCTGTCTAATGATATTGAAATTGACCTTCCCCCAATTTAGACCCTTAACTTCTGCACTGATCAGAGATCCCCTCTGATCTTCTCACATGAAGGCAATCCCAGTTAATGTTAGCAAAGTTGAAATCCCCTACAACTATAACCCTATTCCTCTCACACCTGTGTGATTTGCCTCCGTACCTGCTCCTCTATCTCCAGCTGACTATTGGGAGGCCTACAGTATAATCCCAGAAAATTGATTGACCCTTTTTTGTTTCTGAGCTCTACCCACAAGGTCTCATTTGAAGAGCCTTTGTCAATGCCCTTCCTCGTCAAAAACTGTTCTATCAATGACTGATCCGTGAACCTCATATTCAGAGCTCAAATATAAGCCAAGCAACACCAGGCCTGATTTATATCTGAGAGATAGTAAAAGCAGCTGATGCTGGAGTCAGAGATAACAGGAATGAGAGTCCCGACCTGAAACGTCAGCTTTGCTGCTCCTCTGATGCTGCGGGGCCTGCTGTGTTCCTCCAGCTCCACACTGTGTTACCTCGGAGTTAAATCTGAGATATTTAGCACCATGGGTACCTGTACATGGTCGTACAAGATTTTATCATAGTTAGTTAGCAAAAATGCCAAATGAAGGGCCCTGGGTCATATCCAGGCACTGCCACTTCTCTGCCTATATTGCTTCTGTTTGGAACCAGCCTGTGTAGGCAGGGAGGCTGCTTCTGGTAATGCATCCTGTTGGATTTGTTACCATGACTGTTCATTGGGACCATTCAAAGAGATAGTGATTCTCCACACAGCAATACTCCAGTTAAATCCCAGGTGCCACATTGCTTGCCCTGGGAACAGGCCATTGGTGTGGTTGATCCTCTCCTGGTCTAACACTGCTTGAATTTTACTCTGTGCTCCCTGAATACCGGCAATCTTCCTTACCTCTTAGATGGCTGTCTCCAGGTAGTGTGGGCCATATCATATCCAGTTACACTGATCATGCCAATCATTAGCCTTCAATAGACTGTGACCCTTCATGGTGGTGATGCTGTGAATCTAAACACATTTCTGACCATCACCTAACAGCTAGTTAGTCATGAATGACCAACACATCATCTGTATTCTTTCCAGATCCAGTGAGTATGCTACCGATAGAGATGGGGCTGAGACTCGTCAGCAGAGTTTTATCTTGAGCTGTGTCCGAAGCATCCATCTCCCTTTTGCTTTCACATCCAAGCGAGTGCATGTATCACTGGTCACCATGATTCCAGAAGGCCACAACCACCTACGTTAAAACGCTCAATCATAGAATGCCTACAGTGCAGAAAGAGGCCGTTCAGCCCATTGACTCTGCAGCAACCCTCCGAAGAGCATCCCACCCAGACCCAGGCCCCCCTCCACCCTATCTCCTTAATCCAGCATTTACCGTGGCCAATCCACCTAACCTGCTCATCTTGGGAACCTGGTTTTTCAGGCGTTTCCCTGACCATGACCTTATCTCCCACCCTGCGGAATTGTTCAGCTTTCAAGTCTTACCACTATAGCATGCAGGAGCCCAAGGTCTCTGGTCTCCCGCCACATCCTGTGCAGCCACTGATACAGTTCCCACGCTAGTTGTTTCTCTCTCTCTCTGACCAATGCAAATCCCTCGCTCCCTGTTACAACCTCTCCTGGCAGTCTCATCGCTCTTCCTGTCGTCAAAATGGTGTATGGTCATTCTGCAGGGGTCACCCAGTGTCCCATCAGGATACTGGGTAACCAGTCCCCTGCCTCACCCTATGGAGGACAAGGCAACCATGGCTGACAAGGAGAGTTAGGGACTGCATTGAAGCAAAAGTATGCAATGTGGTGACAATTGGTGGGAAACCAGGGGATTGGGAAACCCCTAATAAACAGCAGAGAATAACTAGAGAAGCAATTATGGAGATGAGTGAGCCAGCTAGTAATACAAAAGAAGATTGTAAGAGTTCTTTTTACATATCTAGAAGGTAAGAGAGAGGCAAGAGTGGACATTGGACTGCTGGAAAATGAAGCTGAAGAAGTAGTAATGGGGAGCAAGGAAATGGCAGAGGAACTGAATAGGTACTTTGTAACAGTTTTCACAGTGGGAAACCCACCAGTAGCATTCCAGAACTTCAGGAGAGTTGGGGGCAGAGGTGAGAGTAGTGGCCATCCCGAAGGAGAAGGTGCTGGGGAAGCTGAAAGATCCGAAGTTGGATAAATCACTCGGACCAGATGGACTACACCCCAGAGTTCTGAAGGGGATAGCTGAGGAGATTGTATAGGCATTGGTGGCGATCTTTCGGGAATCAGTGGAGTCAGGAAGGGTTCTAGAGAACTGGACCATAGCTAATGTAACCCTTGTTTAAGAAGGGAGGGAGGCAGAAGGCAGGAAACTGGTTAACCTGACCTCAGTCGTTAGTAAGATTTTAGAGTCAATTTTCAAGGATGAGATTGCAGAGTACTTGGAAGCACAGGTAAAAAAGGCTGAGTCAGCATAGCTTCATCAAGGGAGGGTCATCCCTGACAAATCTGTTAGAATTATGTGAGCAAGTTAGACAAAGGTGAGCCAGTGGACATGATCTGTTTGAATTTCCAGAAGGCCTGGAACAACAGGGTGCTGCACAGGAGGCTGCGAAATAAAGAAAGAGCCCATGGTTTTAGGGGCAAGGTACTGGCATGGATAGATGATTGGCTGTCTGGCAGGAGGCAGGGAGTTGGCATGAAGAGGTCTTTTTCAGGATGGCAGCTGGTGACTAGTGGAGCTCCCCAGGGGTCTGTGTTGGGACCACAACTGTTCACATTGTACATTAATGATCTGGACAAAGGAACTGAGGGCATTGTTGCTAGGTTTGCAGGTGACACAAAGATAGGTGGAGGGACAGATTGTGTTGAGGAAGCAGGGAGGCTTGAACATGCTGGGAGAGTGGGCAATGAAGTGGCAGATGGAGTACAATGTGGGAAAGTGTGAGGTCTTGCACTTTGATAGGAAGAATACAGGCATAGACTATTTTCTAAATGGTGAAAGGCTTCAGAAAGCTGATGCACAAGGGACTTTGGAGCCCTGGTTCAGGATTCTCTCGGTGTTAACATTGCATGTTCAGTTGGCAGTTGGGAAACCAAATGCAATGTTAGCGCTCATTTGGAGATACATGAGCAGAGATATACTGCTGTGACTGTGTAAGGCTCTAGAGAGACTGCATTTGAAATATTGTGAACAGTTTTGGGCTCCATACCTAAGGAACGATGTGCTGGCATTGGGGGGCATCCAGAGGAGGATTGGAAGAATGATCCTGGAGATGGAAGGGCTTGTCACATGGGTGATTGAGGATTCTGGATCTATACTCAATGGAGTTTAAAAGGATTGGGTAGGGGTGGGGTTTCTGATTGGAACTTAGAGAATATTGAGAGACCTGGATAGAGTGGATATGGAGAAGAAGTTTCCACTGGTAGAAGAGACTAGGACTTGAGGGCACAGCCTCAGAGTGAAGGGACAACCCATAAAACTGAGATGAGGAGGAATGTCTTCAGTCAGAATGTGGTGAATCAGTGGCACTCATTGTCACAGAGGGCTGTGGAGGCCAAGTCATTGAGTGTATTTAAGGAGAGATAGATAGGTTTGTGATTAGTAAGGGGGATCAAGATTTATGAGGGAGAAGGCAGGAAAATGGGGTTGAGAAACATATCAGCCATGATCAAATGGTGGAGCAGACTCAGTGGGCTGAATGGCCTAATTCTGCTCATATCTTATGGTCTTACCACACGTCCCGTCAGCATACTAAATAACAAATTCTCCTTGTCTGCCCACCCCAATCCACCTCTAAGTTCTTGGAGGAAGATCAGCTGCTGCATTCTGGCTTAAGGTAAGTTCTAGAGCCATCTGAAAGTCCCCTGCTTTGGTCATGTGCCTATGTTCCTTCCTGAGGCTGCTGCAGTAAGTGGGAGATGGGTGTCACATCAACAGGCCTGGAATGTACAACGCCACTGGACAGCTGCTGGAATGTACATTCTGTTAACAAAACGTGGACCTGAAGCTCACATCAATTGGTGTAAAAACCTATCTGGTTCACTTTAGGAATGGAAATCTCCCACCTTTACTTGGTGGCCTTGCCAGTGATGGCCACATTCCATAAAAGTAAACAGAGAATTTTAGTGTTTTGTGATTTTGTATTTGCTTCATGGTGTTAACCAGTGTGCTGTTGCTGGATAGGGTGACTGTGTTATGTGCGTAATACTTCTCTCACACTATCTCTGTTGGCACAGATTCGAATGGAATACCTCTCACTGATGCATGCCATCATGCGCTCCACAGATTACATATGTCACCAGCACCGTCTCCCGGATCTCCAGGTCACCTTCCAGCGAATTCTGGCGGAGGAGGAGAATGACCAGAGCTGCCAGATGGACAAGCTGATCATCCAGGAGATCTACAAAGAATTCCCAGATTTTGCTTTAGAGAACGAACTCTGAAAGCAAAAGTGCACTGAATACCTGAAAAATTAGCCTATGTGGTTCTTCTCCAAAATCGCTCATCCCTGTTTGACGAAGCGCTTTTATCTGTGACTGAACCCAAAGCCTTTTGCAGCCTTACAAAAGATGTGTTCTTTTTCTGCCTTTTTATACCATTCTGTAGCTTCCACATGCTGCAGGAAGTTGAAGCATTGAGAGTGATGGTGATTACTCTGTTGCTGCACTGGTGTCCTCAGTAACTTTGTGTATGGTTTCATCATATGAAGCATCTATAAATCTGAAGTAGGAAAATAGGTTTGCACTAACATAAATCCTTCGCCGACGGAGCAGAATGTTTGAGAGGGGATTTAGTGAGGTACAGAACTCAGCTTTTCTTCAGGGTATTCTCGGTTGAAAGCCTAGCTAATAATCCAGCAGAGCTAACCATTCAACATCTGACCCAACCTATTGTGGGGCAGTCAGAGTCTATTCACAAGAAGGGATATTTAATGCAATCCGTCATTGTCATCCAGTTTGCTAGTCTCAATGGGATAAAATGATACAAGGGGTTTGTGTCACACCAAAACGTGGGAACGTGTCAGTAGTTTCAGGCTGTCAGCTTGAAATTGGTCACCACTTTCTATTTTCCACAAGCAGCCCCATAATCATGAATCATCGGCAGATTAGCAAATTATTTGCTGCCTATCAGCTCAGTGTAGCTACAATATTGAATCACAGTGTTAAAAACTGAATACAGGAGTGTGTCAGTCTTCCCGGGGAGACTGGGGCCTGTCATATGGTCCCGGGGGAGACTGGGCTGTGTCGTGCAGCATGTTGATAGATTGTTGCCAGGATATTGAGAAGCTACAGAGTTGTACTTATGCAGTAAACCATGTGTGGTGTCAAGGAAGTCGATAGTTTGAAACTGATAGCCGCTCTGACAACATCCTGAAGCAGCAAAGTGATTCTCCTTCTCCTGCTTCAGGCCTGAAAGTGCGAAATAGAGAAAACAATGTGACTGTGACAACAGCAAATACACTGGTGTTTTGCACGAAATGTTCCAGGTTATAGATCGCATCATCTCATCTTCAAATACAGACCAAATTGCTCTCCAGTTAGCACTGTTATATAGAGCTCTGTTATGCCTACGTATGATGGTTAGTTTTCAGCCATTGTAGCTTTGTAAACATACTCCTCTCTCTCTCGGTCACTCTCAAGTTTGTGCTGACTTACTCACATGTGCTCTCTCATATTCTTTCTTACTGTCTCTCTTGCTCACTCATGCTCTGTCTCATACTCAAGCGCTCTCTCACTCTCACACCCTCTCTTGTGCGCTCTCTCTCTCTCTCTCTCTCACAGTCTCACTCACTCTAACATGCACGCTGTCACTCTTGTGCTGTCTTTTCATGCTCGCTCTCACACTGGCACTCACTGTCACGCTCGCTCACTCTCATGCAGGTCAGTATTCGCTGCCAGCTCGATTGTGTGCTTTCAGAATGCTTGTTGCCAGTATCTTTCAAGTATCGTTGAGCCAGTCTTGTTCGTGGTGTTAGTTTGGGATGAGTGTGAGCTGCTAATGTTCTCAGGGAGCAGTATCTTCAATTGTGGTCTGAAGGGGCAGTCGGAAACTCAAGCCTGTTGTTTGCTCTCTGAGCAATCTGTAATCTGTGGGAGTGTGCAGCTCTCACTATCTGGATGCTGCAGGCTGTCATTTTTCAGCTCCAAGTCTGCCTTGCTATTGGTATTTTACTGCTATTGTTTGTATACAGATAATTAAAGCAGCTACAGCATTTATTTGTTGCATGGTGTTGTCTTTCATCTTCATTCACTAGGAATGTACACTGAAAGTCAAGTGTCTCTTTTGATGCAAAAGTTAAATATTTTTATAGAGCTGCACAAGGTTCTCCAATTTTTCTAATTTCCAGCACCAGGTTTCGAAATGCAAGAAGATTTACTATTTATTATAAGGAATTAGACTCTAGCTACAGGTAAACAATTGTAAACCATTAGCATTTATCGTGACAAATTAAAGTTTAATCTCTTTGTAAAGTCCCCCTTAATCTCTTTCACACAGACAAAACACGGGAAAAACATGGATGTAAAAGATGGAGAAAGAAACTGGAATAATGTTTTTTTTACATTATTCATTCCTGAGTGGGCCAGAATTTCGTGTCCATCCCTAGTTGCCCCTTGAGAAGGTGGTGAGCTGCCTTCTTGAACCACTGCAGTCCATGTGCTGTAGGTTGACCCACAATGCCCTTAGGGTGGGAATTCCAGGATTTTGACCCAGCCACAGCGAAGGAGATGGTGAGTGGACTTGATGGGGAACTGGCAGGGGAAGGTGTACCCGTATATCTGCTGCCCATGTCCTTCTAGATAGAAGTGGTCGGGGGTTTGGAAGGTGCTGTCTGAGGCTCTTTAGTGAGTTTCTGCAGTGCATCTTGTAGAAAGTACACACTGCTACTACTGAGTGTTGGTGGTGGAGGGAGTGAATGTGCTGCCAATCAAGCGGGCTGCTTCGTCCTCGATAGTGTCAAGCTTCTTGAGTGTTGTTGGGGCTGCACGCATCCAGGCAAGTGGGGAGTATTCCATTACACTCCTGACTTGTGCTTTGGGGAGCCAGGAGGTGAGTTACTCACCGCAGTATTCCCAGCTTCTGGCCTGCTCTTGTAGCTACTATGTTTATGTGGCAGGGCTAGTTCAGTGTCTGGCCAATGGGGACCCCTGGCGTATTGATAGTTGGAGATTGACATTCAATGGTGTTACCATCACTGTAAAGGGTGGTGGTTAGATTGTCTCTTGCTGGAGAAGGTGTTTGTGTGGTGCAAATATTACTTATTACTTGTCAGTCCAAGCCTGGATATTGTCCAGATCTTGCTACATGTGAACATGGACTGTTTCAGTATCTGAGCAGTCACGAATGGTGCTGAACATTGCACAATCATTGGTGAACATCCCCACCTCTGACCTTATGATGGAGGGAAGGTCATTGATGAAGCGGCTGAGGACACTAACCTGAGGAACTCATGCAGAGATGTCCTGGAACTGAGATGACTGACCTCCAACAACCACAGCCATCTTCCTATGTGTTAGGTACGACTCTGACCGCCGGAGAGTTTGCCCCCTGATATCCATTGATTCCAGTTTTGCTAGGGCTCCTTGATGCAACACTTGGCCAAATGCAGCCTTGATATTAAGCGCTGTCACTCTCACCTCTGGGATTCAACTTTTTAGTTTATGTTTGAACCAAGGCTGTAATGAGGTCAGGAGCTGAGTGGCTCTGGCAGAACCCAAAAACTGGGTGTCACTGAGCAGGTTATTGCTGAGCAAGTGCTGCTTGATAGCACTGTTAATGACACCTTCCATCACTTTACTGATGAGCGAGAGTAGACTGATGGGGCGGTAATTGGCTGGGTTGGATTTGTCCTGCTTTTTGTATAGAGGGCATACTTGGGCAATTTTCCACATGGTCAGGTAGATACCGGTGTTGTAACTGTAGGGGAGCGGCAAGTTCTGGAGCACAAGTCTTCAGTACAAATGCCAGAATGTTGTCAGGGCCTGTAGCCTTTTCAATATCCATTGTCTCCAATCGTTCCTTGATATCATGTGAAGGGAATCAAATTGGTTGAAAACCAGTTGAGGGTCACTGGAGGAGGCCGTAATGGATTACCTACTCGGCACTTCTGGCTAAAGATTGTTGCAAAAGCATCAGCCTTATCTTTTGCACTGATGTGCTGAGCTTTTCCGTCATTGAAGATGGGGATATTTGTGAAGACTCCTCATCCAGTGAGTTGTTTAATTGTCCGCCACCATTCACGACTGGATGTGGCAGGACTGCAGAGCTTAGATCTGATCCATTGGTTGTGGGATCACTTAGCTCTGTCTATCACTTGCTACTTTTGCTGTTTGGCATGCAAGTAGCCCTGTTTGGTGGCTTCATTGGGTTGACACCATCTTCAGGTATGCCTGGTGCTGCTCCTGCTCCTGGCATGCCTGCCTACACTCTATTAAACGGGGGTTGTTCCCCTGTCTTGATGGTAATGGTTGAGTGGGGGATATGCTGGGCCATAAGGTTACAGATTGTGCTGGAGTATAATTCTGCTGCTGTTGATGGCCCACTGCACCTCACGGATGCGAAGTCTGTCCCATTTAGCAGTGATAGTGCTACACAACACGATGGAAATTATTCTCAATGTGAAGGTGGGACTTTGTCTCCACAAGGTCTGTGCAGTGGTCACTCTTACCAATACTGTCATGGATAGATGTATCTGCAGCTGGCAGATTGGCAAGGATGAGGTCAAGAATGTTTTTCCCTCACCACCTGCTGCAGACCCAGTCTAGCAGTTATGTCCCTTAGGACCTGACCAGCTCGATCAGTCGTACTGCTGCCAAGCCCCCCTTGGTGGTGGGCATTGAAATTCCCCCACCTAGGGTATATTTTGTGCCCTTGCCCTCAGTGCATCCTCCAAGTAGTGCTTAACAGGCAGGAGAACTGATAAATCAACCAAGGGAGGATGGTACATGGTAATTGACAGGAGGTTTCCTTACCCACGTATAACCAAAGCCCTGAGACTTCATGGGGTCTGGAATCAATGTTGAAGACTCCCAGGGACAATCCCTACCGACTGTGTACCACTGTGCCGCCCCCTCTGCTGGGTCTGTCCTGCGAATGGGACATGACATATCCAGGGATGTTGATAGTGGTGTTTGGTTGTGTCTGTTGTCGTACTCATGGAATCATTCCTTACAGGCAATGTCAGGCAGTTGTTTGACTTGTCTGAGACCAGTTCCAGTTCACAGGGGTTGCAGAGATGATTTGTATCATATTTATGCTGATCAGAATTCTGCTTCTTGATTATTCTCTTCCGGTGACTGGGTCACACTTAGAGTTGTCTGACTTATCAATGAATAATCTCAGTTTATGATAGTTGCTGATGGAAAATAAGTGGGTTCTTCAGGCTTTGTGGGGTTTTTTTTAAATTGCAGAGAACAGAGACAGCTCCCGAGCTTGGAAACTTCTGATGGTTTCTTAATGTCTTGATTGCAGCCCGAAGCTGTTCAGCTTCCTGGGAACTGGTCATATGGTTTTTTGCAGGCAGATGGCCTTTGTCATTGGTATGTGGACTAGTGACTAGTTGTCAATCAGCTACTTGTTATTGACTGAATTTCCATTTACACAGCCTGGAGCTGCAGCTCATCTGAACTATCATCTGATTGAACCAGAAACCTTGTAAACAGTACTTACAGTGAGAGTCAGGTTATCTGACTTTATAAACTGTAGTTATCTTTTGACATTCCTTGGTTTTAGAGAGTTCTTGGTCCACAGTCAAAAATACAGAAAAATAAAAAGATATGGTCTTTACGCATGTTTATTAGCCAACCAGGTTTCAGTAGTCAATAAAAGCAAACTGACTCAAACAATGATGCAAAGATTATGAATATATATATCTAAACATTTAAAACAAAACAAAAAACCACATACCAAAAGACCAAGGAGAAACAAAATAATTAACCTTAATGGATGTTTATCCTTGTGCTTTAAAAACATAAAACTGATCACAGGATGGTCATACACAGTAGTGGGTGGTGTGGTTTGGAAAGATCATGCACTGACTGATGGGCCTGTGTTCCTGAAGCAGTGTTAACAATATCTTCTGCTGGGGCTTTCCAACTCCCACACTGTGCAGAGGGGAGCTAAGAGGAACTCTTACAATAGTGTCTTGGGACAGATGACTGACATCCACCATCTCGTACGGCAGCACATTCCAGGTACCTACCACCTTCTGTAAAAACAATTTGCATTGCACATCTCATTTAAACTTTTCCCCTTTCACCTTAAACCTATGAGCCCTTTTATTTGACATTTCCCCCCTGGGAAAAAGGCTCTGACCATCCATCCCATCCAAGTCTCTCAATTTTCTGTACTTCTGTCAGGTCATCCTTCAGCCTCTGACACTCCAGCGAAAACAGTCCAAATTTGTCCAACCTCATTATAGCTAATGCACTCCAATCCAGGCAACATCCTGGTAAACTTCTTTCACACAGTGTCCACATCCTTCCTATAGCGTGGCGCCTAGAATTGCACACAATATTCCAAATGTGGCCTAACTATCATCATATACAGCTGCAACTTTTACACAATGCCCTGACTGATGAAGGAAAGCATGCCATATGCCTTCTTTACCACCTTATCCACTTGTGTTGCCACTGTCAAGGAGCTATGGACTTGCACCCCAATATCTCTGTGTATCAGTGCTCCAAAGGGTCCTGCCGTATGAATGTTAGCCAGAGTTTCTAGATTACTAGTCCAGTGATGTTATCACTATAACACTACATCACCATCAGATCCAGCTTCAAACTCCACTACCAAGAGTGGTACCAGTATCGACAATGCTGGCTGAGCTAAAGGACATAGCTGCTAGACTGAGTCTGAGCTGGTCATGATGGAACCAACAAGACGGAATAAAGCAACTTGACGTTGTCCTCACTAAACTGCCTGTCACACGTCTATCCAGTTGTGATTGTATTTGTTATAGTAAACATCACACAGTCCTTCTGGAGAGTAAAGTCCTGTCTTCATTTTGACATCATCCATGTGTTGTGTGGCACTATCACCATGAAAGATGGAACAGACTTTGAACAGAGTTGAATGGAGAGTGCAGGAGGGTGTGCCAGAATAAACACGAAGCGTACCTAAAAATGAAGTATTGGCCTGGTTGAAGCACCAAACAGCATTACTTGCATGCCAAACAGCAGACAGCAGCAAGTGATGAGCATTAAGCAACGCAACAACGAAAGGATCAGTGGGCAATTAATCAACTCACTGATTTAGAGATAGTAGGAGCTGCTGATGCTGGAGTCTGAGAATAACAAGGTGTAATGCTGGATGAACACAGCAGGCCAGGCAGCATCAGAGGAACAGGAAAGCTGACGTTCCGGGTCTGGAATTTTTCTGAAGAAGGGTCCAGACCCAAAACGTCAGCTTTCCTGCTCCTCTGATGCTGCCTGACCTGCTGTGTTCATCCAGCGCTACACTTTGTTATCACTGTGCTTTAGAGCTGTGGACAGGGACAGAGGGTACTGGAGGTTTGCATGCATCAACCTTTGAAGGTGGCAGGACATATTGAGAGAGTTATTTGCAAAGTATATGCGACCTTGAGCTTTGTAAATAGAGACATTGAAAAGAAAAGCAGGGAAGTTATGTTAAACCTTTCTTAAACTTCAGTTAGACTCTGATTCAAGATTGTTTTGTGTTCTGGTCCTCACACTCTAGGGAAGGGATGTGAGTCTTTGAGCAATGTAGAGGATATTTAGCAGAATGATTCCAGGCTTGGGAATTTTAGGGACAAAGTTCAACTGAAGCAGCTAGGATTGTTCTCCCTGGAGCAAAGAGGATCTAGGGAAGACTACATTGAGGTGCCTGGTATTATGACTAAGCCTTATGTTACGCTTCACTGGGGTAGTGCACTGGAAACCAAGCACAGTTATTCAAGCAGTCATGATAAGTTTTTTTTTAAATTGATGTAAAAAGTCACCAATTTATTTGGTTTTAGCCCCAGGTGGACAGTAAAACACGGACCAGATTTCTGTATTTAAGAATAATCACTATTTATGACAAACAAATAGATTCCAACTACAGCTAACCAGTTATAAAATGTTGGCATATAACTCTACTAATTAATATTCTAATCCCCTTACAAATGTCCCCCTTAAACATACCACAAACAGAAAAAAAACAATGGTATTATGGACGGAGGGAAAGATTCAGTGGACATAGAGTCATGCAATGTCCCTTGTCACAGGATCTGTTGAAGTAATTCTTGAACTGATCAGAATACTGCTTTTTGAGCTTCCTTCTCCAGATACTTTCAGTTGTTTGTAGGAGGCACAGGGTGTCGGATTCACACTTAATAATGGTCTCTAACTACCTAAAATGTTACAGCTTACAGAAACCACTGAAGGATAAAATAAAATGGTTTTCTTCAGGATTTTACTGGTTCCTTCATTTTTTTTTAAAACTTCAGAGAACAGAGACAGCTCCTGTGCTTGCAGAGATCTGATCATTTCTCACTATTTTGGTCACTGCCTTAAGTAGTTCAGCTACCTGGGAACCAATCACATAGTATTTGGCCTCAATAACTGACCACTAGTCCACAGAACAATCAGCTGCTGTTGTTGGCTGAATCTCAGCCTTTGCCTCCAGCTCATCTGCAAACTACCTACCCCTGCTGGAACCAGCAGTTGTGTAAACAGTACATACAACCAGTGTCAGGTTACTTGCTTTGAAAAAGTGTAGCAATACTTTAACGATCCTTGGTTTTTAAAACAGTTCTTTTCCCATCACAAACAAAAATACAGAAAAATATAAGACACAGTCTTTAGATTTTTGTAAGCCAGATAAGAAATATAAACCCTTCCCATTAACTGATGGTGCAATGTCTTGGAAACCCAGATTTACTGTCTTGGGTCAGACTTTCAGGGGAAAGTGAGGAAGAACCTTTTTTTTGATTATACGGGGAACGGTAATGTGCTGGAATACTTGGCCTACAAAGGGGTGAGGGTAGTGGAGGAGATGGTGGACAATTTTGAAAGGAAATTGGATGATAAATCCCCAGGTGCAGCAGTGGTGTGGGGATGGGGGCATGTGAGTGGCTGGATTGTTCCAAATGGTCTCAACAGATTGAATGGCCTCTCCCAGGGCCACAAATAACTCATTCATGTCCTGTTGCCCATACTCCAGACTGTGGTCAATGTTTGGACATTTCTACCAGTCACTGCCAGAGCTCAGACAGCAGTGACCTCTCCTGTTACTGCTCCTTACTTTGGATCAGCTAACATTCCTCAGTGCCTGTGCACACCACTAGCAGCTAACTCCATCTGAAGCTCCCCTTGGAGCAGACAAGGTTCCTGTGAGTCTTGGTAGATGTGGCCAAGGTGTGAGGGCTATAAATCGAGCAGACACAGGGAGAAACTGTATTGACAAGGAGGCTCCGATAATGGGAGATCAGCAATTCAAAACTCCAGGACATGGAATATTCAGCAAATCTGTTGTGATGTGGAGACTGAAATGAAGCTGGTGAAAGCTGATTCGAGAGCAATGTTCTAAAGGGAACTAAGTAAAACATAAAATGAGAAAAGATGGCAGCTCCCTGAAGAAGGGAGCAGAATGAACTCAGTCCCTCTGTCAGACAGTCATCACCCATTGCACACAGTCTCTGGGCTGTATTCTACACTTTTCTCTACAGCTAGGACCAACCCAGTCCAACCCAATCCAGCCAAATTCAGTCCATTCTATTCTACTATATTCCAACCCAGTCAATTCCTTTCCAGCCCAATCTAGTAGAGTCCATGACAGCCAAATTCAGTACATTTTAGTCCATTCCAGTCCACTCCATCCCAGCCCAGTTCAGTCCAGAGTTGCTGCATCCAGACCAGCCCAGCTCAGCACTGATGTGCCCAGTCCAGTCCAATCCAGGTTAGAGAAGACCGGTCCATCCCAGCTCATTCTTGTCCACTCCAGTCAAGCCTGGTCCAGACCACCCCACCCATTCCACCCCACCCCAGCCCAGAATACCCCACCCAATCCACCTGATTTTTCACCTCCCTGTACACCATCTGCACTTGTTCCATTCTGCCTTTTGTCTTTTAAGGGAGGCTAAAAAAAAGCATTTTCTGCTTTGTGCTGTAGTCCAGGATCTCTCTAATGCCCTATATCTGTCACTGTTGTCCACATCGTGACTGTCTCCAGCACCTCATTCTGTCTGCTCAGTGCTGCTCCCTGGTCGTCTTTATTCATCAGCTGGATCTTGCTGCCAGCCAGCTCCCCTGCCCCAGTCTTCCTCCCTTTCTGCAGAGTGTGTGTCAGTCAACGCTGACCCCAGCATCCAGCCCACCTTCCTTTCCAGTAACTGTGCAGGGCAAGGCTCTGTGTTGGCCTCACTGCCCAGTGTCAAAGTTTCAAACTGCAGCAAACAGAAAAGGGTCTTTTCCAACTGGGGTGTCATCTTGTCCTTCATGTACACTTACTGGATGTTCACAGCATCAAACATGGCCATTCAGCCTATCATGTCCATGCTGGCCCTCTGCCATAGAAACTCAGCCTCCCCCTTCTTCCCCAGCTTTGGAATTGTTTTCTCTTCAGGTGCTTGTCCAAGTTCTTTTTGAAAGCTCCAATTTGATTTGCCAATGATTGCATTTTCCCAGGTCCCTCCCCCCGCCCCCCAACAGCCAAACCTAACCCCAGCTTATCATCAGTCCTTTTCAGTTACCTCATCTTCCATTAGTGCCCTCTGTTTCCGAACTATTACCCCAATGGGATAAGTTCTGTGTCCAGTCTATCCAGTGTTATGACATGGAGACAGATCACCGAAACAATCAGCCTTCCTGCCTCTGTATCCACAACATGGTCAAATTAGAATACCCAACTGGTGGTATATTGGACAGTGAAGAAGGTTCTTTTAAGAGTACAAGATCTCGATCAGATGGGCCAATGAGCCAAGAAGTGATAGATGCAGTTTAATTTAGATCAACATGAGGTGTTGCATTTTGGTAAAACAAACCAGGACAGGATTTACACAGTTAATGGCAGGACCCTGAGGAGTGTTGTTGAACAGAGAAATTTAAAGGTGCAGGTACATTGTTCCTCAAAAGTGGCATCACAGTTAGACAGGGTGGTGAAGAAGGCATTTGGCACGCTTGTCTCCATTGGTCAGAGCACTGAGTTACTGGAGTTAGGATGTCATGTTGTGGCTGTACAGGACATTACTGAGGGCACTTTTAAAATACTGTGTACAATTCCATCTCCCTGCTACAGGAAGAATGTTGTTGAGCTGGAAAGGATACAGAAAGAAGATTACAAGGATGTTACCTAGACTGGAGATGTTTGATTATAAGGTGAGGCTGGATAGGCTGGGATTTTTTCCCCCTGGAACTTTGGATGCTGAGGAGTGACCTTATGGAGGTTTATAAAATCATGAGGGGCGTGGGTAAGGTGAATAGGCGAGGTCTTTTCCCCAGGGTAGGGGAGTCCAAAACTAGAGGGTATAGGTTTATGGTGAGAAGGAAAAGATTTAAAAGGGACTTGAGGGGCAACTTTTCCACACAGAGTACATGGAACGAGCTGCCAGAGGAGGTGGTAGAGGTGAGTACTTATCACAATATTTAAACAACATTTGGACAAGGACACTGATGGGAAAGGTTTAGAGAGATATAGGCCAAATGCTGGCAAAAGGGACTAGTTCAGTTTAGGAGATGTGGTCAGCATGGGCAAGATGGGCCAAAGGATCTGTTTCCATGCTTTATGGCTCTACGACCCCGAAAATGTGACACCGCTAGACTCCTTTGTGAAGAACTGATACCAGATGCCAAGTCTATAAGCTTCATTAAAAGGTATAAAGTTCAATCACTAATACAGCAGCATTGGCAGAGGAGAGTTAAACAACAGAGTAGTCTAATCAATGTCTATGCCTTATACCCTATCCTCTTTAATTGTAGCCCCCACTCTCACCTAGACAGACAAACAGACACAGTTAAAGGATAAATCAAAAGGGAAAATAAATGAGATGCTCCTGGTCAATTCATTTAAACTGTTTGCATAATCCATGACCAGTTCATGGGATATATCTTGCTTGGTTTCTGACAACACCCATACATGTAGATAACTTCCAACATGCCCTAAGAAATAGTCATTTAATTCTTCTAACTGATATTTTATTCTCTGAAATTCTAATAGGTTGACGATGAGATGACAATCAGGGAGTAATCAAACCTCTATCCTGAGCTTTCACAGCCACAATCTTTGTGAGCTAAATACTGTCCAAAAACCAGTTCAAACTCTGGCTTCTCCTTCCCATCCCCATGGGAAAATATGTATTAAGATCCAACTTTTGCCAGCTCCTTGAGTATCAGGGTCTCTCGAGCCAACATGTCTGTACAGCACTTTTTAATAAAAAAAAAAACAACCTGCAATTAACTTTCAGGCTGTACCTCATGAACAAATGCCAGCTTGTTTATTCTCGTTTTTTAAAAACACAAGCCACTGCTCACAGTTCAATAGTCAACTTGCAGCTCTCAGCACACGGCTCACAGTTCACAGTTCCAAACTAAAACTGATTAAGACAGTAAAATTGTGAAAAATCTGCAAATGTTCTAACACCAGACACCTCATGAACACCTCGATCTGATCTCCTCTCTTCTCCAAAGAAGACAGAAAACTTCTCCAAGATAACAAGCATGGGGCTGGATGAACACAGCAGGTCAAGCAGCATCATAGGAGCAGGAAAACTTGACGTTTCGGGCCTAAACCCTTCATCAGAAATGGGGGAGGGGAAGAGGGTTCTGAAATAACAGTTCATCCAATTCACCAACACTTTCCACCCCAACCTGAAGTTCACCTGGACCATCTCTAACACTTCTCTCTCCTTCCTGGACCTCTCTGTCTCCATCTCGGGCAACCACCTAGAGACAGATGTCCATTTCAAGCCCACTGACTCCCACAGCTACCTGGAATACACCTCCTCCCACCCACCCTCCTGCAAAAATGCCATCCCCTATTCCCAATTCCTTCGCCTCCGCCGCATCTGTTCCCAGGATGAGACTTTCCAATCCCGCACATCTCAAATGTCCTCATTCTTCAAGGACCGCAACTTCCCCCCTACAGTGGTCGAGAACGCCCTCGACCGTGTCTCCCGCATTTCCCGGAACACATCCCTCACGCCCCGTCCCCGCAACAATAATCAAAAAAGAATCCCCCTCGTCCTCACATACCACCCCACCAACCTCCGGATCCAACGCATCATCCTCCGACACTTCCGCCATCTACAGTCAGACCCCACCACCAAAGACATCTTTCCCTCCCCACCCTTATCTGCCTTCCGGAGGGACCACTCCCTCCGCGACTCCCTTGTCCGCGCCACACTCCCCTCCAGCCCCACCACACCCGGCACTTTTCCTTGTAACCGCAGGAAGTGCTACACCTGCCCCCACACCTCCTCCCTCACCCCAATCCCAGGCCCCAAGAAGACATTCCACATCAGGCAGAGGTTCACCTGCACATCTGCCAATGTGGTATACTGCATCCGCTGCACCCGTTGTGGCTTCCTCTACATCGGGGAAACCAAGCGGAGGCTTGGGGACCGCTTTGCAGAACACCTGCGCTCAGTTCGCAACAAACAACTGCACCTCCCAGTCGCGAACCATTTCAACTCCCCCTCCCATTCCTCAGATGACATGTCCAT
>JAHRHZ010000199.1:689792-710875 GCA_024137785.1 Ginglymostoma cirratum | reverse complement strand
CCTCTCCACCTATCCTCTCCTCTATCCATCCTCTATCCGCCTCCCCCTCTCTCCCTATTTATTTCAGAACCCTCTTCCCCTCCCCCATTTCTGATGAAGGGTTTAGGCCCGAAACGTCAAGTTTTCCTGCTCCTATGATGCTGCTTGACCTGCTGTGTTCATCCAGCCCCATGCTTGTTATCTCGGATTCTCCAGCATCTGCAGTACCTCTTTATCTCTGAGAAAACTTCTCCAATTTATTTATGTAATTGATGATCCTCATCCCTGGAATCATTTTTGTGAATCCTTTCTGTACCCTCTCTAATGTTTTCACATCTTCCTTGAAGAGCAGTGCCCAGAGCAGGACGCAATACTCCAGCAGAGGCTAAACCAGTGATTTATTAAAGGTTCATTATAATTTTTCTTGTTTTTGGACACAATGCCCCCAGAGTCTAGCATCCCAAATGTTCTTTAAAACACTTGTCAACCAAACCTGTTAACTTCACTGATCTGTGTATGTAAATATATAACGTGTATTAAAGAATTCTAACACACAGGTCTCTTTGCTCTTTAAGAAATTTGCCATTCAGTTTCAATTGCCTCTCTGTATTCTTCCCACCAAAATGCATCATTCACATCTCACTACATTAAATTGCATCTACCCCTTGTTTGCCCACTCCACCAATTGATCTGTGTCATTATGACACTATCATCCACACAGTTCACAATATTTCTAAGATTTGTGTCAACTGTAAATATTGAAAAGTTCCTATAAATTCAAATCTAAGTCAGTAATACATATAAATCCAGGAACACCAGCAAGAGTAGTATTAACATCCATGAAACTCCACTCAGAAGCATAACACTATCTCCCATTACTCACTAACCTCCTCTGCACACCCTTACATTTTCCTCACACGCTTCTCTCTCTCTCGCATCACAAACTAACCTGCTCTCCACATCCTTACATAGGGTCACTGGGTCATACAGTATGCCCTTCAGTCCAACACATCCTTGCTCACTAAGTTTCCTAAATTAAACTAATCTCAATTGTCTGTAAACCTTGCCTATTCATGTACCTGTCCAAACATCTTTTAAATGCTGTAACTGTACCTGCATCTATCACTTCCTCAGCCAGTTCATTCTGCATATGACTTTCCTCACTCCTCACTCTCATTTTCCCATCACTCACTAGCATGCTCTCCACATCTTTAAACTATCCCTGCTTCGATCTCTCTTTCTCTCTTCTCCCTGTCATCACTCACTAACCTGCACTCTACATCCTTTCTTCTTCATCACTCTCTCTAGTCACTCACTGACCTGCTGTCCACATCTTTACACAGAATTATACAGCCTGCCCTTCGGTCCAACCCACCCATGCTGGCCAGATTTCCTAAACTGATCTATTCCCGCCTGCCTGCATTTGACCCATATTCTTCCTAAACCTTTCCTATTCATGTACCTATCCAAATGTCTTTTAAACATTGTAATTATACCTGCACCTACCACTTCCCCAGCAGTTATTCTCACTTACAAACCACCCTCCATGCGAAAAAAAGTTGCCCCTCACGTCCATTTTCACACTTTCTCCTCTCACCTTAAAAATATACCTTCTAGTTTTGAACACGCCTACTCTAGGAGAACGACCTTGGCTATTCACCTTACGATTTTATAAAACTCTACAAGGTCACCCCTCAACATCCTATGCTCCTGTGAAAAATGTCCCAGCATGTCCAGCCTCTCCTTATAACTCAAACTCTCCAGTCCCAGTAACATTCTTGTAAATCTTTACTGTACCCTTTTCAATTTAATAACATTTTTCACATCGTAAGGTGACCAGAACTGTACACAGTACTCCAAAGGTGGTCTCTAACATCCTGTACAACCACAACGTGATGTCTCAACTCCTATACTCAATGGTCTGAGCAATAACGGCAAGTGTGCTAAATGCCTATCTACTTGTGATGCAATTTTCAAGTAACTATGTGCCTGCACCCCTCTCTGCTCAACACCACTACCCAGGGCCCTACTACTAACTGTGTAAGTCCTGCCCTTGCTCATCTTACTAAAATGCAATACCTCGCATTTATCCAAATTAAACTCCATCTGCCACTCCTCAACCCATTGGCCAAATTGATCAAGATCCTTTCTGAAGGCATCACTGAAAAAGTGTCAAATCGACATCGATGTGTGGACAGAAGTTGGAGCAAACTGACCCGAGTGACTGTTCCTTATCCAATGTCCCTGGCCGTGCAGATTCTACTGTGGGGAAATGATAAAGGCGGAACGGGCCAGAAGGTCCTATGGCTCAACATTCTGAGTCAGGGGCCACCCTCCCCACTTCCCCAACCCCCACCCCATTCCTCATGGTAACTCCTGTCCTCTCTACCCAGATACCTGAGAGTCTTAGCAACATCCAAATCAGAACCAATCAAAATAAACGTCTGGTTAAACAGCTAGCCGATTTTAATGGAGGTTGATACTGATGCAGCTGTTATCAGTGATGGCAGAACCAGGCTTTAACAAGATTCTCTCTGCACTCCAACCCTTAAATTTGCACAAGACCTCTGTTAGACTGAGAACCTACTCTGGGGAACCGCTACAGGTTAATAAGACAATTTCAGTCCCAGGCTCCTATGAGAAGCAGCTGGTACAGTTAGCACTGACTGTAGTAAAAGGCTCGGAGCAAAGCCTGATGGAGTGAAATTAGTTGAAAAAGATTCACCTTGATTGGCTCAACACTTTTTGCTTACAACATGGCTGCCTGCGTGAAGTCCTAATTAAACACCTGGATGTTTTTCAGGAAGGTCTATGGATTATCAAAGGAGACCAGGCCACCTTGTATGTTGACCAGGAAGCAATCCCATGATTCTGCAAGGCCTGCCCAGTGCCCATTTGTCTTGGGGGTAAAAGTAGAGGCAAAAATTGTGAGGCTTGAGAGCAAAGGAACCATAAAACCCATTCAGTTTGGAGAATGGGCAGCACTGGAACTACTGATTATGAAGCCTGATAGCTAGATAAATACCCAATCCTTCACTTAGAGGATTTATACACAAAGTTGATTGGGAAGGGTTGTGTGTGCTGTCTATCACAAAGCAGGACACGAGCCATGTGTACCTGCAATTGCAATTAGATGAGGATTCCCAGAAGTATGCTACAGTTAATACCCATAATGGTGTGTGCCAATGTATATGGGACTGATCTTTGGGGTATCGCCAGCATGGGCCATTTTTCAGTAGATAAAGTAGAACATTTCATAGGGCCTACTCCAGGCCGCTATTTATCTAGTTGACATGCTAATAATAGGGAAGACCAATAAGGAACACAGAACTTGGACGTAGGCTTTAGACGTTTCTCCCAGGCAGGTATATGCCTTACAATGGAAAAACATATGTTACAGGAAACCCGAGTGACCTACTTGGCTACAGAATTGACAAGACTGGGTCGTACCTGTTGGAAGATAAAGTGAGAGCAATCAAAGGTGCCCCAGCTCCCATGTCTGTACCGGAACTTGGATCTTTCCTTAGGCTAGTGAACTATTACAGGAAGTTCGTACATAACCTGGTCTCCATCCTTCCACATTAGCATCAGCTCTTTAAAAAGCAACACCCTCAGATATGGTTGCATAGCCAAGTCATAGCTTTCAGGGAAGTGAAGAAACAGCTATCATCCTCTAAGGTGTTGGCACACTGATCCCAAGCATGATTTGGTGACATGTGATGCATCTCACTTCGCATCTGGATAATATTAGCTCATAGGTGGCCCAATGGAGAGGAATGCCCAACAGGGTATGCATCCAGGTCTTCAGCTAATGCAGAGGGTAAATTCACCCAGATGGAGAAGGAAGGTTTGGGGTTAAATTTGATGTCAGGAAGTACCATCAATGCCTTTACGGACAAATTTGTAATATTAACAGACCACAAACCCCTGCTAGGTCTGCTTAAAGAGGACAAAACAGTGCTGTCCATAGTTTCAGATAATATTAGAGCCCGCTGCTGAATTCAAAGTTCATATAATCACAAGTTGGAATACCATCCCAGAAGCCAAGTGGCGAATTGCAGATGTTTTGAGCCACCTCCCACTGGCAGATACACCATCGATGGTGCTGCTACTGGAATAGTCCGTAATGGTTTTAAATTTTCTGGACACACTTCCAGTCATAGCTGACAATATCAGACTTGAGGCAGAAAGAATCAGTCCTAGCAAAATGGAAATAGCAGGTGGTGATGGGGAAACCAAAGGGCCATCATAACCAGAATTGAAACCTTTTTGGACTCGGAATGGCCAGATCACAGTAGAGGATGGCATATTACAGGGAGCAAGAGGCATTGACCCAAACAAATGTCTCCACCAGAAACTTGATGAACTCCACCAGTGTCATCCAGGGGTCTCCAAAATGAAGATGTCGGTGAGATGTTATGTCTCATGGCCAGAAGTGGATGCAGACATAGCTGCGTTGGTGGGGCAGTGCCCAGAGCACCAACAAGGACAAAAATTAACACCAGCAGCTCCCCTACATTCGTGGCAGTGGCCAGGTAAGCCCTGGACTCTGGTACATGCCAATTATTGCCGGTCTTTCCATGGGTTCAATGTTCTTAGTCATTGTGGATGCACATTCAAAGTGGTTGGACATGTGTAGAGTTCATTTGTCAAACACAGGGACAACAATAATAGAACTCAGTGCAACTTTAGCAATACCTGGACTCCTGGAAGTGTTGGTCACAGAGAACAGACTATCATTAACCAGCAGGGAGTTTGAGTATTTCCTAAAGTTGAATGGCATTCGGCATATAAGGACAACTCCATGCCATCCATCATTCAATGGTCTGGCAGAAAGAAGTCCAAACTTTGAAGGCAGGCTTAAAGAAATAGCCCATAGCTTCACTAGATACCAAATTGTCCCGGTTCCTGTTTTATTGAAGGTCCACCCCTCATGCAACTTCAGGGACAGCTCCAGCAGCATTCTAATGGAAAACTCCTCACCAGTCCTGAGGAGGGAAGTGAAACGGTATCAGGGATGCCAAAGCTGGACAGTTTCCTTCAGGGGACGCAGTTTGATGTAAGAACCACAGAGATGGCCTTGTATGGGTAAAGCGCATGGTCGAAGAAAGGTCTGGTCTAGTGATGTATAGAGTTTGGCTGGGTGTGATGGGCCTGACCAAGCAAGTGGACCGTATGAAAGATGCAAATGGTGCGGGAGCAGAACATGCCCAGCTCGTCTACAGCTTTCTTCAGAATATGAGATAGACACGGTGGATGTGTTTGCTGCCTGAGCAGAGGAGCGTTCCCTGATGCTACCTGGCCTGCTATGTCCCTCCAACTCCACATTGTGTTATTGACTCGGATTCAGAGGTCACAGGAGCCAAAGCTGGGCACCAAGACTGGGATTTTGGGGGTTCGGACACATCACCAGGGAGTCTCACCAGATTATTATCTTCAGGCACTATTTCGAAGATACTGTCAGTTGGGATTAGTTCCAGTAGCAAGTTGCTGAAAGAGCAGCTGGATCATTGCTAATGATCTTGCAGTAATAGCTAAAACCAAAGGCAAGCATGACCAGGAGATTGACTCCCTGATGACAGGAGTTCACACTGACAGGCAAGTTTCCTACAGCTGGAAGGGGACAGGCCAGTACAAAATCTTCTTGATGTTACATATTCCCACAGCCCAATGTGTCTCACTTTCTCTTGGTTTACTCACAGTCCTTCACAGGCATTGCCTGTTCTTTTACCCCAGGCCTCTGACAGTGTGGCTTCTCTCTGCTCGGTCCTCCCTCTTCACCAAAGGCATCGTGGGCCAACCTACAGCACATGGGCTGCAGTGGTGCAAGAAGGCAGCTCACCCCCACCTTCTCAAGGGGCAACTAGGGATGGGCAATAAATGCTGGGCCCAGCCAGCAACATCCACATCCAATGAGCGAATAAAAATAACCTTTGACAGTCTAAATGTCTTATTTGTTTTATTCACTTCTCTGTAGTGGCTTTGCATATTTCTGACTGTACATCAACACCATACTGAGCTATTGCAATACCGACTACATTATTAATGATAATGACATTTACCATGGTGCATGTAGAGTTTTCTCATGATATCTCATGTAATAGGTGCACCATTACCTCAAAATGCTCTGCTCGATATAAGGTCTTAGTCAGTCAACCCTCGCACCCTGACTGATATACTCTGAGCCTGACTGAATGATTTAAATATAACTGTGGAGCAGGGAAGTGAAAGCTGGAAGTTGCTCTCCACCCTCCTCAAACAATTCCGAGCAGGAAAAGTTCATCAGGAGGGCGGGTGCCCGAGTGTGTGACTATTGTTTATGGTCGCGAACAGCACTTCAGTCTCCCAGGCCTGTCCTCTCATCAGGTTTCCCTCGACCACACACTCAGCAACACTCGATCTGCTCCACTCTGTGCAGAAAGTCCCCTGACAGCAATCTGACTGGGATGAGGCTGAAGCGAGATTCTCCAAAACTGCAGGGCCTGTTCCATAATCTAGGGGACACCCATTGATTCTTTAAGCATCCCCTATCACCCTTCACTCTCTCCCCTAGGGACACTGTCCCACCCCGGCTCCCCGCGGTGGGGTTACTGGTCACCAACCCCTTTTGGTCAATTCACCTGAACAGGGGCACTCAGTATTGCACAGTTCCAGCTTGCCTTGTCACTTGGTGAATGTGAACACAGTCTGCTAACCATCAACACCAGCACAGTGCTGACAGACAAAGCACAAGTCGATTTTCAGGTAACAAGGCCCCTGGGGCTAAGGACACACTTAAAAAAGCAGAGGCAACTCCTCTGAGCATTTCAGTGACTCTGTAACCAGACAATGCTACATGGTGAATATTAATTACAGCCACTAGACAGTAACATAGTCATTATCATCACTGAATCCTCCAAAAATCAATACCTCTGGGCCTTACCCTGGATCAGAAACAGCACTGGACTAGCCACATAAATACGGTGGTGTGACCACTGCTGCGAGTAATTCACCTCCTGACTCCCCACAAAGACTGTCTATCATCCACCAGTCACAAGTCAGGAGTGTGATGGAATACTCCCCACTTGCCCTGGATGAGTGCAGCCCCAACAACACTCAAGAAGTTTGATACCATCTAGGACAAAGCAGCCCGCTTGATTGGCACCACATCCACAAGCATCCACTCCCTCCACCACCGACGCTCAGTAGCAGCAGTGTGTACTATCTACAAGGTAGACCACAGGAACTCACCAAATAACCACCAGCAGAACAACAAGCACAGCAGATACAGGGGAACACCACCCACCTGCAAGTTCCCCTCCAACCCACTCGCCATCCTGACTAGGAAATGTTTCACCGTTCCTTCACTGTCATGGGGTCAAAATCCCAGAATTCCCTCCCTAAGGACATTGTGGGTTAACCTACAGTAGGAGGACTACAGCAGTTCAACAAGGCAAAGATACAGGTCTAATTGAACACTGGGGCTTCCTCACAAAGTTTGACAACATCTTTAAAATACATAACCTAAATACCTAAAGCTTCATTGACCTGTATTGTGAGCATCCCTAAACTCTTATTCTGATGAATACTCAGATGAAAGAACGACCATGATGGACTATTGCTCATTCTTCATTGGCTGGTATTTCAGGTGGTCTCCATTTCCTTATTAATACTGTGTGTTTCCAGTAATAACACTTAGGTATTGTTTTGGATTCAGTTTCCAAGTGGGTGAATTAATACAACTCTCAATTCTTTATCCGTTTGTTGCATTTCGATTGAAGTGATGGGCCAATCATAATCAGCCTCACTCTGTTTACCTTCATCCTTTTCAGTTACTTCTTGGTAAAATTGTATCCATATCCCGAATATCTAAGTCACCTCCTGGTTTCATTGACCATCTTTCTTCCTGTTACTTCCAAGGGTCTAACATCCAGTCACAACATTGTCAGGAATCAATGCAACATTTCAGATCCTTTTGCCTCCTCTGGCTGTTTCCTCAGTACAAACCCCACTCCCAACCCCTGACCACTATTCTTCAATCTGTAGAGTCATTTCCCAATGTAATCTCAACTCCTTCTATAGGAATTTGTTTCATTACTCTGACTACAACTTCTGCATTTACCATGTAAAACTTTAATGTAACTCCATACACTGGGACTTGAAATAACTCAAGAGGCTGGCATCTCATCATCAAGTCACCCTTTATTCACACCAGAACAGTTCCTGAATAGTTCACCGGAAGGCAGGAGGCTCAGGGGTGACCTGATAGAATTTTACAAGATTGTGAATGGCATGGGCAGAGTGGCTTTTTCTCCAGGGTGGAGGGGTCATTTACTAGGGGACACAGGTTCAAGGTGCAGGGGAGGGAGTTAAAGGAGGTGTGCGAAGCAAGTTTTTCACACAGAGGCACAACATCATGGGCCGAAGGGCCTGGACTGCGCTGTACTGTTCTATGTTCTAGGTTCAAGGGTGGTGAGTACCTGGAACACACTGCGAGAGGTGATGGTGGAAGCAGACACAATAGCAGGCTTCAAGAAGCACCTGGATGAATACGTGAATAGGAAGGGAACAGAGGGATACGGATCCTGTAAGTGAAAGCAGTTTTAGTATGGGAGGGCAAAATGTGTCAGTGCAGGTTTGGAGGGCTGAAGGGCTGTTCCTGTGCTGCTGCTGTTCGGTGTTTAGTCAGGTACCACCACCTCCAGGTTCCACTTCAACGCACACCATCCTGACTGGGAAGTTGGGTGTGGTAGCTGTAAACTTGATAAAATTGCTTAAGCAAGTTTATAACAGGCTAATTAATGGGGGGGAAATAAAGCATGGGAGGAAACCCACGCAGATGCGGGGAGAATATGCAAACTCCACTCAGACAGTCACCCGAGGGTGTAACTAAATTGGGTCCCTTGTGCTGAGAAGGTAACCCACTGAGCCACCCTCATCAGCGTTACTTATGGGAGATAAGGTCTTCTCCTCACTCATGACATAATGGCACTTAGAGCTCTTGTAGGACAGTGGGTAGCACCCCCATTTCTCAGACAAGAGTCTGGGCTCAGGACCCATCTACCCCAGACATATACAGTAACATCTTTGGAACAGGTTGATTAGAAAATATCTATAAAGGCACTGAGGCAAATTATTACTTCTACTGCCCTCCTGGTTGGGATTAGTTCACTTAGTACAGTTGAAGCATAGGATCTATCTAATCAGTTTGGTTTACTGTCAGCACCTATTCGTGTTTAATTACTGTTATGGATGCGAGGGTTATTGGTAGTTTTGGTACTACATTTTACTAGTATCTCTCTAAATACAAGGTAAAGTGAAGGAGTGAAGAGAGTAAGGTAATCTGTTTTCAATTCTGCCTGATACCAATCCTGAATAGATTGGTTGCTATGAGAATGGGATGGATGGGAGCACAGTTTGAGACTTAGTGGAATCGAGGTTCAAAATGTTCACCTGTGTCACAAAATACAACATTATGCATAGTTAGGTACACACACAATTATATATAATTTATATACATATATATTTATATTTCATCCATTTTATTTTAAGTTGGCACAGATTCTTAGATGATGGCTCCAAGAAGCCACATGACTGCTCTTGTTGATTCACTGCAGCCAAAAAGCAGACAGTGTTATCTCAGCATCAGTCAGAAAGGGAGAAATTTAGAATCCCATTAACCCCAAGATCAATGCACTGCATGTTTAAAAAGGGGTGAGATTTTGAAGCTTGAGTGAACGGGAAGCTGGAGGAGAGGAATTCCAGCATAACTGACTCCACTTTGTGGAGTTAACACAGCAGCCATTTCGCTTTGCATGTGGTGATACAGATTGTAAGACTGTACAACAAGTGATGAAAAGCTTCAATGCATGTGTGCATATCGTTTTTTTTAATTTTAATTTTAGAATTCAAAATAGTGCCATATGGTTATTAATAAATCTTGTGAAGCGTTTAAAAAGAAACAAATCAGTTAAGTCTTCCTGGAACACTGACTGAATCCAGTATGTGTTGGTGAGCAGGAATCTTTAAGAATTAATGGAAGGTTGTTAGTATTATGCTGGGTTTGTGGACAGGCGTGTAAGTATTGATTCCCATTAGGTTGTTTTTCTTTAGGCAAACACGGGAAAATCCAGAGGTTGAAAGTTTTGGACAGTTTGGAGGAGACCTGACTGGGGTTAGAAGCACAAATGTAATTTCTCTCCTGGAAAGGTGTAGAATAGCTCAGGGAATACGTGACCTTAGTAGAAAGTTATGGTCACTTAGAACATATAGAACATGGAACAGTACAGTACAGGCACTTCAGCCCATGATGTTGTGCTGACCTATTATCCTATTCTAAGCTCACTTGTTGGAACAGGGCTTGAATTATTGCTGAAAAAAAAAGACATTTTGTTGAAGCTTTTGGCTGGATCAAAGGAGAGTGGTGATTGGTCGACAAGTTTCTCTGATTGGTGGAGACAGAGAATGTAGCTTTTAATGCTGATTGACTGTTAACAGCAAGGCTTCTTAAGAAGTGTTAAACCAGACTGGCTGACTTTAATAGATCAGGGCATTGCTCTAAGAAAGGAAACAGCAGAGAGATACCATCTATTTTGTGGAGTTGATATAGATGTATATACTGTTCTTTCTGTATTCTTGTGAATAATCCTGATTGGGTGAAATAACTCCAGAGGTCAGTATCCCATCACCATGTGACATTTCTTCGACGCGAGATCTAAGGAGGAGATCCCAGAGGTTCTGACTGTTTCCAGCCATGTATGTTTTGCTCCTGTCCCATTTGGGAGTTTGCAGCTTTCATGTGGTCCACCTACTTGTTCAAGACCACATCACCCACCCAAATTCTATGTCATCAACCTCACCTCTTACCCATGGAGGGCTATTTCCATGGTTTCAGCACCAAACTTCATCCCCTGAAGTAAACGGTCTCTCTTGTTTAAGAGGAATCTTGTGTCCAACATTGGCATTCACCCGGTGCTCCCCCGGTTTGGGAAGATCAGGTTTAACCTGATGCAGGGTCTTCTCCCCCTCGGCAACTCTGCTGGAGCTGTCCCTGTGGTTGCGTGAGGGGTGGTCTAAAAGTCAAACAGGAACCCGGACTGTTTGGTATTAAGTGAAGCAGTAGGCTGTTTCTTTAAGCCTGTCTTCAAAGTTTGGACTGCTCTTTCTGCCAGAGCATTGGATGATATGGAGCTGTCCTGGTATTCCTATTCGACTTCAGGAAATGCTCAAACTCCCTGCTGGTAAACAATGGCCCATTGTGTGTGACCAACACCTCAGAGTCTGTGTATTGCAAAGAATGCTCGCAGCTTTTCTATCGCCATCCCTGTGTTGTGGTGAATGAGCCCCATACACATCCAGCCACTTTGAGCAGGCATCCACGATGGCTAAGAACATGGAGCTCATTAAAGGACCAGCATAGTCCATGTGTAACCGGGTCCGGGGTTTACCTGGCTATTCCCATGAATGTAGGGGAGCTGCTGGTGGGAATTTTTGTCCTTGTTGGCATTCTGGGCACTGCCCCACCAACACAGCTATGTCAGCATCCAACCCTGGCTACCAAACATAACTTATCACCAACATCTTCATCTGGGAAACCTCCGGATGACCCTGGTGGAGTTAAGCCAGTATCCAGCAGTGACCTTTACTCAGAACAATCCCTCTTGCTCCCCCATAGTAATATGTCGTCCTCTATAGGGACCAGGTCCCGCGGGGTCCAGAAAGGTTTCAGTCCTGGTTGTGATGGCCCTTTTGTATCCCCCATCACCACCAGCTGTTTTGGCTTTGCCAGGACAGGACTTTGTGTCCCCACTCTGATATCGTCAGCGGTGACTGGAAGTGTGTCCAGGAAGTTTAAAACCAGAATGGACTCTCACATTGGCAGTACCACCGATGGTGTACCTGTCAGTGGGAGGTGGCTCAAAGCATCCGCCTTTACCACTGAGCCTCCCGGACGGTGTTCCAACTTGTAATTGTGTGCACTTTAGAATGAGATCCCATCACTGAATTTGACCTGAAGTGATGGGCAGCACAGCCTTAACCTCTGAGTAGCACTGGCAGAGGTTTGTGGTCTGTTACTATTAGAAATTTATGTCCCTGAAGGTATCGGTTGAAGTTTCTCACACCAAAGATGACCATCAAACCTCCCTTCTCTATCTGGGCATATGTGTGCTTTGTATTAGCCAAAGTCTGGGAAGGAAACACAATTGGGTGTTCATCGCTGTTGGGCCATTTGTGAGCCAACACTACCCCAATACCATACAGAGAGGCATCGTGAATCAGAACAAGATCTCGCTTGGGATCATAGTGTGCCAGCATCTTAGGCGATGATAGCTACTTATTCACTTCCCTAAGGGCTACTTCCTGGCTATGAGACCATTGCCAAGGCTGACCCTTTCTCAGTAGCAGGTGTAAGGGTGCTAGGTTACATATGAATTTTCCGCAATAATTCATCAGTCCAAGGAAAGCCCTAAGGTCCGGTGTAGATGTAGGAGCTGGGCATCTTTGATTACCCTCACTTTATCTTCCAGCCTGTGTAACCCGGCCTTCTCAATTCTGTATCCCAAGTGGTTCACTCAGGGTGCCTGGAACATAAATTTTTCCTTCTAAGGTGTACATCTGCCTTGGAGAAATATCTAAGGACCATGTCTAACTTTTCCAAGTGCTCCTTATTGGTCTTCTCTGTTATTAGTACATCATCTGAATGTAAGCATGCAGGTGCAGCAGGCGGTAAAGAAGGTAAATGGTATGTTGGCCTTCATCATGAGAGGTTCTAAGTACAGGAGCAGGGAGGTGTTGTTGCAGTTATACAGGACCTTGGTGAGGCCACACCTGGAATATTGTGTGCAGTTTTGGTCTCCTTTTCTGAGGAAGGATGGTCTTGCTCTTGAGGGAGTGCAGCAAAGGTTTACCAGGCTGATTCCGGGGATGGCAAGTCTGACCTACGAGGGGAGATTGACTAGGTTAGGATTGTTTTCGCTAGAGTTCTGACGAATGAGAGGTGGGGGGAGGTCTCAGAATTATAAAATTCTAACAGGCCTGGACAGGGTAGATGCAGGGAGGATGTTCCTGATGGTGGGTGTGTCCAGAACCAGGGGTCACAGTCTGAGGATTCAGGGTAGACGATTTAGGATGGCGATGAGGAGACATGTCTTCACCCAAAGATGGTGAGCCTGTGGAATTCATTATCACAGGAAGTAGCGGATGTCAAAACAGTGACTGTATTCAAGAGGCAACTTGATATAGCATTTGGGGTGAATGTGATCAAAGGTTATGGGAGAAAGCAGGATTAGGCTATTGAGTTGGATGATCAGCCACGATCGTGGCGAATGGCAACGCAGGCTTGAAGGGCCAAATGGCCTCCTCCATGTTTCTATGTATCTAAATAAATGTTCTCCCATCTGCTGAAAAATTGCACAGGCTGACTATACCTAGGATGGAGCTCTGATGAGACGGCTAGACTCGAAATGTCAGCTTGCTCTCTCTCCATGGAATGTTGCCTGACCTGCTGTGATCTCCAGCAGTTTTGTGTTTTCTCCAAATGTTAGTCTCGTATATTGGTACAAATCCTTATGGGAATAATTTGTAACATTCTTCTGGGAATCCCCACCTAACCACAAATGCAGGTACGCTTGGCTCATGCGTAGATGGGGACCTGGGTTCGAATCCTGCCACTGCAGATGGTGGAATTTGAATTCAATAAAGTATCTGGAACTAAGAGTCTAATGATGACCATGAATCCATTGTCGATTGTTGGAAAAAACCCACCTGGTTCACTAATGCTCTTTAGGGAAGGAAACTACCATCCTTACCTGGTCTGGCATACATGTGACTCCAGACCCACAGCAATGTGGTTGCCTCTTAACTGCCCTCTGGGCATTTAGGGATGGGAAATAAATGCTGCTAGCCAGCGACACCCTTATCCCGTGAATAAGGAATAAAGAAGATCTGGGAAGGACAGCACCACCAACCCCTTCCCCACTAGCTTTGCGTGTAAATCTTCTAAGCAAGGGGTTAGGTATTTATCCAACTGCATGAAGCAGTTTAATTTAAAAACCCACAAATGCAAACTAACCCATTGGGCTTCACAATCGGTATGACCGGTGCAGCCCATTCCACACACTGGGCTGGGTTGAAGATCCCTTCCCTTTCCACACTCCTGATTCCTGCCTCTACTTTTGGCAAAGAGCACTGGACAGGCCTTGCAGAATTGTGGGATTGCTTCCTAGTCAACATTCAAGGTGCTTTGGTTCTGTTGATAGTCCCTAGATCTTCCTAAAAACTTCTGGGTGTTTAGCTTAGGACTTATGTAGCTAGACCAACACGAGGAGAAGCCACTTTGGATTTGGTGCTTGGAATGAACTGGGCCAAGTGTTAGACGTGTTGGTCGGAGAGCCTTTTGGCGGTAGCGATCATAACTCTGTTACTCTTACAATAGTCATGGAAAAGGGTAGGTACATACAGCTGGGTAAGGTTTATAAATGGGGAAGGGTAATTATAATTCTGTTAGGCAAGAAGTGGGTAACAGAAAATGGGAACAGGTGCTGTCAGGGAAGAGCACTGTGGAAATGTGGAGATTGCTTAAGGAATGCATACTGCGTGTGCTCAATGTGTTTGTCCCTAGCAGGCAGGGAAGATGCGGTTGAGTGAGGCAGCCTTGGTTCTCAAGAGAGGTCGAATGACTGGTTAAGAGGAAGAAGGATGCTTCCATAAGGTTTAGTTAACAAGGATCAGAAAAGATACAAGTTAGCCAGGAAGAAGCTGAAGAAAGGGCTTAGGAGAGCTATAAGGGGGCATGAGAAAACCTTGGCAGATAGGATCAAGGAAAATTCCAAGGCTTTTTACACGTATGTGAGGAATAAGAGAATGACCAGAGAAAGGGTAGGGCCGATCAAGGATTGTGAAGGGAATTTGTGCACGGAGCCTAAAGAGGTAGGAGAGGTCCTTAATGAATACTTTTCTTTGGTATTCACAACTGAGAGGGACCTAGTTGTAGGGGAGGACGGTGTGAAACAGGCTGGTAGGCTAAAGGAGGTAGATGTTAGTAAGGAAGATGTACTAGGAATTTTGAGGAACTTGAAGATAGATAAGTCCCCAGGCCTGATAGGATTTATCCAAGGATTCTATGGGAATCGGGGAAAGAGATCGTAGGGTCTTTGGTGATGATCTTTTCATCCTCACTATCCGCAGGTATAGTGCTAGAAGATTGGAGAGTGGCAAACTTCATTCCCTTGTTCAAAAAAGGAAATAGGGATAACCCTGGAAATTACAGGCCAGTTAGTCTTACTTCAGTGGTGGGCAAATTATTGGAAAGGGCTCAGAGATAGGATTTATGATCACTTGGATAGGCACAGTTTGATTCGTGCTGGTCAGCATGGATTTTTGCAGACCAGATCAAGCCTCACGAACCTTATTGAATTCTTTGAAGAGGTGACCAAACACGTGGATGAAGGTAGAGCAGTGGATGTGGTCGACATGGATTCAAGTAAGGTGTTTGATAAGGTTCCCCATGGTAGGCTCACGCAGAAAGTAAGGAGGCATGGGATGGGGGAAGTGTGGCAGATTGGATTCAGAATTGGCTGACCCTTAGAAGACAGAGTGGTAGTGGATGGAAAATATTCAACATGGTGCTCAGTTATGAGTGGTGTACCACAAGGATCTGTTCTGGGTCCTCTTCCACTTGCGATTTTCGTAAATGAGTGGAAGGGTGGATTAGTAAGTTCGCAGACGATACGAAGGTGGGTTGAGTTGTGGATAATGCAGAGGGCTGTTCTAAGTTACAAAGGGACATTGATAGAATGTAGAGCTAGGCTGAGAAGTGGCAGATGGAGTTTAACCCTGAAAAATGTGAGGTGATTCATTTTGGAAGGACAAATTTGAAAGCAGAATACAGGGTTAACAGAAAGATTCTTGGCAGTGTGGAGGAACAGAGGGATCATGTCCACAGCTCCCTGAAAGCTGCCACCCAGGTGGATAGAGTTGTTAAGAAGGTGTATGGTGTGTTAGCTTTCATTAATAGAGGGATTGCGTTCAAGAGCCATGAAGTTATGCTCCAGCAAAACCCTGGTTTGGCCACATCTGGAGAATTGTGTCCAGTTCTGGTCACCTCATTACAGGAAAGATGTGGAAGTGTCAGAAAAGGTGCAGAGGAGATTTACCATGTTGTTGCCTGGAAAGGAGGGAAGGTCTTACGAGTCAAGGTTTAGAGCACTAGGGCTTTTCTGTTTAGAATGACAAAGGATGAGAGGTGACCTGATAGAGGTGTACAAAGTGATCAGATGTATAGATAGAGTGGACAGCCAAGGACTTTTTCCTAGGGTGGAGGTAGCATAGTTTTAAAGTGAGTGGAGGTAGATATAGGGGAGATGTCAGAAGTAGGTTCTTTATTCAGAGTGGTTCGGGCATGGAATTGGCCTCATTAGGGGCATTTAAGTGGCTATTAAATAGGCATATAGATGATGGTATAAGGTAGGGTGGCGGTTAGATAGACCTTAGGTTTAGGGTAAAAGTTCAGCACAACATCACAGGCCGAAGGGCCTGTAACTGTTCTATGCTCTACGTTCATTCAGGCAGCCACTTTCTAATCGAAAAATGTTCAGCCAATCAAAGTGAATCTTTCCTCAACCGATTTCACCCCATCAAGCTTGGGCCAGAGCCTTAGCCTTCTACTACAATCAGTGGTAACTGAACCAGCTGCTTCTCATTAGACTGGAAGTTGTTCCCTTAATCTGTAGGTGTCCCCAGCCTCAGTTCTCAGTCTAGTGGAGATCTTGCACAAAGTTAAGTTTTAGCATCCAGAGCAAATTTTGTTAAAGACTGGTTCTGCCATCAATGATAC
The DNA here is from genome assembly GCA_024137785.1 of Ginglymostoma cirratum. NCBI lineage: Eukaryota > Metazoa > Chordata > Chondrichthyes > Orectolobiformes > Ginglymostomatidae > Ginglymostoma > Ginglymostoma cirratum. Next base: position 694,083 of record JAHRHZ010000199.1, on the reverse strand, counting down.
AGCCGTACTGTTATCAACCTCCATTAGAATCAGGTGCCCATTTAACTGTCTGCATTTATTTTGCTTGGTTCCAATTTGGATGTTGCTGAGCAACTTAATTGTTCTAAGTCAGCTGTAGGCAGGCTTTCCAGGGTATGCCATCCCCTAGATACTGGCCTAGATGTTCTCTCTTGCAGCCGAGTGGGACTCTTTCACTCTCGTAATCACTGCTGGAACGTGGATTCAACAGCTTGCTGGTCCAGATCCTGAAGAAACTACCTGTTTGGCTGAGGCTTGGCTTTGGGGTTTTACTGTGAGCTGACCTAGAGTCCCTCTGTTCCAAATATGATGCTATGCAATTGCCTTCATTCACTGGTGTTCCCCAAACTTAGTCAGCCTGGCAAGGGTATCCACTTCCATTGAAATGTTTTAACTCATAAGCTGTATTTACTGCATTTTCTAATCACAAAACCAGTTGTTGTGCCTGTTTGAAGTCCAGTTGGGCTTCAGCTAGTCGGCACTTTTGCATAGTCACATCATTAATCTCACATACCAAACAAAGTCTCTCAGTATCTCATTAAGGTGTTAAACCAAAGTCACATACTTTGGTCAGTCATCTTAACCCCGTCAAAAATCCAGACACATTCTCCAGTTCTTGAATTGCCCAGTAAAATTGATCATGTATCAGAATTAGAAGAAGCCTAGCGTCATAATAGTCCTTAAACAAATCCATCAACTCTCAAGGGGTTTTAGTATCTGCTGCCTCAGGGAAAAGTTAGGCTTTTAATTAATTTTTTTTTCAATAAATACATAACAACAACAACAACAACAACTGGTCAGGAGAATCACATGTTTTTCATCTGCCCCAACATCATTTACCACAACAAGTAATGCATTCTTTCCACATACTTCAATGACAAGATTGAGAGAATCAACCTTCCAAAATAAAGGCATGATGCCAGAAATATTTACCCCAACTCGAAGATGACTGCTGCAAGTGAATTGCTTCAAGAAATTTTTTTTTTCCCCTTCTCATCAGCATTGCAATAACTCCACAGAGACTAGCATCTTAGCCCCTCTTTTACACTTGACACTGATCCAGTTTCCTCAGAATGAGCTGAACCCCTGACACTCCTGTTTATATCTGTCAGCCAGGGCTCCTGATTGGACCAGATTAACAGCCCAATAGGGAACTCATATTCTAAGAGGTCCACCTGGCTGACCTTGTCACAATCACTCCAATTCGCGCAAGACAAAAAAACTTCATTTTATCAGCAACACTCAGCAAAGTCCATTTGTGCAAATTCCAGACCAGGAAACTTTAGTTGGAAATCTGAAGATTTTTAAAATGCTAAGAAAGTATGGACTTTCAGTTTGTGAATATTTATGTTGACATCTTCACAGTTCACAGGATAGATCTGGGAAGAATCAGCTGAATTGAACTTAGTGATTTGAGGTAGACAGAGTTAATCTTAGTGGCTTTGAAGCTATGGAGGTGTTGGGAATATATGAGTCTTTGTTTTGCAATGTGTTTTAAGAGCTTTCAAACTGTTCTATGTTTCAACAGCCAGTTTGTTATATTTTACTTTTTTTCTTATGTAAATATATGCTGTTAATTGATGAAGAATACCTGCAGCCTGGCTTGCTTATATATCAGTGAGTGCCCACCATGGTTAAAATAAGAAATAAATTTATTAAGTCAGATTTCGCTCTGAAAACTGAATTATTCAGTGGTAACACCAGCAGGGATCACAGCATTTTGGCAGAGCGTTCCAGGAAGAATTCTGAGTGACACCTTCACAGACAGAATTCTCTGTCAAAGGAAGAACAGGAAGGAAGGCTTTCGGAAGTCAATGGCTGTCCTGCTGATAAGGAGTCCAAGCAATCTGCAAATGTTGTAACCACAGAATTAGTGAGGGGCAACAAATCTTCTTTCTCTCTCCCAAAGCCAGTTCTAACCCCTGTTTAACCACAACCTACTATTTAACCACAGAAGCCATAGCAGTTGCTGAATTCTGATACCCATTTAACCTCTGAAAAAGAAATATTCAAGCAAGCTGAAATAGATCTAAATAAAGGGAAGTATGAGACACAAATTGACAATGGTAGATTGAGGAACCTGATGAGAAAGGTTTGATGGTAGATAAGCAGTGGTTCATATTTGAAGAACATGTGCATGAACTACGACAATTCTTCATTCTTGTCCAGTGCAAAAATAAAAACAGGGAAGGTTGCTCAAACATAGCTTACAGAAGAAATTAGGGACAGTGCTAGATCCAAAGAATGAGGGTAAAATTGTAGGGAACACAAAGACTGACCATAACAGCTTCTGTAAACGTGTGAAGAAGGAAAGATTAGTAAAGACAAATCTAGGTCCCTTACAAATCAAAACTTGGGGGAATTATAAGGGGAATAAAGAAATTATGGAAGAATTGAACACATACTTTGGTTCTGTCTTCACAAAAGAGAGCACACGTAATCTGCCAGAAATGTTAGGAAACCAAGGGTGTCATAGAATTGATGGAAATCGGTATTAGTAAGAAAATGGTGCTGGGGAAATTAATCAGGTTAATGGCTGACAGATTACCAAGTGCCTGATGATCTACATCCCAGAGTATTAAATGAAGTAGCTCTCGAAATAGTGGATGCATTTGGTGGTCATCGTCCGAAATTGTCTGGAGCAGTGTCTACAGATTAGAGGATGCTAAGTGTAAACCCCAACAGCTAAAAAGGAAGGGAGAAAAGTACAGAGCAGCTAGTGGTGAGGAAAATGCTACTCAAAAAGATATGATAGCAGAACGTTTGGGAAGTATTAGCCACATTGGACAGAGCCAGAGAGGCAAATCATGGTAAAGAAATCTACTGGAGATTTTTGAGGATGTACCTTTTACAACAGATGATGGAGAACCACCAAGATTTGGTGAACTTGGATTTTCAGAAGGTTTTTGATCAGGTCCCTCATCAGTGATTGGAGAGCAAAGTTCAAGCACATGGGATAAGGGATAATATTTTGGCACGCATTAAGAAGTGGTTGACAGACAGGAAACAGGAAGTGGGAAGAAATGGGTCATTCTGTGAGTAGCAGGCAGTAATGGGAGGGGTACAACAAGAATTAGTGCTAGGGTCCCCAGCTATTCACAACATATACAAATAGTCCTAGATGAGGGAATCAAATGAAGCATTTACAAGTTTTCTGATGACACAGAACTGTGAGGAGAATGCAAAGAGGCTTCAAGGTAATTTAGACAATGCATCCCAAATGGCTTCTCTGTTGTATGACTCTACAAATTGTGAGCAGGCAAACATATGGTGGATGCAGTATAATGTGTCTAAGTATGAATATTATTATTGTCCATCCCTACGCGTCCAGGTGGCAGTTAAGAATCAACCACATTGTCCTGGGACTGGAGTCACATATTAGCCAAACCACATAAGGATGGTAGTTTCCTTCCTTGAAGGATATTAGTGAACCAAACACTCTTTCTCCCCCTCAGCTAATCATGACTCTTAATATCAAATTTTTATTGAATACAAATGCCATCATCTGCCGTGGCAGGATTCAAACCCCATTACCTGGGTGTCTGAATTAATAGTCTCGCGATTATGCCACATCCAAGGATGGGAGAAAGAGAGTTTTAAACAATAGAGAATCAAGGGCTTTGAAAAAAAGGCAAGAAAGTGCAGTTGAGTATTACCAGATCAGCCATGATCTCAATGAATGGCGGAGCATATTTGATGGGCTGAATGGCCTGATTCTACTCCCACATCTTATGCCTCTTAATGGAAAGGGAGAATATTGTTTAAATGTTGATCTATTATGAAATGTAGGTGTGTACGGGGATCTTGATGTCCCTGTACGCCAGGCAATGAAAGTAGAGATGCAGGCACAGCATGCAATTAGGAAGGCCAATGGTGTATTGATTGCAAGAGGACTGGAGTTCAGAAGTAGGGATGTCTTACTGAAAATATAGAGGGCCTTGGTAAGACCACACCTAGAGTATAGCATGCAGTTTTGGTCTGTCTCTATAAGAAAGGATATATTTACCGTAGAGTGAATGCAATGGAGGTCCACTGACTGATACTGGGAATGGCAGGACCATGAGTTCATTATAAATAAATAATTTATATTTATGTGACAGGGTGTTATCAATCTCATTAAAACATTAATAAAGGTCAACTTTTATATAGAGGTAGTAGGAACTGCAGATGCTGGAGAATCTGAGATAACAAGGTGTGGGGCTGGATGAACACAGCAGGCCAAGCAGCATCAGAGGAGCAGGAAGGCTGACGTTTCAGGCCTAGACACTTCTTC